>CM032633.1:4705768-4757621 GCA_019097785.1 Fraxinus excelsior
TGCACATTTTTAACAAAATACCCAAAGCAGATTGTTTACTTACAGAGCAATTTACCTCACCTATTGTTTCTAAAGGAATTTTAAATCTTGAATGAGCAGTTCGGCCTCCTGGTAAAAGAGATGCAGATACTCCAGAAGATGCAGTTGCTAAAGCAATTAAATTTTGAGAACGAACTGTACGCAGCAATGCTTTATATAAATATGTTTTACCTGTGCCGCCTGGACCATCAATGAAGAAAGCACCACTTAATCCTAATGTAATTTTTTCCATAATCATATTATATGCAATCTGTTGTTTATCATTTAAATTTTTTTCATAAATACAGTCTTCATCAATATTCAAATTTATTGTCTCTTCTTCAATCATTCTTTTTAATCTATCATTTTCGTTTATATTTACACTGAATGATACAATTTCATAGTCATTTATACTTTTACCTACAGATTCTAAAATACAATTAATATTCTCTAAAGCCTGTACTTCAGCAATATGAAAAGAAATATTTGCAAGTATATAATCTTCAACCATGTAAGATTTGAATTTATTCCATAATAATTTTGGATTATTAGGACTGCAAAGAATAAGAAGTGTAGCAAAAAGGCGACGTAAAGAAATAGGCATCTCATAAGTAATAGCTTCAGATAAACATTCTTCACAATGATTATCTCCACCTAATAAACCATGTAAAAGTGCTGCCTCTCGATATGTAATAACAGTAACTCCATTTAAAGTTCGTAAATCATCAAATGATGTAGAACCTCGAATATGATTCATAAGAACACGAAGAAAATAACGTTCTCCTTCGGATGGATTTACTGTAACAATTCGTCATATAACAATTTGTTTTTTTCTGGGACTCCAACTTTTTTTATTTGTATTCCAGACAAAGTGTGTTGGAAAATCTCGGTATAGAAGAGTACGTGCAAATTCATTTACTTCGTTCATTCGAAAAAATTCAGTTAACATTGTTTTTTTCATGTTTTCATTCTGAATGACAGCACATAAATTATCTTTATTATCATAGGTTATTTGTTGATGATTTTCGATATGAAGTTGTAAAGAATATACAGTTGGACAAATTTCTGACAATGTGAAAGAAAATATTCTCCACATAGCTTCTGGTGGAGATATCCATCTAGCAGATTGATAAGCAGAAATTTCATCAATATTTTTATCAGTGTCCTGTGTAAGAATTGAAAAATTAATACGATCATGTCCTTTATATACATATTTATACAAATATTTGACGGCTTTAATAGAAGAACACACTTCCACATTAATATGACAATCAAATTTTGCACTTAAATATGGATTATATGGTACAACCCATTGATTATTTAATATTTGACCTCGAACTTTAACAAAAATATTGGTATTACGACGTTTATATAAAGGATATGAATTTTGACCAAATATAGTATCATTACAAAAATCTCTAGGATATTTATTTTTACAACCTTTATTTGTTTCCATACATACATTTTTTGGATTTAAATTTCCACAAGGACCATGCATATTATGTCTAGCAATAACCGAATGAAGATGAGGATATTTATTTTTATCAGGAATTTCGCAAGATACTATTTTATCAACATCTTGAGCACATGCAACTTTATTCCCAGAGTTAAATATTAATAACATATGAGCATGAGGAAGACCTCTTTTCTGAAATTCAATTACATATATATGTGCAATAACGGGACCCAGAATATGCTTTTTGTATAAATCTTGTTTTAATTCTTCTAATTTTGCTCTAAATATACGAACAATTATATCTGGTCGATTTTGAACTTCATCATTCATTTGTAATTCTTGCTTAATCTCAGGCCAATTTGGATTGCATGTTATAGTTAAAAATATATCAGGTTTTCCATAACGCTGTACAATAGCCATTCCATCCATATATCTTCGTAACATATCACGAGGTTCACATGTAAAAGATTGTGGTAAAACAAATTTTCTGCCTATTTTTGATCCTTTGACTTCTCCGTTTTTAACATTATCTACAATACCTTGATAAAGTTCAGCACGAATTTGTTTTTGATTATTGCGAAAATAATCTAGTCTTGCAGTTTCAATTTTAACATACATATCTACAACATATTGTTGAAATAATCTACCAGCACGAAGTAATACAGATTTATCAGAATTTCTGATTTGTAATTTATATGAATAATATTCTCGACAAGATACCTGTGTACGTGTTTTTGCATGACCAAATACTATAAAATGAAAATAAAAACATAAATTAATATATTTTATTAAACAATTAATATAATATCCAGAATATAAACTTTTAGTCAAATCGATATGCACTAACCTGTATTTTCGTTTTGAATAAATTGTACCGCAGAAGTATTCGTGTTCGGAAAAATATTAGACGTAGATAATTGTTGAGATTGAGAGTATATGCTTCCACATCTTTCAATACCTTCATGCCAACCGGATTCTCCGTATGGAAACAGCAACGGATATTGTAACGGATCATAACATCCATAGTAATAATGAACTTTATGTGAATCATTTGAATGTCCATATATGATAATATCACGAGCTCGAATATTAGTATGTTCATCATTTTCGACCCACACAGCAGCTACTTGAGATGTTGTAGGAATATTAAAAACTCTTTGATCAAGTCCTGGATCGCATCGTATTTGTATTTGATGTTCATGTAAATTCGGCATATGACTTAATGATCTAAAAAATTTACTGTATGGATTTTTTTTTAAGATTTCAAGTAAAAATATTAAAGTAGATTCAACAAAATTTGATGATATTTTCATTCGATTTTGTATTTCATTTTCTGTATCATAAAAATATAATTGCATATAAGAAGGCGTATTATTATTATTTGGTATAAGTTCATTTACATAATGATGTACTTGTCCTTGAACTCTAAATGTATAAATACCTTTATAAGTTGCGAATAATTTTTTGTCGTATTTTACGCCAAATGAAGTAAAAGCAAGATGATTATTATATCCTCTGACGATTTTTTTAAATTCTATACAATGAAATTCTTTAGAAGTAAATAAATTATATAATTCAGTTGGTGAATCGCATATAAAGAGTTTAATTTTACCATCTAAACAACAAAAACCTTTGCTCTCTCTGTAAAATTTACGTGCTTGACAATGAGCGCAATAAATTACTGATGGTAAAACATAAGCAGAGGTTGGAATATTTAATTCTTGAAGAATGCCTTCTAATTCGTATTGAAGATCAGGAATTGTAAATATTTGTTCAGTCGATAGTAAAACATTGTCTAAGTTTTGATCCGTTGCAGGAGTTTCTTGTTGGACAATAGGGGGAAAAGTATATGGAGATGAGGTAGGGTTATTTAACATAGGATCATTTCTCCTTTTATGAAAATTACTACAACTATTTTTAGATCTGCTTCGTCTTTCTCTTTCTCTTTGAATTCGTTGTTGACGTTTGCAGGATATATCTGATTCATTTCTAGCTGCAGACAGGCCGGTATTATGAATAGGAGGACTACTGTTGTTTTCATGAACGGATGTTTCCAAAATATCCATTAAGATAACCGTAAGGAATTTTCAACTGCAATGAATGAGGTATGAAATTAGCAAATTGAAAAATATTAGAAAGTAACGAACGGAGCAAATCAACTCATATATATGTTATGTATTGTATACAGACAAATAAAGCGTAAAAATATAAATAAATAGGAAAAATTGTTTTATTCAAAATAGAGAAGGTAAAAATTCAATTTTAAATGGGCAAAAAATATCTACAATAAAGCCTCAAATAATAATAAGAAATGAATAATAAGCAATGTAATAAAAAATAATACATGGGCAGAAACATAAAAAATATACACAATTTAGAAACTAAAATTTTCTGTAACATAGGTAAGTTGGAAACATAAATAAATTACACAGGAACTTAAAATACAAAATACATGTAAAAAAAAAAAACTCGCAGAGATAAAAAATAAATGATATGAAACGAAAAATTGTACATATATAACTCTGTAAGTTGCCTAATATAATTACTGTACTAAGGACAGAACTGAAACAAGAAAAAAGTGATACGTACGGGAATACAAATTTTGACAGAAGTTAAATAAGAAGAAAGTAATACCTGCGAAAATGAAAATTCTGTTCTTCAGAAAATTAATAAAGTGAAATTGTGATACGTAATCTGCAATTGATATAAATGATGAGAAATTGTTATATAAATATATGAAAATAACGTAATATAATTATAGCAATAGCGCAGAACTCGAACGAGAACAAATGAATACCTGAGTAAATGGAAATTTTGTTCTTCAAAATGAATAAAATTGGCCTATAAAACTTAATCTGCAATCCATATAAATTGTCAAACAAGGATAAGAAATTCTTAAGTGTAAACAATACAAATAAATCGAACAGGAAAATAATAAGGAATCAACCTCAAATATATAATCAAATCACAAGTTCAAACGAAGCGTTCGAATGGGTGGTCATGTTTTTTTGCCTGATATGTTTCTGTATATATATAGATATTTATACTATATTAATTAACAGATTGTCGGCTAATTCGAATCAACAATAAATGGTATATGTCGGCCGAACGGTAGACCAAATTAATGGCGAATGATGAGCGTGGTATACGCATTAAATAAACTAGGATAAAGCGCAAACCTCCTCACAGAACATGGAATATGTGAATGGAATAGGTCAGACAAACAGTCAACGAAATCAACGACGAATGAGGAACATACCAGTTGGCATAAACATTAAATGGAACGGGCACGTATTGAAGATGTTGAATTGTAATCAATCCGAAAATCCAAACTTGGTCAGAAGATATGTATCGGTACAAGAATCAAGTACGGATACGAAGAAGGTAGGAGAATGTTGTAGATGTGCATGAATAGAGAAGGTAGGAGAATGCCGTAGATATGCATGGATAGAAGAATGGCGGTGAATTTTAATATATAGTAAATTAAAATAAAATATCTAAACTACAAAAATATCTCTTTGCTTACCTCTACTCACTTATGCTATTAAATTAATAATAATAAAATAGAATAGCATGGATAAGAAAAATGAAATATTATGGAAAAATGACAGATATTAGGAAAATAATATTTTTAAAGAATATATCCCGTTTACCTTAAATTTTTATAACGATTCATTTTTTAGTTTTTTCTGTTCTTGATATCAACTTAACTGAAACAATTCAAATATTAATAAATACAGGATAATTACTTCGTATCTATTTATGAATTTGTAAAAATCATGATATTATTTAAAACAATATTTTATCCTATTGTGGAATATATTTTTATCCAAGCAGGATTTATTTCTCTCAAATTGTTAATAAATTATATATTTTTGGAACAAATTATGTAATTTTTATAAATTTATATACTTTAAGAAAAAGAAATAAATAGCAATTAAATTGTATTTATTAATATTTCAATTACTTGAATGGAGTCCACGTTAAGAACTAAAAAAAAAAATGGAAAAAAGATATCCCGTGCGCGTGCACGGGAGAGCGAACTCCCCGTATGCGCACGAAGAATTCCAAACTGCCTGTGCACGCACGGGGAATTCACTCTCCCCGTGCGCGCGCGGAGAGATGAGGCATCAAAATTTTTTTTTTTTGTTTATTTCCTTCTCTTTATTCAGCACTGTACCTCAGACTGTTGGTATACGGAATGCTTTCAAAATTAGCATCATAAGTACAAATTCAATTATTTTCCCCGTTCTAAATTTGCAAAAATCACGACAATATATTATATGATATACTATTTGGTAAAAGGAAAAAGTATATAAATTTGTAATTTGTAAAAATCACGAAGATATATTATTTGATATACTATTTGGTAAAAGGAAAAAGTATATAAATTTGTAAAAATCACGAAGATATACTATTTGATATACTGTTCGAATTTCTTCCAAAAAAATATAAATTATTTAGGGACCAATCATTCTAATTTTCTATTACGGTAGAGGAATAAATCCCGAATACAATATATTTCACTTCTTAATACAATAGCTTATCATTTGAGATAAAGAAATCGTGAATAAAATATGATTCAGCAACAAATAAAATGAATGATTTGAGAGGAATCAATCCTCAATACAATATGATTTATTAATAAATAAAATAAAAAATATATGAAAATATAATCAATTTCGTAAGTTTAGGCGATATATTAATATCAACCTAATTCAAGTAATTTAAATATTAATAAATACAAATTCATTAGTTTTTTTTTGGTCAGAGTAAATTATATAAATTTGTACAAATTACGACGAGATACTATTTGGTAAAAGTAAATATACTCAGAATTTGTTCCGAAGAAATATATCCCATTTACCTTAAATATTTATAAAGAATGAAATTTAAAAAATCATGATATTATTCCAAACAATATTTTATCTTATTGGGAAATATATGTTTTTCTAATCAGGATTTATTTCTCTCAAATTATTAATGAATCGTATTTTTGCAAGAAATTATGAGTGTATTTAATTTTAACAAGTAGTATATCATCGTAATTTGTACAAATATATACACTTCACGATAAATAAAGAAATAGTAATTAAATTGTATTTATTAATATTTCAATTTCCTGAATGAAGTTTACATTAAGAACTAAGGAAAAAAAATATGAAAAAAAAACAACGAAAAAAATTTCCCGTGCGCGGAAAGCGAAGTCCCCGTGTGCGCACGGGGACTTTAACTCCCGTGCGCGCACGGGGAGTTAACTCTCCCCTGTGCGCGCACGGGGAGATAAATAAAGGAAAATTTTTATTTATTTATTTTTTTGTTTTTTTTTTTTTTTGACCTTATATTTTCGGTATAGAATACTTGGTATACGGAATGTATCATATATATGTTTGGTAACGTGGTGATGATTTGTAGAGAATTTCGTATAATAAATAGTTTATATATACATATTGAATAAATATTATATTAATTTAATATATAGTATTAAAATAGGATAAGAAAATGTAAATTTCTAATTTTCCGTGCTCGCATGGAGAACAATTATTTTCAGTTAGTAATTTTTTTAGTTCTTAATTTCAACTTAAATTAAGTAACTCGAATATTAATAAATACGAAATAATGTTTTTTTTCCGTTCAGAATACAGTATATAAATTTATAAAAATCACGACGCTATACTATTTGATATACTATTTGTTAAAAGTAAATACAATACGAATGTTATTTTAGCAAGCAATTATTTTAATTTTCTAGTACAGGAATAAATCCTGAATACAATATATTTCATCGCTTAATATGGTAGCTAATCAAATCTTGAATAAAATATGATCTTAACAAATAAAATAAATAGTTAAGCAAATCTTGAATAAAATATGATTTGAACAAATAAAATAAATAATTTGAGAAAAATCAATCCTGGATACAATATGATTTATTAATAAATAAAATAAAAAATATATGAAAATCTAATTACTAAATTTCATATAATAAATAATTTGTACTCACATATTCAATTAAGTATTAAAGAAATCATCCGTATGAAAGAACTGAAGGAAGTAAAGTAGACGAATTAACTATTTTAATATGGAATTCAACAAACCGGTTCATGTGTGAAATATATGCCACCAGGTGAATAGTAAAATCAACGAAACGGGTTTAGGTGTGAAATGAGGTCACGAGGTGAATAGTAATATCAGCATCCTCTCTTTTAAGGTAAAGGGGATATATATATATATATATATTGCACAAATAAATTTTAAATATATTATAAAAATTATAGATTTATAACGAATTTAAAAAAAAAAAAACACGATTCGGTTCAACCTGCTAAAGCTCGAGCCAAGCCTCATTTTTTTGGCAGTTTTTACTCTGCTTGGCTCGGCTCGAGCCCAAAAAAGCTCAAACCTATTTTGTAAGACCGAACTTTGAGTTTCGGTTCGACTCATTGGCATGGCTACAAGGGGACAATACGGATTCCCTGTTTCGCACCCATTAAAATTATAAGTCGTTTTTTTTTCTCTTTTTATCAATTAGGTATTATTTATTAAAATAATATTACACATAATTTCAAAAAAAAATCTTCTTTTTTAACCACACATTTTTCAAAAAAACACTATTTCAATCATTAAAATTCCAAATAACGACACCAAACGGTGGAATAATTAAGCTCATATTTGAAAACCATATTTTTTGAAAAAAAAAAAAAAGAGTTTTGAATAATAGTTTTTAGAAGAACGTGGATTAAGAAATAGTAAAAAAAGATTGAGGGTGTGTTTGAGCCACATTATTTCGGAAGAATGTATTCTATAATAATAAATTGATGGATAATGTGTGGTTGAAAAAGAAGGAAAAATTATTAATGTAATGAGAAAATATTATTTTATTGAATAATGTGTTGTTGAAAATGAGTAGAAGAATGATAATAAAAATTTTAATATGACCAAACATGGGCTGAGTTTACATGCAGAGTATTTTATTATATAAATGTATGATTGAAAATGAATACGTAGAAAGAGAGTTTAAAAAACATGATTATCAAATAGGAGCTAAGATAGTTTGAAAATACAATTTCAAAATTAACAAATATGTTTTAAAGTTTCAAAAAATAGGACATAATTAAATTTAATTAATTAAAATATATCATTAAAGATATTTTAATAATTAAATATAGGGACCGAACCCGCCAAAGCCGCTCAAGGATTTTGTTGTTGTTGTGTTGGGTAGGTTGGTTGTGTGGCGGGTTGAGTTGAATTGGATTATGGGTTAACTCGTGAAAATCGAATAAACTCGTTTAACTCAATTCAACTATATTTATTAATTTTACAAGTGTTATGATGTTGTTTAGACGAAATTGAGTCACTCTATTTTTGCACACAACCTCCAACAGCTACAATATTCAGAAAAACCTAGATTAAAATGTTATTTCTTGTTGGAAAAATTTTGTGCAATAGTTCAAATGTTTGAAGAAACCATATACAAATTATATACTACTAATTAACCAGGTTTTATATACGCAAACACTATACACGAAAAGTCTTGAATATGGCACAAGAAATGAAAATTCTTAGAATAATATTATAAAATTTGAGTAGAATGCATTTTATGAAAAATAGTATAAGCAAATACACATTCAACACAAAAAAATTTAAATTGTCAAAAACATTTCTTGGATTCATATAATTTAATATCATTCTATCCATGTAACATTTACGGGCATGAAATGTCAAAATAATTCAAATTTTTTTATCATTGCAATTATAGAGACCTAATATTATATAAGTCGTAATTCAATTATAAATTTGTCCAACCCGACTAGCCTACATTAATCTTTGTTAACAAGTTGTCTCAATTGGGACCAACCCAACTCGACCGATATTTGATTGAGTTGTGTTGAGTTTCAATCTTTATACGGGTTGAATTGTGTTAAATTATGATCAACCCGATCTCATTGTGTTAGGTTTAGGTCGGGGCAAAAATCGACTCAACCCAACACAATCCATACCTACCCCACCCTTATTAAATATATTAAAGCCACGATACTGTACAATTTATGATCACAATTACTTACTAGTCACAGTCAGAAATTGTCATAATCACAAACACGAAATTCGAATCACGACTTATTTATCAGTCACAAGTTATTAAATTAATTAGTTACACATTATTTTTTTTATCACAATTCACAAATTTTATAGGTCACAATTTATTTATCTTGGTCACGTATTATCTCTTAGTCACAAATCATAAATTTAATAACTCACTACTTATTTTTACAGTTACAAATTATCAAATTAATTTATCACAAGTTATTTCTTGACCACAAATTATCAAGTTAATTGGTAATAACTTAATAAATTATGAATCACAATTACAAATTTAGTCACAATCTCATTTCTTTTATATTTCAAATCAATCATTTTATTGGTAACAACCATCCAAATAATTAATCACAAATTCTATTTATCCCATTCCACCCAGCTTAACCGGTACCAATCAAACTCCACCTCACCACCACCTTCAGTTGCATAATCACCATTTGTGATCATCATTGTCGCTGCCAACAACACCATCGACATCATTACAACCTCTCCACCTCCACCAGCACCACTCCATCATCGCTGTCGCCGCCCCCAAACTCCAACCAAGCAAATCTCCAAAACCACCACTAAAATCCCAAAACATTGAAACCATTGTTGCCTCCACCACAACTTTATCAACCAACAAAAACCAACAGAATAGAGGGAGAAGCAGCAATTTTACTTTTCACCAACAACCACCAACAAAAATAAATATAACTCCAGCTAAGCAGCCATAGATGTCGCTTAACTGAGAAAAAGTGATCGCAAAACACCAACTGAGAAAGGATAGCAAAGGTCGTGACTAGATTGCAGTCGCGCTATCATACTCAGGGACGACGTTGATATTGAAAAGTCAGAATGATAGATATTGTAACACCGACGTTACTAAAGGAAGGACCCCAAAAACCATCCCCGAATTAGATCAGATCGGTGGTCCTGCGCAGGGCTAGGTGTTGCGCATGGTGGTCCTATGCTTTGCGATTGCGCTCCACTCGGTGGTCTTACGCGCGACGGTCATGAATGGCTGCACTATGCACGGTGGTCCTACGCGTAGTTGCGATGGTGGTTTCTAGTGGCGATCAACAGCGGTTGGTTTTTCGGTGGAAAAGAGAGGAAAACGACATGGAGGTCAGTTTTTAATGAAAGTGGGTAAGTTAGGTGGCATGAGTTCTTAGTAATATATTTATTTAACCCATGTTTGGTATATATTAAAATTTTCATTCTCATTCTTCTACTCGTTTTCAACCACACATTTTTCAATAAAATAATATTTTCCATCACATCAATAACATTTTTCTTCTTTTTCAACCACACATTCTTCTCAATCTACTATTCAGAATACATTCTTCCAAAATAATGTGGCTCAAACACACCCTTAATACATATTAAATAATCCATTATTACTTAAATTTTGAAATATGAAACTTAAAGTATGATTTATGAAAATCCGAACTTTGAGAACACTCATGGGTCTAATTTTCACTCGGTCCGTTTGATCGTAAGGATGAAATTTGGGTTGAAAGAAAATGAATTCCAAGAAATTGAATTGCCTATAATTATTTTCCTGAGAATTGTCAATTAATTGTGTTTGCTTGATATAATTTTTTACCTGAAAAATGCTGAAATTTTGAATCTTTTGGTGTTCGTTTGACTTTATTTTTCATGAAAATTGTCAATTAAAATGATTTTTTTACAATTGTCCATATAATTTGTTTTCATTGCAAAAAAAAAAAAAAAAAAAAAGTGCCTAGAAAACCAAATCCCACCATAATCATGTGAAAATGAATTCCTCAAAACTCAAGAATTGTGCACTTGTGTGCCAAAATGTGGAAATTTAATTGCCAAGAATTGTTGGCCAATCAAACATCTCATTTGTGTGGAAATGGACATGAAAAACCATCTCAATCAAACAGTGCCTTAACATATAAATGAATCTTCAGCTTATAAATAATTTCTTTTGCCAAACATGCTCTGTATTTTAAATGTTAGTACGTATTCAATTAACAGAAAATGTCCCTACCTTTCAAGTTATTTGTGGAAAACGTCATTATCTTTCTTTTCTTTTTTTGTCATTTTTGCCCTCATTTCCACCTTTCTTTGCGATGAACGCCCTTCCGTCCACTGTTCGTTAGTTTATCCGTCAATTAAATAAAAAGACGTTGTTTTCTTTTAAATCAACAAGGGTAAAATTGTCCTAACCCATTCAACCCCTTCGTCTTCTCTTACGCGCGAACATTCCTTTACGATTTTTCAAAAAACCCCAATCAACTTCTACAACCGTTCTTTCTTTTTTCTCTCACATGTTTTCATCTCATCTCGTGGGTACATAGTGGAGAAAATGCATTGGGGGTTTCTTTAGCGAGCGAGGTAAGAAAAATTACTGTTGGTTATCTTCGTTTTCTGTTTTGTAATTTGATTTTTGGCATGATTGAGAGTTTTTGTGGAGTTTTGATAATATCTATTGGTGAGCAGACCTTTGAGCAGCAGCATGTTTCTTTCGTTTTTGAGAAACCTTGGCGATGAATGACCCAGTTATGTTATGTGTTCATTCCTTTAATTTTGAGTGAAATTATCTAATTCCACTATGCATTTACACAATTTCATTGTGCAAACACCAATTGTATGAATGTGAATATGATGCATCGATGTTTCTTTTGTCACTGTACGTATTTCACTTTAGCGTGAATTCAATGTTCCTAAAGTTTACACTATTGCGTACAGGTGGTAATTCTCTATGTTTCACTGTTGAAGTACATTATGGAGGTCTGCTTTATGATTAGCCAAACAATGTTGCATACGAAGGGGGGCTTGTTCTATTCGTGGACTTCTTTCATGGGAAATGGTGCACTAGAGAGAATTTGCGTAAATTCTTACACTAAACTTGTGACAGAGTGTTGGAGTTTTACTATAAGAAGCAAAAAATGAGTTTAGGGAAGGGTTGACGAAATTGAAAAGTGATGAGGATATTAAGGGAATGCTTAGAGACAGGGATGGACATCCAGATGTGAAAATATATGTCGTAGCCTATATGCAATCACATGCATTGCCGTTGCATCCTTGGTCTTCACAAGTTGATGAAGAAGACCAAACATTTGAAAGTTGTTAGGTACCTTCAGTTGCAGAAGATGAAGGAAGGGAGTCTGAAGGTAATTGGTCAAATCAATTTTTGGAAGAGAATGCTAACGAGTTGTGATCACAGTACGATGGAATCTTACAATACCATAATGAGGAAAATACCAATGTGGGTGATTTGAGTGTGGAAGAGGATGAAGTTGTAGTCGAAGATGATAAAGAAGAACTAAGGGGGAAGAGAAAGTTGAAGGTTTGGTGGAATCCGATTATGAGATGGATCAGGAGCATGTAGCTACTACTAAAGCTGGAAGTGAAATGGTGAATTTTGATTTTAGATTTGGTGTATTAGATGACCAGCATGATAAGGATTCGAATACCGACTATGGGGACTCCGATGATTTACGAAGCATTCATAGTGAAGATGAGGGCGATACAACTACAAGAACGAGGGCTTCCAGTGATGCTTTTAATGCGGTGGCAGATATGAAGGATCCAGTGTTTAGGAAAGGTAACTGGAACATATTCTTTACTTCAATTTAAACCAGATTATGTACTTTAGTTTAAAGAGGTCTAATGTCCATTCATTTTTTCCATTCTGCATGCTTGGTCTTTGAGTCAAAGGCCATTCTAAAGGTTGAAATCACCATGCATTCAATTAGAAACAACATGGAGATTAAGTTTAAAAAGGATGACGCTCACAAATTGAGAGCTAAGTGTAAAGTAGATTGTCCATGGGTGTTGTATGCTACCAGGAGCATAGTAAGACAAGTTTTGTGATCAAAACATTCGTAGAAGAGCATACTTGCCCTATGGTGTATAAAAGCTTTAGAGTGACCCTAACCTATTTGGCAGAGAGGTATTTATCTGATTGGAGGGCTGAACAAAACATGTCAGTTAGTGCATTTATAGAGAGGGTTAAGCGGGATGGTTTGGATGATATCTTACCTTAGCAGGTGTATAGATCAAAGGAAAATGCACTTGAAAAGAATTAGAGGAAATGTGGTGGAGCATTACAAAATATTGTGGGATTATTGTGAGGAGTTGAAAAGGACAAATATTGGGACAACTGCTTTAGTTGAGGGGTATGCTGGAGAATTCAGATGACTGTATATTTGCCTTGGTGCATTGGGAGATGGTTTCATTAGGGGATGTAGAAGGGTAATTGGGGTAAATGGATACTTTTTGAAGACATAGCATGGTAGGCAGTTGTTAACTGCAGTTGATGTTGATGCCAATAATGGTATGTATCTAGTGGCATATGCAGTTGTTGAAATTGAGAATGTGGATAATTGGAGATGGTTTTTGGGGCTCTTGAAGGATGATTTGCATATACACAATAGTCACCATTGGACGTTCATTTTCGATAAGCAAAAGGGGTTGACTAATGCAATTGAGTTATTATTTGAGGATTCGGAGCATAGGACGTGTGTTAGACATCTATAACAATTTCAGTATCTGTTACAAGGGTTTGTCTTTGAAGAATTGTTTGTGGGATGCAGCCAGAGCCACTACTGTGTCACAGTGGCTTCAACATATGCAACAAATGTTGGACTTGGACCTAGCTGCTTATAGATGGCTTGAACAAAAACCAACTTCTCATTGGAGTAAATCCCACTTCAGAGAAAGAAATCAATGTAACATGCTTCTCAACAATTTATGTGAATCGTTTAATAACACAATTGTAAATGCAAGAAAGAAGCCGATGTTGACCATGCTAGATGATACAAGGGTATATTTGATTAAGAGAATTGTAGCCCATAGGGAGTCCCGCGATCGGTGGATAGCAGCTGTATGACCTAGGATTCAGAAGATTCTGGACAAAAATAGTAAGCTTGCAAGGATGGAGTAGGTTGAATACGCATGCAATGAAAAGTTTCGAGTCCGACACAATGCAGGGACTGTGCTACATGTTGTGGATTTAAGGGCAAGAACTTGTACATGTTGTGTTTGGGAATTATCAGGAATTGTTTGTAGCCTTGAGATTGCATCAGTTGTATCTAGCGGCCTGAACGTGATAGAGTTCATAGATGACATCTACAAAAATGATGCATATATCGGACATATACACCATCAATTTCCCCAATCACCGATCCGGACTCATGGCCAACCCTAAGTCTGAACCCTCTCAATCCACTGGCATACACAAAGAGGGCTAGGACGCCAACGAAAAATAGAAGAAAAGAGCTAAATGAGGTGGCTTCTTCAAGTCAGCCTAAGAAGTCTTGAAAGTCGAAGAGCAGTGCTAATACTTCACAATCAACTTCAGGGACAACATCAGGTCAACAAAAAAAATCAAGACTGATAATGACATGCACAAAATGTGGTGAAACAGGACACAATAGGAAAGGTCGCAAACGGGCACCACCTCCAGCACATAATTAGGATGAAGCTGTCCACCGATGTTTTGTTATTTTTATTTTTTTTTGCTTTTGTTTTTGTTGAGTCAGTGCAGGGGTAGTTTGGATATAATGTAGCACTTTAGGAACTTGTTTTTGAACTGCTGGACAGAATTTAGTGCATTCAGAACTTTTTCTTTGCTGCACGGTGGATATTTAGTTGAAATAAGAAGTTAAACTTTGAATTGTTTCATATATGTATTGATTTTTTTGTTCAGTTTTTGGTTAATTGGTGGATGAATTGTGTTGAGATGCTGTGGTAGAATTGGTGAATTTAGAGAGTTTGTGTTGCTGGGTATAAACAAGCTGCACTAGAAGAAAACATCGATGTTTTTCGCCAAGTTTTTTGAAAGTTAGGGATGTTATGCACAATATTTCTAAAAGGTAGGATCGTTTTTCGCCAATAAACTTTAAAGGTAAGGATGTTTTTAGAAAAAAATATTACTACGTAGGGATTATTATCACAAGGTTAATATGATTCTAAAAAAATAAAAAAAGGGAACATGACCAGTTCATCTTCACCACTTCTCCAAAATGAGTCATTCACCATTGAAGTCTAATACATACTTTCAGGGGCGGAGCCAGGAAAGTAATTCAGGGTGGGCACGTACAATTTATCAATGTTGAACGTCGAGTTTTTATCACGGATGTAATGATAATAAAAATATAAAACAATATTACGACAATACTAAAAATAACATAGTTTATAAATTACACTTATTCCTTTCGAGTTTTCATATTTTAATATCGTTGTACAATAATTTCATTATCGAGCTTCAAAAATATATATCTCTACATATGGCATATACTGAATAGGTATCAGTTGCAGATTTTCCTAAATAGCTGGCAACGTCTATATTTTTAAATGCCCTGATAACAAACGACAAAGAAATATTGAGAAATGTGTGAAAAGAGAAATCAAATAGGTCTTAGTCCTCATCAGACACCATATAGGATATATCCTAAAAATGTATGCCTAAATCTGTCATAGTGGATCAACAAAGCTATCTAAGTTTCTAGTTCCCATCTACTTGTGATCAAGTATATTGTCTCCCATGTGACCATTAATCTAGCAGGTTGAACTCTCTGCATGAAACTCAGAAAATTATATTCTAATGAAAAATCTAGTTTATGATACTTCTAAAATAACTAGCCGAGTTTGACAAAGAAGAGACAGATACAATGAAGAATACCTTGCTATTGCACTTCGGCTAAAAGCTCCAAGGACAATGTCAGTTATAAAGTTGTTGCTGATATACTGGACAAGTGCATTTGCAACATCTACGGAATTGAGAATCACCTCCTTTGCACGAATCTAAATTCATTAAAATTGTGGAATTAAGCACAGGTAATCTATCTACATGGAAAAATTGACAAGTTTCATAGTATGTACTTTATATTCAATATCATCAGGTCCATTTAAAACTTTTTCTTAATACAAATGATCATCCAACCAAGCCAATTCGTATAAATTCGCGATGAGCAATAGAACTCTGCTGCTCTATATTTTACTTGTAATTGGTACACATAAAGTAAGTTTGAAAGGTTCTGGAGTTACCCCCTTTCGAGCACAAAATCCGCTATAGGGAAGAAAGAAGTGTTGTTCAGTTTGAGTTGGCACTCGACCTTCTTTAGGGACAACATCCTCTGCATTAGACCCAATTCAAATTAGAAAAAAGTCAATAGACTAAACAATAGAAATATTCAATTCAACAAGAGTTAATAAATCACAAAGATTCAACCCTTAATTAGGCAAAAACTAAAATGACATGGGCACATTAGAATTTAAATCCAATGAGAACAGGATTTTTGAACAGTATATAGAAATGCAAAGGCGTAATTTACCAACCCTAAATCATTATCGATTACATATTGCTTCAAAGAACAAATTGTATAAACTATCCTTGAATCTCTTAACTGGTAACTTTTTAGCCATTATAAAAAGCCAAATTGCATAAAGTAAAGATTTCATTTTTCTCGACCAACACAAAAAAACTCAAGGGAGAAAAAGAAAAGAAAAGAAAAGAAGTAAAATCTTCTACCTTCTGCGTGCGATTGCGAGCGAGGCGAAGGCTGCGAAAATGGGGTGGAAGTTCTGAACGGCGGTTGTTGAGCGGAGGCTGCGAAGATGCCGGAGTTGAGGTGCGAATTGGCTTCAAGCTGCGATGGAGGCGGAGCACAGAAGCAGATTCTGGAGACATGAAGTTGTGATTTGTGAACGATGTTTAAATTTTTGGAATTGGTTTTGGGCTTTTTCTTTTGGGCTGGGACAGTGAGATTTAGCATATAACTAAAAAAAAAAAAAAAATTGAGCCCAAAATAAATTTTGAGCCCAGAAGTTCAGGGTAGGCCTGTGCCCACCCTGGGCCTTACTGGGCTCCGCCCCTGCATACTTTACATTAACCATCATTCACCCTCGTTCTTCTCAATTTATCCCTTTATTACACCCTTAATAAGCATAAACTGGAAATAAACCTCCAATATATATTTTTCTAAATTGACCACCAATTCAATATATATATATATATATCTAAGTTTTTCCAGCAACCCAACATGATAGCAGCCATAGCAGTGAAATATAACGGTCTTCTTTACGACATTTTTTCTTTATTTAATGTAATAATTTAAAGTATTATTCATGTTACTGTTACTACTTATGGACTAGGTTGAATGCGGGAGAATGTGGTTGAATGAGTTAGGACAATTTTACCCTTGTTGATTTAAAAGAAAACGTCTTTTTATTTAATTGACAGAGAAATTGACGGAAGGGCGTTCATCGCAAAGAAAGGTGGAAATGAGGGCAAAAATGCCAAAAAAATAAAAGGTAATAACGTTTTCCACAATGAACTTAAAAGATATGAACGTTTTCTGCTAATTACCCTCAGCAAAACAAAAGGCTAAAATCTTACTATCTATTCTCATCTAATATTATTTAAGAGAATTTGCACTTTCATTTCTAATCGTCACAAATTGTTGCTAATCTAGCCTGAACTTTTTTTAACACAAAAAAAAATCCCTAACCTCTCACTTAATTACAAATCACATCCTTCCGTCCATTTTCTGTTAAATTCACGTAGTGGTGAATTTGCCTTCTCTTTACATAAATAAAAATAAAAGAAATCAACAAAATAGAAAAAAAAAAATGAAGGAAAAATTATAGAAAATAGATCCCACTTTAAAAATAAAGTTTTTTTCCTCTTAATTCTTCGGTGACTATCCCCACTTCAATTCACCCCTTCCACACCCAACTTCATTTAGAGATACCAAAAGTTATATTATCGACATTTATCTCAGATTTTTCTTCAAACTGAAATACCATTTGTAAGTCTCTTCTTTTTCTTCAACTACTGAAATACCATCATTGATTCTCCAAAATATCATCAACAATGAAATTACTTAAAAGTCATACCCGCTTCTCGAAGATTTAGCCCTTGTAGTGATTATAAATAGTTTATAATCAATTAAATCACTTTTATAGAGTTCGAGTACCATCCTCTTATTTACCACCCATTTTTATCTATTTATAAAATAAAATCGAAGTTCTAAAACAATTACTTTTGAATGGGTAATAAAGGACTTTTTGAATAATATAACTCTTATTGCATAATAGATAAAGTGAAAGTGTTATTTGACAATTTGTATGTTTTGTAAAATATCATGCTAAATATCCCTTGTTGAAACTCAAGAAGAAAGCAAGAAACAAGTAATATCACATCATCTCAACATAATCCCAAGGGAAAATCCTTTTAGGAAAAAAAAAAAAAAAAACATTTACATGGTAATATGAAAAACTGATGTAAAAGCATTCCGAACTTTCGTAGTTCTGGAGTTAGCATCCCTCGATCCATTGCATAAAGATACAAAAAGTTATACGCGTTTGATAGTAGACCTCAACCATTACTATCACGGAATGCATACATATGAACTCATCATCTCAAAAGTAGTCATGGAAACTTCCAGACAGCCATAGGCAATGCACATTTGTTGGCCATACCTAAAGAGTACAGTATGAACAGGCAGTGTTGAAATTTCACAAGGTCACTAAGAGTGGAAAGCCATGAACAAGTTCTGCTTTCGAGCATGTTCTGGAATGAGGCGGTGGACAATATCACGCGGAATACCTGAAAGCTCTGTGCACGAATAAAACGTCATGTAGAGCAAGGACAACAGCGGTGGGGATGGGGGCGATTAGCATGGCCACAAATTTAAGATCGTAGTAATAGCAACAACTACAATTACTGTGGACAGTATCAAAGAAGAAAAAATAAAGTAAAAATATTGTTTATTATACATTGAAGTCCTATCTAGTGCTACATACACAATAATAGGACTTCACAATATAACAAACAAGATTTTAGCTTATTTTTCTCCCAAGAATATTGTCCAATCCTATCCAGACCTCCCTACCAAATATGGCATCATAAAGGTACAAGAATTTTCAGATGAGCCACTGGTATGCAATTTGCCAAGCAGAATAAGAATATAAAAAATTTGGGAAGCGTGCATTAAACTGAGTAGTAGTGACCAAATTGCTCGGAAAATCCAAATTCGATAAGGTGCCACCAAGAGACAAATTAGCCTCACATAAGAGGCAGCTCAATGAGGTGCGTATTAATTTGAAAATTTTGAATGCCCATAATAATCATCAAGGTGTGGTAAATTGGACAACCATATGATACTACGTCATATATGGCATAAAATTGTGTTAAATTTACCTTGAGATTTAAAATTAAAGAGTGGAGGAAGAGGGCGACCATTAGGAAGGCGGGTGTTTGGGTCCCTCAGTTCATCAAAGAAAGGGTGAACACAAGCTTCCAACTGCAATACCAACATACAGATGATGAATTTTTTTGTAGTAATTTCAAAATTGTACATCTCCTCAGATGCTGATGAAAGATTAACTTACAGCAGTGCATCTAAGATTTGGCGAGTACTGAAAAAAACGACAAACCAAGTCAACTGCTTCTGCAGGCAGACACTTCTGGAATACCTGAAAGATATACAGTCATATTGTGGAACAGATATTGGGATGCTTACCAACAATCACATGCACCAGCAACTAACGACTAAAAAATAAAAAATATGCCAACACCTTAACAGCATAGGATGACACTAAACTCGAGCAAGCAAAGTGGAGAAAAATATAAATCTCCAGTAAAAATTCAGGGAAATTTTAAATTCCAAAGTTTAAAAATACACAGTATATTTTTAAGCTGGCAAGCTCACTTGCATTGATGATTTTAAATGTTACCAGAAACATCCAGGGCAGTAATTCACAAATTGTCAACACGGAACAGTGGTGGTTTTCAAATTCTAACTGATGACCCAAAACAAAAGAACAATAATTAACTCCTAGGCATCAGATTTGGATGCCACGTTCAAAATCATTTGGGGTTGCAGAATATTGGCTTCATTAGGTAGCAGATGGGAATCATATTGGCCTTTCGTGCATTGTGTCCAACCAACATTAATGTCTAAACTAATCTAAGACAGTGCACATAAGTGTTAAACAATCAAGATTTACACATCAAGCTTTCACAGTAACTCAGAAGAGGACTGCCATATATATCAATCTCACTGTCTTGAGCTATCACTAGCTCTCAAGTTTAATGGGGACCATGGTGATTGAACAAACCTTGTGCCAAGGATGGGGTTTTATCTGTGGAAACTTGAACTCGGTGTAGTTTGGATTCATGCATTTAATCTCCTCTCTGGTTGGTGTTCCCAGAACCTGAAATACAATTTCATTAAAAAGTGGAACATACATAAGATTCTTAAGCAGTACTTTTAAGATTTCAAAGGAGAAATAGCACTGGCAAAGGCCGTGGACCAAGATTTCCAAGCCCCATAATACTGAGGATGCGTATTATGCCAAAATTGCTTTTATTCTCAAGCATCTCAATTCTCAACCAATCACTAAAAATCAAGGCAAAATTATTGCTACAGATGATAAGGAAAAAACAAAAAAATAAAAACAATATTATTTTCTCATACTGCAGATGTTCCATGTAAATATTTATATTTATACAGAGACTGTTGGAACTTAGAAATTAACTTTTTATATTTGATCTAATAATTATGCGCCTCAATTGCAGGATATGCAATATCAGATTCAAACTTCTAGTGATTCAACATAGTGACAGCTAAAATACTCGTTTATGAGATCATAAGCTAACATGTGGAAATAGAGGTACCACCTTTATAATTTCAACAAGTTGATCGACTCCACTCTCTCCGGGAAACAAGGGCTGGTAAGAACAGAGAGATAAATTAAAATAAAACAAATAGGTGTAAATTTTGAAAAGAAAGTTGAAACATTCAGATCTCTAAACCACCTGTCCAAGAAGTAATTCAGCCATTACACAACCAGTTGACCATATATCTATTGCAGTCGTATATTCAGTGGCACCAAATATGAGTTCAGGAGCACGATAATATCTCGAACAGATATAAGACACGTTGGGTTCTCCTTTCACCTAATGATACCAACAAACAAGTAAGCAGCAGCAAACCATAATAATAATAACTCATTCCACAAGATACTTACCAAAACTTTAGCACTTCCAAAGTCACATATCTTCAGCTGATGAGTGTGTGAATTCACCTGGAAGTTAATTAATAGTATTTAGCCAATTCGAAGTTCAAATGAAATGATAAAAAGCAAAGAAAATACCACATCAATTTCATAATCTGACTATTCAAGAGGACAATTGGCCACCATTCTTTCTGGCCTTACTCCGGCCCGACGCAACAATGCACTACCTTTACAGTTAAAGATTAACAAATCCAACGTTTCTTAAGACATAAGAGATCACATTTATGACCATTGAAAAATATTTTTTTGATCCCGAATTGGCCAGGAAAACACTCTCTTTTAGGTTCTTGGAAATGTTTCTTTCCAACATTCAAAAAACCATAAATAGTCCAAAAGTATCCTATAGCACAGTAGCATGCTTCCCAGACATAGTTGATTGAAATAACCAGAAAATAAAAATAAAAACCAGTAGACAAGTCTCAATCACCTCAAGTGTCACACTAACATTGTAAATAGACAACTGAAAAGAAGATATTTTAGCATGAAAGTAGCTTGTATCTACTGCACTATTTCACATGATAATCCTCAATGATACAACCTTTCTAATGCATGGATTCATACCAAAATTTATGTCTTTATCATCTTAACATTGTATCCTTAAAAATCATTTTTCTTTCTTAACTGACAAATGCACGAGTTGTGTTCTTTTGCGCTTGTATTTACATTAAGTCCTCTAATTAAAGCAGCAGGATTTTAACTGTTTGGGTGTTTTCCTAATTCCGTATGTCAGGCGCATATGAAATTTATTGTTACATGAATCATAGAATGGTACTCCCCTTAAATTTCTCATAATTAGTTTGTGTGTGTGTACACGCTCGGCGTTTCATGGTTTCTGTTCAGAAGGAAATTGAACGAGGTGCTTGGGCTACAGCAGACGTTGACCACTACAGACCCAAAAATTAAAGTAGCATCAAATCTCGCAAAATATTTGCCTCAGATGCAGAATTAATCTAAAATTGAAAACAATCGGTGATATGGCAAAATCTTACAAGTAAATTCTGAGGCTTGATGTCACGGTGACAAATACCAATGCAATTATGTATATAAGCAAGTGCCCTGCATATCTGCATCCAGAGAAAGGTTGGCAAATGAAATGCTAATAGAATGGTGGGAAACTAATAGAGTATAATCAGATCAAAATTTTCTCAAAATTTAATACTTCCAGTAAATATCTAGTCCAACCAGCTAAAAGGATTGTACTTACAGTAAGATATTCCAGACCAACATCTCATTTGATTAGGATACTTTTTAAATAAACAGGGCAATGGATGGGAATAAGAGAGTTAAAAAGGAACATTAGGACGTGAGACCTGTTTTCCCAGAGTCCATATGCATAAACATGTAAACAGTGGTTTTTTTTAGATTACCCTGGCATCCATTTACAATTTTCGTTGATGAATGTATCGGAAGGAAACTGAAGTGAAAAATGAAATATGTGAAATGTATTTGAAAATGTAAGCCAAACACAAACAGTTCATTAGAGGTGAAAGTAATTTTACTGAATTAGACATTGCAAATAAGGATGAAAATAAATGATACCAGTAGTTAAAAGGTTAACATAGAATGCAAAAAATCTGCAGCCAGAATAATCAAGGAAAAGTGGAAATCAGAGGATTGATGAGAAAAAATGCGATCAAGGAAATATAATGCATAGATAGTGACAAGAGTATATGCAGATTTATAACTAAATAAAATAACATTAAATAAACAATTAAATCTTGCATGCCTGATAAGTATAAAGTTTGACATATATCAATGGCATTCGCTGGTTCATCCTGCAGTATTGCCTTGCAATACGATTAACAGTGTCAGGAACGTATTCAAGAACAAGATTCAGATACAGCTCTTCCTTGTCTGTTGTTGAAAAAAAAGAATGCTTTAGGGCCACAATGTTAGGGTGGTCCAACATTTGCATAATCTGCAACTCCCTATTCTTGTAGCGCTTGTCTTGAAGAACCTTCTTGATAGCAACAATTTCTCCAGACTCTTGGCATTTTGCCTGTTGTAAACAGTTTGAATCGCTAAACAAAATAAAACAATGCACAAACCATATACTTAAAAACTCAAACCAGTGCCCACAATGCTTACCTGCACAACTACTCCAAAGGAACCAGTTCCAACAACATGTTCTGCTATGTAATTGACGGCCTGTCAACCCAAATAAAATTCAGAGTAACGTAAATCAAAATCAAGAATCATGCACACCATCTGAAGTCGTAGTTCTACAAATTAGCAACCACCGACCTGCTTGGGTTGACCATTTCGGCCACCAGTAGTGGTCCTAACGACATGACCTGTTTCAGCACCCACACCATCAATTATATCGGGCTCACTATCCTGCATCATAAAAGACGCCTTTTGGTAAGTGAAATAAGTACAACAAGTTCATCATAAACTAGGCATCTACGTGAAATAATGTGCGAGTGTTGGGTGGTAAAATGACAAAATATGGATACATATTCATACTAAAATGGATAAAATAAAAAATAACAAAACATGCCACTAAGTGGAGGTAGTTTTGATTAAGGATAAAATCAGGACAGCTTAGGTGGTTGTGATAAGCTTCCTAAAGAGGCTGATGTTCATAAGAGTGACGAGATCTCAATAAGACGTGTCAGAAGAGAGGGCACCACCAAAACAAACATGGCCCCGTGGTAGTTGTTAATGACCTAGATACTATAGATCTTCCAGTTGCAACTGAACGAAATGGCCGCAAAAGATTTCGTGGTTGATCCTAAATGTACTGGGATTAAGGATGAGCCTGTTGGTGATAGGGGTGGTAAGATAAATTATAATTTACTCATCACGAGACTAAAGAAACTAGTCACACCAATAGCTTCTTAACGACTACAAAAGAGGTAATAAATCGTAAGGGGGTAGATTGATAACCAATGAAAAGCTTACCCTATCATCGTCAGGGTCCAATCTGTCCCTCAATCTCATTTCTAGCATCTCCTTTCCAAGCCAATCAACTGAACTAGATGATCCCTTGAAACCATTAGAAGATCTTGAACTGCCAGCTCCTCCATGTCCTAGGCCAGAAGATGCCATTAGCGAGTCTGATGAGTATTAATGTACTTGGATCTGCCCCTTTCAGGATGATTGTTTGTGAAGCAGCTATCTTCCTATCCATATGTTCTCTTTTCAGGGTAGTTGTTTTTGATGCAGCTTTCCATCTCAATGATACTCCTCTTTACTAACATATTAACAAAAATCTTGTCAAGGTTGCCAAAGACTGTGCCAGGTAGGAATAAGAGACGGCTAGTAAGTTTGGTTTTTGCCTTCAGTCAAAATTGTGGCAAGTAACACAAACAGCAGAAAGTAAAAAAATTATTTTCCACTCCATACATCAAAGACCGACTCTGCTGCCCAGGATAGAAGTATTGAGTAGAATAGCTCCACTAGGTGGAATAGAAACAGATCTTTAATGTATACTTTTATATTTCATGTAAAGCAACAATAGCAACAACAAGCAGGTAAGATTGGGCAAAACAAATTGGTTTATACGCCCTTCGATCACGACACCATATAATTCTGAAGAGTCAGTTAGATGGAAAAGATCCATATAATATAGTAACTATAAACACTGAAACATATGATGGGAAGTGGGAAAAATACATAACCTCTTGAACAATTGTTCCGTTTCTGCAGGCAACAAATGTAAATGGTAGGGTGACATTGATATTACAACACACTATGATATGAAATTCCCCATATAATTATTGATACGTATTAATGCCGCAAGCCCAGGCTCGAGCTCATTGCTCGAAATCAGCCCACCTCAATTACGCTAGGCTCAATTGTGATGATGTCTGACCCAAGCTCATTGGCCTGACCTTAGCCCAATGTTATTGGGCTATTTCCAAGTTCGGGCCCAATAACTAGGTTTGGTTGAAGAACTCACTCACGTCCCCTTGACCTTATCGCATGTTTCCTAAGAATGCTATTCCTATTTAAACATAAACTCCTAGCTTATTACAAATTTAACCATAACCCAAATTGTGCACTTCTAACACAACACAAACACCTTAAATAACTACAGGAAGTTAAGTCCATTCAGGACTCCACCTCCAAATCTATAAATTCATAACCTAGCCTCATTATTCAGGTACCTTTTTCATAATATTCCAACATACATCCTCTTGCACAATTTTCTGTTCCTGACTTATGTTGTAAGTGGCAGGGCAAGTCTGGTTTCACTTGTTCTCATCTATAAATATCAATAAGTTGCTTTCTGGTTTTTAGAGTAGTGCTTTTATTAAAGCAACTCAGAAGATAACCTTAAAAAAGTCGCAAGCTATTAAAAAAGCCAAGAAAGTTGAGGCAATTAAAAGAGAGGCACAGAAATGAGGGTAAACCGAGCTCTTAGCAATACTCAATTAGTAACAAATGTGCGTTATTACATTGTTAAAGCTGAAATCCTAAAATAATCTGGTGAATTTTCTAGTCTTTGAAGCTTCTAACTCATCAAAGGATTACAATTTGGAAAATAAAATCAAGAATTTGGGTATAATTCATAATTCCTCCTCCCGAACTATTTTAGCAGCCAAAAATATACTGAGAAGATCGTGACAGATATAGCATTAGATCATTAGATAATTTGCCGTCTGCTTCCAAATAAACAATTTACCTGATCAAGTAGATCTGAGTTTAACACTACTCTAATTAATCTACCCAATCACACTGCCAAGTTAACGTAGTTTCCCTCTTCTTTACGAAATGACTCCAATCGCAAATAAAAAACTATCAGTAAAAAGAACATCAAATTATTTCAAGTTTCAAATTCCATAGAAAATAACGCATATTAACTCACCTGGAATAAGTTTTCTGCAAATCCGAAGCAAATTCCAAGCATTTGCCGAACCCTTCAACTCCCAGCAAAATTGCAAATATTATTTTAATTTCAAGCCTTCCAAAATTAGAGATTTTGAAGGAAAATAAAAATTAAAAAGAAAAACAAGATGAGATCAGAATCAAAGAGCGTGCACTGTTGGTATTGATTACAACTTCACTCTTTTTCCCTTTTCTTATTCTAGACTTTTTCGCATTACTTTTTCTTTTCTTCTCTCTCTATCTGTGTAAAGTGATATGTATTGTATCGAGTGAGAGATTTGTGTGCGAATTTCAACACACACTGACAGTGCGATAGTGTGTGAATAAGGACAAATCTCACTTTCCTTCCAAGAATACCGTATTAAATAGAGGACCTTTCTGGAAAAATAAATAAAAATACTCTCCATACAAATAACTTTTTTTTTTTAGAAAAAAGAGAAAATTACTATCAAGTATATAAAAACTTTTATAACTCATTGAAGCCACTTTAATCATTTGCATTATATCGTTATTTGAATTGCAAATAAGCCTACATTAGATTTTGGAAAATTGACGTAGATGATCTCTAATCTTTGCTTAAATTGCATTTTTTCCGGAAGTTTTCAGATGTGGTGAAAAAGGTTTCATACTTTTCATTTTTCAGTGTAATTGGTCCTTTGAACGGAATTTATTCAATGTGTGTAATACAGTTGCCCTTATTATATTTTTCTTTTAAGAGAGATCTCATTAAGCCCATGTTTGACCCACAATCTTTAAAAATACATTTTTTTTTAAATTCATTTTCAACTACACATTTTTCAATAAAAAAAATATTATTTCCAGCATATCAATAATTTTTCATTACTTTTTAACCAAATATTTATCATTATATCACTATTTAAAATATACTATTTCCTCAACAATATCTATCAAACAAACCCTAAATGACTTTCTCCATCCAAAAAAAATAAATAAATAAATAGACAGAAGAAAAAAAAAAATCATACAAAAAAGTCATAAAAAGATGAAAATGTTATCTTCTTCCACCCTCCCTAGTCTAACCCAACTCATCCCACCACGCATCGTGACCATTCACCATTGCCACACCACCGTTTGAAAAAAAAAAAGTCTCATTGAAAAATCAAGAAAGTCATTTTCTATAACTTATGCAATTTTGCTATATCACGCAACTCATACACAATCAAACTTAAAATTGATTTCATAGCAAGTATGTTGAAGAAAAAATGAAGTTTTTTCACTATAATTATTCTCCATCAAATTATAGCAAACCTACATGAAAAATTCAGAGAACTCATTAAATCCCCAAGATATGAACAAATTCAAGGGAAACCAACCCCCCCTTCCCGCCCCCCCTTTGCATTAAAAACTTAAGAAAATTCAATTTGGACAAATATTTACCGTCATTCAACACACGAAGGGGGTAAAAATTAAGAAAAATGCTAAGTGTACATAACTCTCACATGGGGTGGGGTCCACAAAAATGTGGGCTCCACACACTTCTATGTATATGTATTATGCTCACCAAGTAAAGTCCAAAAATTAAAGCTTTATAGTTTGGGTGGGAGAGTATCTAATTCTATACCGATTGAAAAGAGAGGTTCTCAGACTGCAAAATCCATGTATTAAACAAAGTAAAATTTGGTATGGATCAACCACTGAAGACTGCAATACAGAAAAATAAAATAAAGAACGGTTTTTAAGTGAAGATTATGTCAGTGTGTGCATGAGAGAGAGAGAAGAATAAGTTGGTGAGTTTTTAATAATAATAATAATAACAACAATAAGTTATGTAGATGAAGTGTCAAGATTTTATGGTTGTGTAAAAGTCGTAAAGAGGACACTAACGCTTTCACTACCATTTGTATGTCTGTCAAAAATACACCTGAAAATGTAATTGCCGCTATTACCACTTACAATGAATGTATTTATATAGATTTGAAATTAAAGATAACTATCAATACAACTATTAATGTGATTATTCCAACTATATTGAGCATCGTACATGTAACGATTGTAGCAGTACTCTTCGCTCATAGATCCATTATCCAGATAACTAGAATTTCGATTACTATAATTTGAGGATGCTGGACACTTATCCTAGTAGGAAGAAAATCGGTAAATTTCCGAGGTAATTGAACTTTACATTTACCTGCAGTTAGGCTATTGAACTTTAATTCGGTACAATTATACTTTTGTACTTAAATTTACGAGTAATAAGACCTCCATTATCATTTCGATCAACCACTTCGTAGAATTGTTGACATGACCGTTAAAAGTAACATAATCTCCACACATTTTGCCAAGTCAACAAAAGTGAATTTCATCGATCGTAACTGAACTTTAGTCTTACATGCAATAAACTTACTAAACTTTTTAATTTGGGGAGAATCACACTACTGAACTTTAATTTAATGCCAAAGTTCTAAAAAAAAACTTCTTTGAAATTTTAATACTATTTTTTTAATTATTGAAGACCAGTAAATAAATAAAATAATGAATGCCAAATATATAAAATCATAAATACTATGATTTATTTAAAACTAGACAATTTCAAAATTTCCAACTAGCGTAGACGCTTCCTATTTATTAGGACTATAAATATAAATACACCAAAAATAATAAAAACATTGTTGTTTTTGAAAATTAATTATACATATGGACAAAAATCACTTGGGCCCCACCATTTTGGTGGGAAAAGCATTTTTATGCTGCTGATTTTTTATTTTTATTTTTTATTTTAATGAAAACAAATTTCATAACTAGGTTGTAAAAAAAAAAAAAAAAATCACTTAATGGACAATTTTCATGTAAAACAAAATCAAACGAACACTAAACTTTGATGAAAAAATGATTTTTTTTAGGAAAATTTCTTTTTTTGTTTTTTTTTTTTTTCACTTTTTGGTAATGAAAACAAATTTTGTAACCAATTGTGGAAAAAATTGTCACTTTAATGGACAATTTCCATACAAAACAAAGTCAAATGAACACAAAATTTAAAAAAAATTCAGATGAAAAATTATACCAATCAAACACACTTAATTACAATTCCCAGTAAAAATATTTCTACCCATTTTCCACCCTTGCATTCAAACAGAGCCTTACATGAAATTAATTTGATCCAGTGATTCAATTTATTGATATTATGGTTGACAGGTTTTCTGTGCGACTGATGCTGAAAATACAGGCACAAAAAGCATTTTGCAAGAAAAAATTTAACACGAGAAATTAAACAAATTAACAAATTAATTTGTTTAATTAAATAGTATATTTTACAATTTAGAAAGTAAAAATTTTTAGTTTTACTACTCCCAAAAAATATTTATTGTTTTTTCCTATCTTTTATTTTCGCTAATTTTCTTTCAAATTATTATATTATTTACCTCCATGGAAAACAAAACCGTCCCCACCAACATAAGCACTATCAAAACAAAACTCAAATCCCAAACTTCTAATACCATTTCCTCTGAGCAATTGCACATGAATTTCGAGCTCCGACAAGACAAACCCCAGACGTGGCTATACAAGTACATTCACCAAACCACACGGCAGGCTGCTTAGACAAACACATACGCAATAACTAGGTCGTTACATGTCACGCCAGATGTTTATATACAGTTCAGCAAATATAAAGTTAAATATCTAGATGACCAGCCGATTCAAAGCAAACGCGCGTATAACCACAATGAAAATGGGGTTGTTATATGTCACTATAATCACTTCATCAATTCTTTGGTCCTATTCCTAGGATTGTCAACCCACTTAGCAGAATATATAATTGCCTCTGGCATTCGGCTAAATTTGAAGACCTCTACATTCTCATTGAGTGAGCATTGTCCACTCCTCCAACCTTGCTCCCTAAGGATATATTCCTTCTTGAAAAAGAGAAGTCCAGCCATCAAATGTTTCCTTCAATATTATAATTGACAGCAAGGGTTTTACTGCAAAAGTACCTAATGAGATCATCGCTCAGATTATTGCAAAATAAGATCCTCAAAAGCAGTTTTTCAAGATTCTTAGATTCATTATAAGTACCAAAACAAAAACATATAATTATTTCATAGCAAAAATTGCAGAACCAATAAAATAATAAACAATGACACATAATTCTCGCAAAGCCTGTTGTCAATGGGACAGCACCAATTCCAACTGATCTCACCAGGACAAATTCAGAACAACCCAGACCTGACCCAATTAAACATACCAATTACCCTATTCGACAAACTATGAATGCTAGTGTCCATAGTAGAAGGGACCAAAATTATGTTCCTACCAAAAGATGTGCAAGAAGATACTTAACAAAGAGTGAAGCTCACCATATGTAACAAAACTATGAACCAGAACCGGACTTTTGGACCCACACCCGTTTCTGCAATTAAACAGAATAATTGGTTAAGGGGAACCAAAAATAGCAAAGGTGTTAACTTGTCTATCAGAAGTTTAGAATGGATACCTCGTGGGAATCATGGCTAGAAGAGCCTCCTCTTTTCAAGAGTTTGTTGTCCACAAGGGAAGAGCCATCTGCATCCTTGACATCTTGAGGTGATCCACGACAACCACCATGCCTATAAGAAACTATAGTAATTCACAAAAAATCAGTATGCAAAGTATGCAGGTTAACAATAATAAATCACTTATTGCTTCAGGCAAAACTTACCAACGTCAACAGAGTAACGATTGCCACGACCACTTCCAGTGGATTTCAACTCATTGCCGAGTGCAACCAGCATGTCATGTTTTATATCTGCACGAGTTCCTAGAAAATCTATGACGTTAAATATAAACATAAGCTATGAAATACACTAAAAAATGCACGTTAGCATATTAGAAAAATATATAATTTATCAGCAGCAGAAAAGAGGGGCTGGAACTTGAAAATTATGACTTCTGTAAATAAAGCCAAATTCAAAATATATAGTGTAGCGACCACACCTTCTGCGGAATCCATTACTTGGACGGCCTGGGAAGTAAAAGACCCATCAGTGGAATGTGAGCCATTTGAACGCCGAACAAGAGTCCGAACACCATGATCAGGCCTATCCTTATTCCTTGTTCGTCTTTCCAGCTTCTCAGTGTGGATACCCTGCAAATCATTGCCAACAACCTTATCACCAGCAGTTTTTCTTGAATCCTTCTGAAACCACTGGAGACTTGGAGGACGAGGAGGTCTTTTATCCCTGTCCTGATTTGGGGTGTGGATTTGCAGTTCAGCTTGAGATTCAAATGGTGATTGATTTCGACGACTATCCCTATTCAGAAAAATGCTCCTGATGATCCTCCCACTAGTTTCGCGTCGCTGGTTCTGTTAAAAAACAGTTGAACAAAGTGAATTTTTTGATGAAGACGCTGCAGTCTGTTGCAGTGTTGGAGTACCAGAAACCTACAGAAGAATAAAACAAAAATCCATGTATTTTCCTTTTTCATTTTTCAAAATGGACATTGAAACTTCTGCAAGAAAATTTGTAATTGGCGCACATTCATTCAAGTATATTACAGCACAATAGAAAAAGCAATTCATGCATACAAGATATTTACTAGGTCGTAAAGAAGGCCCTTTAGTTTTGTAGGATATACCAATCCTCACGGTCCCCATATTGATAAAAGTCAGAAAATAATTCTCCATTCACCTTCGGTTAAAGCTCACGCATACTCAAACTACCAAGACTTCTGAAAAAAACAAGGGGACCATATTTATGGTCCACATTTCCTCAAATTTCAGTATTTTCTCATTTTAAGTAACACACTATGTGAGTAAACCAAGATATTAACTCACAATGGGAATTTCCTTTTCTTTCCCCTTAAAAAGCAGGATTTTCTTCTTCCCAGTTTCAGCGAGTCTTGATCCTCCTGCAACACATCAAATAGAATCACATGAAACACAATGCATGAAAGTAACAACAGAAAAAATGACTCGGAAAGACCCAACCAATAACACTCATTGTCAGCACAACTATATAGTAACTCAAAAAGTAACATTGGTATTACCATAAGACAGATCTAAACTGATGTTTTCCCAAAAAAAGAAGACGCACAAGCATGAGAATAGCTACAAAGTATAACTCAACTGAGATGAGAACACAGAACTATAAAACTCTAGGTGACAGTAATTAATAGCCTGTGAATAATGATTTGCGGATACACGTGTATCCAAAGCAAAGAATAAGTCCATCACTTGACCCATCAACTCCATAGATGTTATATCAGAAAAGGGAGGGAGTGGTTGATGACATTTGGCCAGATAATTTCTGCTAATAATAAGAAAAGTTGTATGACGCACGAATACACAGAAGTAATATCGTCCATTATGAAACAATGTACATATCATCGGAATGCAATGCAACCTACCTTTATAATATAGCACAAGTGAATGCCAACATAATGCATAAATAACAAGGAAATAGAAAATCATCATAGACAATGAATGCAATATCTCATCGTACCACTTTCCTCATCCAATGCATTAATTCCAGATGCAGCAGCTAAACTTACAGACTTGTCGGAGAGTTGCTGATCATTTTGTTTAGGAACCAGTATATTTGTCGATTTGTCTTTCCCAATTGCAGCCTTTGAGCTATCCCTCAAAACATACTGTTAATAAAATATCTGGGTAAGTAAAAGGTTAACGAGTTACAACTAAAATGCACCAAAGGAGTCCAAGAAATGGTTTTTATGCCATTGAAGGAGTTTATGATGGTTTATGAGTTATGATCAAACAATTACAAATGGCTCCTGTACCATCTACCAAGAAATTACTAATGAAATATCATAAATGCAAATGCATGTATACCAAGAGTAAAATTATGTAAATGTTATTCCAAAAGCAGTTACATGAAATCCTTGTGTTAATCAGTAAAGCCAAAGATAAGGAGACTTCAAAAAGAAAATTTCCAACCAGTGAACCGTCCAGCAACAATCACAAAAGTAGAAAAACAGAAGCGTGGCCCATCTGTGCAATAAAAATCATTTGTGTTAACCATCATATCACATGGAAATTAATGGTCTCTTTAGATTTAGTTTTTCCTTTTTTGTTTAGTTTAATCAAGTATTTTGCATTCTTTTCAATAAGCTATATAGCAAAAATATATTTGGCACAAATTTCTTTTATTGTTTTGTTTATAAGACTTATCATTTTTCTACATTTTCAAAAGTGAAACTATGGTACACACCAAGCATACTCTAATACTCAAATGCCAGAACAATCTAGAATTTGAAAAGCTTTCACTTTCATGAACAACACAAGTATGATATATTACCGACATTCAACACAGTAACTAGACACCAACGTCAGCAATCATATAAACAGAGTTAAGGAAATAAACAGTATATCTGAAAAGGACATCAGTCTTAGGAACGAAACTACGGGTCATCTAAAACCCCCAAAGAAAAGCTCTACTGATGGAAAGGGAACTGTTCTCAGCAATATAATTTAGCATTAGCAGTTTTAGCCAAGCATCCATATAAAAATATATCTACTACCATGGTGGGAGAAGTCCGCTTTTCCGAGCCTCGTCTTGAAGAACCTGACCCAGTACTCTTGGATAACACTCCTGTGACTCTTCTTGTTGGCTTCCCATTCAACGACATCCTCTGTCAGAGGTTGACAAGAGATTAGGAGAACGAGGCCGAACTTAGCATAGGAGTTCCACAGAACGTGAGCCATTGACTAAATAACAAGTCGATAACCAAATAATTTAATCATGAAAAATTGAAAAGTACCAAAAAATTTAGAAAACTAATAATGTTCAATAATATCTAATAATGACCACGGAAGTGCATAAGCATAAGATGAGCTATCAAGAATCTACAATACACAAAAGTGCCACTTTTAATGATCCAAAATAAAAATAAATTTAGCCCTTACTTTTATGTTCTGTTAACAACTCATAAGAACACTGAATATTAAGCTGCAAATGGATGCAGGATTCGAATTGTCTTTTTTTCCCAATTTTTTGAGAGGCTATTCCCAATAATTGAAGAAGAAATATCACTCACACTCCATTATCGAATCTATACGGAAAATCCTATTAACAATACTACCAAAAATGTGGTATCCTTGTCTCCAACATCCTTATGCTTTTCAGCCCTCTCTAACCTCAACCACCGAAAATATTCTAAAGATAAGACTTCAATATTAAAAGTCCATCATAGCATAAGCCCCTCCAAACCATCCCCATCACACACAGCTTAAATTTTCAGCGGATCAGAATTTTCACACAGGAGTTCCAGTCTCACTTTGGGACAAATCTGTTTTCCAGCCTAAACAATATAATAGTTCAAATATGCAAATATCCAACTACATACAATTTCCCAGTAAAACTAACTCCAGCATAGTGCGCCCTAAAAAAACAGATAGGTCTAAAACAGCATCAATGATAAAAAGAAGCCGTCAATCAATCTGCTCTAACTAGTTGATGTCACATATTTTTTCAACCAAAGATCAAAAAATTACATCATTTATACAAACAAGACAATTGCAGAAAAATATATAATCAAACCGACGCAAGTTAAAACGTAAGAAATTACTCAACCAGATAGCCTAGAGAACTCTACTCAGAAATCATTCCACATATGGATGGTTGTAATTTCTTATCAATGAGTGATACAGCTGCTAAGATAAAGTTCAAAGAGAGAAAGAGAGAGCCACTTGTGAAAAATGTGTAAAATTTCCTACCCGAGCTCCAATCTTTGCAGCTCTTTTCTGCCGAACATAGTCCATTAAAGGGGTAACTACAGGAATATCCTTTGGAGCACCTAAAATAAAATAAAGAACTGTTTCAACTAAAAAAACAATATGAAACTATTATAATCCTACATATTTTCCATCTTATAAAGACGAATGTGTTTATATTTTAAAAGCAATCAACACCGACCAGCTCGTTCTGCTTCCTTCCTCTCCAACTGTATTTCTGCACTTGGAAGATTCTGGACTGGCTTTGCAAGAAATTCAAGGAACTCCAAATATTCAGGATCTACATTTTTATCAACCAATTAACATGGACTGGCAAACAAGGAAGTGATAGCTTGTAAGCCACATGCAATCAGCACACCAATTTAATACCTTTAAATATAGTCCCTTCACGCCCATCCTTCCTAGACCACTGCTTCGGAACACGCTGTGAAGGAGCATACTCAACAAGTGTTTTAAACTGGGTGCCTGAAGGCAGGACAGAAGACATAAAGAAAAGGAGAAATCCCCGACCAGATAACATCTTTTCCACTAATTCTTGTGCATCATAGAAAATATTTAACTGAGAAGCGGCAATCGAAAGGATTAAAGTTCAACTATCATAAAAGAGAGTAAAATTTCAGATAAATAACAAGGCATAATTTCTATAATAAATTTAAGCTAGTAACATCTTTCAAATATGTCCTTGTACGCTACCTTTCTCGTTGACAAAGACATGGCCATTGAAAAACTCTGCGAATTCAATAACATCATCTGGTTTATTTATGTCAATGTAGGCTCTGGAATAGGATGGATGCTTCTGGCTGCAAAAGGAGATTCAAGGTTTCAAAGAAGAGAAGATAGTGAAAAAGGCAAGAGATACCTTCAGAAAGCACATATATTTTCATTAGTTGATATATTAGTTAAATAGCATTCTGTCGGAAACCTCTTTCCTTTAATGGGAAGGAGGGAAAACACCCTATATATATATGAAATTTCCACGCCTAGAATTTTTTTTCCTAATAAATACTAATTCGTCCCCCAAGAAAAAACTTCAATAAACCAATGCAGCATAAAAAATAAAAAAGTAACAACAGTCAAAAGTTACTGTAATTGGCCACATTAGGTGCTGGTAATGATATATTTCTGTCACGTGTCATCATCTACTAGCATAGAACAAAATTACAAAGCACCTAAAATATTCATACACATGTTGACATCAAGTGCTGTAGTTTCGTTTGGAACTTGGGATTAGAAAATTCTAAAATAACAAGAAAAAGAAAAGTGGGCCTCTATTTTCCATTGGCATGTCATTTGTTATATGTTGTGACTCTTTGGCACTTTCCATATAATTTTATCAAAGGAGAAAACATAAGGCTTCAAAAGCAGTGATGGAGATTCCACTGAAAAAGATGGCATAGTAATTCACCATGCATTCAGAAGGTAAAGCATAAATCAAAAGTATAAATGACAACATACACAAGAAAATTTTCGCCAGTGTTAAGCTTCTTGCCACGGTATATTCACCCCACGTCTATTTCAATAGTTACATTCCACGTATTTCAATGGATTTTTCTTTTTTCTTTTTTAGGTTTCCTTTTTCTTTCATTTATTTATTAGTTGGGGGGACCTTCACTTGTCTAACACCAATAAAAGCTTCATCTAAGGTAAATTCTGAAACTATTAACTACATTTTCAATAAACCATATAACAAAGGTACCTTTCGGATTGCCAAAGGTCACGCTGAATCCAAAATCAGTATCCGTATACATATGCAAGGATAAACAATAATAAAGGCACTTCTGACAAGCATTTCTGACCAAAAACCAAAAAGCCTCAAATTCCCAAAAGTCAGAAACAGAGCCATACAACGAAAAATGTAACTCCAGATTCAAAATTGGCTTTGCAAAACCTCTAGCACAGGTTTCCAATAATAACAAACAGCGGTTCCCCTCATAATTACAATACCGTTTTAATGCTGTTAGTCGCAGCATCTTATTTTCTATGAAATGTAAAGTATACAGCAACACAAATGCAATAGCATGACATAGTGTGTAAATTTTAACTTCTTCCATCAAGCTCATAAATGTTACTCCATCCATAAAAAAGCTAATTCAGTTCTATGGGCGGCATAAATGAGATAGGGGCAAATACAATGCATGCTGACAGGATTTTATTCTCGACAACCCAAACTGCAAATATTGATGCTGCCACATCACTCTACGACAACCCAAACCACAAAACTGCAAAATCTACAGCCAGTCACTTTAATAACAAACACTACCTTAATAGTTAATATTAAAAAATATATTGATTGTTGGAAGATGAAAGTCAGATAGTCTACTCCGCATCAATTGTAGATAATGGCTATCATGAGATCGAAAAGCATTATTGTGGAGATAACTGAATTGTGAGTTGCTATTCTTAATAAATCATATGGGTTTCAAAACAATATTGAGGTCTTAAATAGTTATAAGTACCAAAATCCACCAACAATTTCACTACACAGCTACAGTTTTGCCTGTTACAAATTCAAACCTTATTTTTGAGGAATTTTCAGTTCAAGTGCAGATTGATTTGAATTATACAACATTTCAGTCAGGTTGTTGTCTCTTTTAAAGAACAAGACAGAACAAAAGTTGTTGCACCGGTAATTGAGAATTTTTCACACCGGTTTCCAATAATGCACAGCGGTTCCCCTCATAACCACAATTCCATTCTATACCCTTGCTTGTAATGTCTTTATCTTTTGATAAACGTAAAGCATACAGCAATAAATGCATGGCATAGTCCGTGATACAGCATCCAGATAATAACATCTCCTATGAAGCTCACAAATTCGCTGATGGTAAGGAAAAAATCTAAATTTGAGCATAAATGAGGAATTGGGTGAAAACAACACAAAACAACAGGATGTATTTATAGACAATCCAAACTACAAAACTAAATCCTCAGTGCCAAAAGAAATAAATGTGCAATCCTGCTTTTTCCACCAATGCTTCACACACAACAGTTCCAGGTGAAACACATTATATTCCAAAATTACTCCATTCACTACCCAAATACCTCTAGAACTATATGTTGACGCCTGCTCGTGAGGATCACTTCCTGTCAATTTCATTATCTTATCAGCACCTATATAACTTCATCAAACATTATCTAAATTGAGCCTATAGCTCACTCCCTAGCACATTCCCATTTTGGTCGGAACAGCAACAGACATCCTTCCCACAGTAGGGGAGGAAACGGACTCCAGCAGAGGAATAATAGCAAGAAAACTACTTGAGCAACAAACCCCCGTTTATATCCCTAGGTTTTCACTACCTTAGAAGTACGCAGACACTTACACATCAAATCAGGTTCCTGGCCAAACTCCACTTAATTCAAAGATCAAATAACCAAAGCACATATGCACGCACTTTATTACAAAAATAAAACATAAATTAAACCCATGTAAAAACAATCAAACCCCGACCTTGACCTTCCCTGCCAAGAGGAGAGCCAGCGATAGCGGCCGAAGAAGCGGGAGTCAACATGCTCTATGAGGGCTGACCTAGAAATCGTCGGCGGCAAGTGCCTCAGCACGACCTTGGTTCGATCAAGCGGCCCCTTCATGCGTCACAAAACACAAAAAGAGTTCTACAGTAATCAATAAGTCAATCTCACTGGATAACTTTTTTTTTTTTTTTTCCCTCTTCGATTACCCCTAAAATGCCCTGAAATTACATTTTCGAATTGAAAATTTTCAACAACGCTGGATCATGGGTTTCTACACTAGTTTTGGTACTTTGATTTCGGAATGTCCATGCATAAAAAGGCGGAGAGATAGTCGCATCGAAGAAAATTTAGAGAGAGTGATGAATGAGTACTGCGTCAGCGTAAGAAAGACTGGGGGATTATTCAAACTGGCACGTTGACTTACTCTATTTGGGATTTTTGTAGAAAAGTCTATTTTACCCTTAATGAAATAGGTTTCTTTATTGCAAGACATATCCTTCTATTTTAAAGTAGGTTTCGGATTTGTTCTGTATTTCTTATATTTTGATTTTTAAAATATAAATCTATTCTTTGATCTAGTATATTAGCATAATCTGCTATTTTTTGTTCACACTCTCTTATAAGTTTGATATATTCCTCAGATATTTTATCTGTATTTTCTAATTGGGATTTAATATTTTCTACTTTTTCAAATATTCTTCTTAACAAATCGTCTAATCCTTTAACTGTATATCCTGGCATGACTGGATATTATATAAACATCATCATAGTAATATAAACATCATCCAAACATCATGAATATTCATAAATATTTATAATCCCTGCGATTCTCTAAGATCTTAAGAAATTCTTTCAAAATTTACAAGAAATAGTAGTTCTACCTTAATTTTAATCTGGCTCTTTATTCTTAGAATCGAGTGACCTTCAGGCTCTGAATGTGCAAATTGTTTCCTTCAACGGCCTCCTGCCTTAACGGAACCCTTGCTATTCAGCTTCTTGCCTTCACTGTATCGTTTCTAAGGACAAATCCCTAGACTTGGATTAAAGAAAAACTGTTTTTGTTGTTAAAATAAGAAAGAAATTTCTTATTGGATCTATCAAGAATCTATGGGAATGAAAATTTAGAAACTCATTCTTCTATGTAAGAAATGGATTATTTATTTGATATTCTGAAATTGGTACAAAGATTATATCAAAAGACAGAAGTGTTTTTCTTGCAATATGAAGGCTCAAGTGTTTTTTCTCAACTCATTCTGCCTCTATCTTAGCCCAAAGGCTTCTATTTATACTACTACATGAGGCTCGATTATTGGCCTCTTACATCATTCATTACCTCATACTCCACTTAATGGAGTTCTATTATTACAATAGTTCCTTCACTACATAATTGTAGCTCTATTATTTCTTCCAGCTGTCCACCTTTCTTTCACATCTTCTTTTCCTCTATTGTCTTCATATAGAGTTTGTCAAGATTCTTCATAGTGGCGGGGCCTCTTATCTCTTTATATTTTTGTCCTCTTTTCACTTGGATAGCATGTGGGACATTCCCTCAATTGACACGATTCTTGTATGGTTGATGGACTTCCATGGATTTGATGGATATCAAACTTTTGGATATATTCTTTTAAAATTGATGATTTATCATTTCCATTATTTGTCATGAGTGTCCATCCTTCATATTGGCATAAACATTGGAATTTTTTATCATATAGATTTTTTGCCATGTTGTAGAGAACATTCATCCCTAAGACTCTTCGAGATTTCATCCATGATCTGTTAATGTTTGGCAATGGCTTTCTATTTTGGCCTACTTCAATCTGGAAATTTCGGCCTACATATCCGACTGTAATAATATGTTCTGCAGGATAATATATCCTTCCATCAATTTCTGGACTGATTGAGTAAAATTTAAGATATATTGGTCTTCCTTTGGCAAATTTCGAAACTTCTCCTCGGAAGATATCATCAAATTTTTCAATTTCTTTTAAATCTTTTCCTGGATAAATTAAATCCAAGAATCCATAGTCTGCTGCCATTTTAACCATGTTAAGGTCTCCATCGTTTGTAATGATCATCCTTGGGTAAACATGTTCTCTTGGGGAGATGAAATATGATTCATCATCTTGTAGTTCATAAACAAGTTTTGCAAAAGCTTTATATTCTTCTTCTCTTGGTGTTAAAGGGGTTTCATCATCTTCATCTGCTCTGATTTTGATCACCCTTGTATGTTTATCATCATTTTTTATTGTCACCTTTCGGGGACTTTCCATGATTGTATCTCTTTTTATTTGACTGGGTCCACCGCTGCTTCCACTTGGTGTACCTGTTTGTATTCCCTGTTTGGTATTTTGAGATTGTGCTAAAGCATCAATCCTTGTATTTTTGGTATTTGTAGACTCTAATTGTGCTTCAAGAGCATCAATTCGGTCTTTTAATTCATTGGTAACTTTGGTATGGGACGCACTGATCTCAAGTAATAATTTGACATTATAACTTAAGGTTTCAGCTAATGCCTCCATTCCAATTTTTATATCATCAGCTTCATCTTTGGCATATGCTGCCGCATATTTTATTTCTGATATCTCCTGCTTGATATTATCCATCTCCAAACTCGATATTCCTGCTTAAAAAATCAGCAAGATAATTGTTTATACCTTTAATATGAATAATATCGAAATTATAAAATGACAAATATGCTTGCCATCTGTGCAATCTCCTATATTGAGGCTCCATTGGCAACTTATTTTTAATTAATCCTGTAACATTAGAATTGTCAGTTTCAACAATAAACTTTTTAGATAATAGGAATAATGAAAACTTTTTTATTCCTCTAATAATTGCTAACAATTCTTTTTCATGAGTGGTATAATTTATTTCTGCTTGGTTAAAAGTTCCACTTGAATACCTACGAATTTCATTTAAATCTGTTTTTAATATGGCTGCCCAATATTTATCAGAAGCATCTGTATTAACAACCAAATTATCCTTTTCATCTGGCAATCTTAATTTTGGTAAATTTTTGCATTCTTCTTTTAATAATTTAACTACTTCTGTATGTTCTTCACTCCATCCTTTAGTATTTGTTTTTCTAAGTAAGACTTGTATTTTATGTCTCTTTTTTGAAAGATTTTCAATAAATCCTTCTGCATAATTTAAACATCCTAAAAACTTTTGTATTTGTTCTTTTGATTCTAATTTATTTGGAAAACTTTCTATTTTCTTAGATATATGGGTTTGTAATTTTATTCCCTTTTTATCTATTGATAATCCAAGAAAATCAATTTCTTGTTTTTCTATTATAGCTTTCTTTTTTTAGAGAACAATTCCTTCTTTTTTACATTCATTTATAAATTGTATCAAATGATTTCTATGTTCTTCCTTAGTATTAGAACATATTAATATATCATCAACATATACTATTAAAAATTCATCAAACTTTCTAAATATATTATCCATTTTTCTCTGATATATTTGTGGTGCATTTTTTAAACCAAAAGGCATTACTAACCATTCATATTTACCTTGAGGTGTACTAAATGCAGTATATTGTATACTATCCTCTTCCATTTTAACTTGCCAAAAGCCTGATTTACAATCAAACTTGGAATAATATTGTTTTCCTTTTGCAAGGTTTATTAGGACTTCTTTATTTGGTAAAAAGTATCCATCAAATTTAGTATATTTGTTTAATTCTTTATAATTAATTACCATTCTAGCCTTTCCTCTAACTTGCTCAGAATGTTTCATGACCATAAATGCTGGACTACTATGAGGTCCATTACTTGGTCTAATAAGTTTTTGTTCTAGTAATTCTTTTATTTGGATTTTAAATTCTTGTGTATCTTGTATAGTATACATCATTGGTCTGACTCTAATTATAACATTTTCTGTTAGTTCTATTTTAGCTTTAGGATGGTATGGTTTCCAAAATAATAATGGATTTTCTCCACATGTTTTTTCTAATTGTTCTATAATTTTTTCTATACTTATTTCTATTTCTGCCTTTAATACTTTTTTGTATAGAATTTTTGTATTTATATCTTTGTTTATGATTGGTTTTTTCTCCCATTTATCACCACGCTGGACTGGCTGAACTCTATAGGGTCTAAATTCTCTTGAAATTTTTAATAAGTGTGCACATGGTGTTTGTAACATTATCATATAATTATTTTGTTTATAATATTGAAATTGTTGGATAAAGTCATTTCCTAATAGTATGTCACAATCTAATTTATTATAACTATATATTTTATTTATTATTACTTGTTTACTTCAAAGTATTATACTGACTTTATCAGCACTATTAATTATTTGTGTACTCTCTCATGTTACTCCTGTTATTTTTATTTTACTATTTTCATTCCATGATTTTATTAAGAAGTTTTTAAATATTGTTATATCACTTCCTGTATCTATTAAGGCACATGTTGTTATGTTTGTTTCTACTATAGTAACTTGTATATATACGGCTAATGGAAAACTTATTTGATTATTCATTTATCTTTTTTCACATAATATAGTTTGATCATTATGTGTTATTGATATTGTCAACTCTCGACCATTGGGCCCGACGTCATGCAACTGACCCGACGACTATCTCAGAACCCGATGACCCACATAGTACCAATGGCCCAATAAATAGTCCTCGGGAATAAACTGTCCTCGGGTTATGGAGCCTTGCCCTCATCATGATCCCATTGTTCCAGTCCGCCAAACGTGGGTCGTCCTCACATGGAAGGAATCCTAGATCATAAAGGACTCTTCCCTTAAGCAAACACATCCGATAAGGTAAGTTGGGAGTCCTATCCAGAATCCATCGCTTATCCACACGATCGCCCCTAAAATTAAGGAGATGAATCCTAATCAAACTACGCTACCAACCTCTATAAATATGGCTCTCCCATTCATTACCCAGGTACGTTAATAAACAAACATATTTTCAGCATATATTTATTCTCCACATTCTCTCTCTGACTTAAGCATCGGAGGGGCGACGAGGCCAACCCTCGACGCTTTTGTTTCAGGTACCGGAAGATCTCGTTCGTGCTCATTCTCGGTCGTCAAGCTCGGGAAGTCAACAGGTACGATTTTTGGGCAGCATCATTTGGGTACGTTAATAAACAAACATATTTTCAGCATATATTTATTCTCCACATTCTCTCTCTGACTTAAGCATCGGAGGGGCGACGAGGCCAACCCTCGACGCTTTTGTTTCAGGTACCGGAAGATCTCGTTCGTGCTCATTCTCGGTCGTCAAGCTCGGGAAGTCAACAGGTACGATTTTTGGGCAGCATCATTTGGCGCCGTCTGTGGGAAGCGCTACCAAAAGTCATGGTGAATACACGTTCAGGTCTTCCTCTCGCAAGCTCAACCACTCCGAACCAATTGCCCGCGGCAGATCCTCAAGTTCATCAGGAAGGAGCCCCAGGGGCGTCAGATCTCCCACCCGCAATGGTTACTGCTGGAGCATTCGAGGAGCTACGTCAACAAGTTGCGGCCTTGACCCAGCTACTCAGCCAAGGAAACACCCCCCAAGCTTCAGCACCAGCACACATGCAAATTCCGGCGTCGGAAGGAGGTGTCGTGGCTGATGCTCGAGCTCGGGACATCCGTGATACACACGACAATGGTGGGTCAGGGGCCTCGGGCATACCCCCACATGCCTCGGCCTCGAGATTGGTCACCATGGACTCGGGCGAACTCGCACGGATCATACAAGATGGAATTACGGCGGGACTACGCCAGAATGCCAAGGGAATGGCGGGGTTCACCCCTAACACTCCATTCACACCAGAGGTTCTTTCATACCCGCTCCCAGACAAGTTCAAATTCCCCCGCATTAAGGAGTACGATGGGACAACCGACCCAATCAACCATCTGAATATCTATACAGACGTCATGAATTTACAGGTTGCACCGGATCAAGTAATGTGCAAGGCCTTCCCTCAAACGTTAACCAACGCTTCTAGGGATTGGTTCGCAACGTTGGAGCCAAACTCCATATCGTCATTCTCTGACCTTGCCGAAAAGTTTTCCGCATTCTTTGCCAGTAGCAAGCGCATCAGGAAAACAGCGGCCACCCTCATGCAGCTCCGCCAAGGGCCTAACGAGACCTTGCGCAGCTTCATGACGAGATTTAACAAGGAAAGACTACAGATACCCGACCTCCATATCACAGCTGCGGTTTCGGCCCTAACCTATGCCGTAAGATGTGAGGCCTTTAGGATGTCTTTATCTAAGACACCCCCGAAGTCGGTAACTGAGCTCCTAACCCGAGGTGAGAAATACATCAACATGGAGGAAGCTATGAAGACCACCCCGAGCTCTGAGAAATCCCAATTTAAGAGGCCGCTCGAGCCCAGTGCGCGACAGGATCATGCTCGAGCAAAACCAAGGCAGGAAGGACCACCTAGGCCGTTTACCCGCCTGAACACATCTAAGTCCAACATACTGATGGAGATCAGAGACATGAAAGACCTTAAATGGCCTCCCAGGCTGCGATCTCCCCCAGAGGCAAGAGACAAGAGCAAGTACTGTGACTTTCACAGGGATCATGGGCACACAACGGAAGAATGTATAATGCTACAGCGGGAGATCGAGGCATTGATCAAGAGGGGATATCTGAGGACATACGTCGGAAATGACAAGCGTCCGAGGAGCGATAACCCTACGGGTAGGGCGTCGAGCTCAGGAGGAAATAACCAACCCACTGCTGGTACGATCAACATCATAGTTGGAGGAATAGCATCGGGGGGAGACTCGAACAATAGAAGGAAACAATATGCTCGGCAGCATGGAGTGGCCCAAGAGACGATTCCTTCCAAAGTTGAAGACATCACCTTCGGAGCAGAGGACCTGGAAGGCATAACATTTCCTCATGACGATGCTTTAGTCATATCTGCCATAATAGCCAATTTTGAAGTCAAGAGGATACTCGTAGACAATGGAAGTGCCGCCAATGTATTGTCCCAAGAGGCCTTCAGGAAGATGGGAATTTCTGCCAACCAACTCAAGATGGTCAAGACCCCACTACAAGGATTTGGGGGTGGAACGATCATTCCGGAAGGAATTGTTGACCTTCCGCTAACTTTGGGCATGGGCCAGAAACAGGTGACGGAGATGACGCCTTTCCATGTAGCACAGACCTCCGTACCATACAACGCTATATTGGGAAGACCATTACTCAACAGAATCAGGGCCATTGTATCCACTTTCCACCTTGCTATGAAATTCCCAACAAGTCATGGCATATGGGTTGTACGTGGTGACCAAGCAGCAGCAAGGAAGTGCTACATCTCAAGCATTCAGGGTTTGAGCACCGACGTCATGCAACTGACAACTCCAGAGCTCGAGCTCGAGCATCGCGGAAGACTTGCCCCGGTAGAAGAGTTGGAGGAGATCGAGCTCGAGAATGGTAAGAAGGTCACCATTGGTTGGGATATTGATGCCGCTCTCAGGGACGAACTCATCAAGTGCTTGTCCCGCAACATTGACGTATTCGCTTGGAAGGTTGAGGACATGCCCGGGATAGACCCCGAAGTCGTGGTCCATAGACTCAATGTGAGGTCTGACGCAAAGCCGGTGAAACAGAGGAAGAGGCAATTTGCACCGGAAAGACGGGAGGTGATACGTGAGGAAATTAACAAACTCGCCAGTGCTCAATTCATTAGAGAGGTCCAATATCCTGACTGGCTTGCCAACATCGTCCTTGTCAAGAAAGCTAATGGTAAGTGGAGAGTATGTATTGATTTCACATATCTCAACAAGGCATGCCCAAAAGACAGCTATCCTCTGCCTCGGATCGACAATTTGGTGGACAGCACCTCAGGTCACAAGTTGTATAGCTTTCTTGATGCCTTCTCAGGATACCACCAGATTCTTATGGCTGAGGAAGATCAAGAGAAGACGTCATTCATAGCCGACTCTGACATCTACTGCTACAAGGTCATGCCATTCGGTTTGAAGAACGCAGGGGCGACGTACCAAAGGCTCATCAACAAAGTCTTCGCTGATCTAATTGGGAAGAGCATTGAGGCTTACGTTGATGACATGGTAGTCAAAAGTAAGCACGAGAATGAGCATATTACCGACCTAGAAGAGGTGTTCTCTACTCTCCGAAAATACAAGATGAAGTTAAACCCTACCAAGTGCGCCTTTGGGGTGGCATCAGGGAAATTCCTGGGTTTCATGATCACTCACAGAGGAATTGAGGCCAATCCAGACAAGATACGAGCTTTAATATCTATGGAACCACCCAGGAATAGGAAGGAGGTCCAGAAATTAACAGGTCGGGTTGCAGCTTTAAACAGGTTCATGTCCAGGGCAGCTGACAGGTGTTTCCCATTCTTCAAAGCATTAAGAGGGAATCAGAGCTTCAATTGGAATGAGGATTGCGAAAGAGCTTTCCAGGAGCTAAAACAAGCACTGGCTACTCCTCCAGTGCTCACGAAACCCGAACCTGGGGACACTTTGTACTTATACATGGCAGTATCCCAGAATGCAGTAAGTGGAGTGCTGGTGAAAGAGGTGAATAAGGCTCAACAACCTATCTACTATGTAAGCAAAGTATTGTTGGACGCGGAGACAAGGTATACATTGGCTGAGCAGCTCGCCCTGGCACTAATTGTGGCAGCTCGGAAGCTACGTCAATATTTTCAGGCGCACCCTATTGTTGTGCTTACCAACCAGCCACTCAAGCAAATACTCCAAAAACCAGACGTTTCGGGAAGACTGTTGAAATGGGCAATTGAACTCGGTGAATTTGATATAGAATTCAAACCCCGGCCCTCCATTAAGGGACAAGTCCTAGCAGATTTCATCGCAGAACTCACTCCTAGGCCTCGGGGGCCAGGGGATTGCCCGACCATTACCGAAGACGTATGGAAAATATTCGTTGATGGAGCGTCCAACTCCTCGGGCTCGGGTGCAGGCGTCATCATCAGCAGCCCTGACAAGCTGACCGAAATTCAATGTGCTCTTAGGTTCGAATTTGAGGCTACCAACAATGAAGCGGAATATGAAGCTGTGGTCATTGCTCTTGAACTTGCATGCAAATTGGGGATCGAGGACGTCATGCTATTTAGCGATTCACAACTCGTGGTAGGACAGATCGAAGGAACGTTTGGGAGGAAGGATGAGAAGATGAGCCTGTACTGTTTGAAGGTTCATGATCTACAAAGAAAATTTAAGAGTTGTCAGATTTTGAAGATTGCCCGGGCCGACAACGGAAAGGCGGATGCGTTGTCAAGACTTATGTTCATGGGAGTGGATGGTCTTAACAGGACAGTCCACATCAGAACGGTGATGGAACCTAGCATCAGCCAAGAACTAGTAGTCATGGACATTGATAATGAGCCGTCGTGGATGGATCCCATAGTTGAGTTCATTACTAACGGAAACCTCCCCGAAGATCCTAAAGAAGCTAGGAGCATCCGATCCAGAGCACCAAGGTACTGCATAATCCAGGGAGTCCTATTTCGCAGAAGCTTTACGCTTCCCTACCTCAGGTGCCTCAAACCCTCCGAGTCTGCACATGCTCTAACAGAAGTCCACGAAGGGATATGTGGAAATCATCAGGGGGCTAGAGCTCTAGCCTTCAAACTCGTAAGGTATGGATACTACTGGCCAACTATGAAGATGGATGCCTCAGAGTATGTCAGAAAGTGCGATAAGTGTCAGAGGTTTGGTAACATCATTCACGCCCCTGCAAAAGAGCTCACGCCCATACACTGTTCGGCCCCTTTCGAACAGTGGGGAGTAGACATCCTCGGGCCCTTCCCCATGGCAAGAGGGCAGCTGAAGTTCGTGGCCGTAGCTGTGGAGTACTTCACAAAGTGGGCGGAAGCAGAGCCCCTGGCTGGCAACTATATCAGAACCCAAGCTAAGAGCATTCATCTGGAAGTCCGTTATATGTAGATTCGGGATACCCAAGGTGCTCATAACCGACAATGGAAGACAATTTGCTAATGCAAAATTCAAGACTTTCTGCTCCAACCTTGGAATAAATCATCGTCTAACATCCGTCGCACACCCTCAGAGCAATGGCTTGGCCGAAGTCGCGAACAGGATCATTTTGCAAGACCTCCGTACAAGAATTGAAGGGGCCCATGGAAGCTGGCCCGACGAGTTACCCTCTATATTGTGGACTTACCGAACTTCACACAAGACGACCACCGGAGAAACCCCGTTCATGTTAGCCTTTGGGGTAGAGGCTACTTTACCCATTGAAGTTAACCTACCGTCACTGAGGCGTATGGGTGATGAGGCCGGGGAACATACCACTGAACATCTCGACCTGTTGGAAGAAATACGAACACAAGCTGCGCTACGAGTGGCCTCCTACCAAAATAGAACGGCCAAGTACTTCAACAGCAAAGTCAGGCCCCGAGGATTCAGGACTGGAGACCTTGTGCTCAGAAAGGCCGAGGCCGCAGGACACGCCCCCGGAAAGCTCGGACCAACTTGGGAAGGGCCGTATGAAGTCATCCGACGAGTTCAGGTGGAGCATACAGCTTGAGAGATATGTCGGGAAGACCACTCCCGAGACCCTGGAATGCCGACAACCTCAAGGTCTATCACAAGTAAAAGTCATGACCTTGTCCATTCTATCATAGATCTTAGTTTACTCTTAACTTTGGGCTTGCATGCCCTACGCATTTCCTCTTAATTTGCTTAGTTTGATTTCTCATCTCTTAATTTTTGGCTTGCATGCCGTACGCGTTTCCCCTTAATTTGTTATAGTTTGATTTCCATCGGGCTCGTACGCCCCGCACGTTACTTTCAATCATTTATCAAGGCCTATGAGCCCTTTATTGTTCCAGAACATGAGCAAAGTCCTGTCACGCGCAGGAACCCTCGGACATGCCACGAGCATGATCTCCAAAAAGCCCCGCAACTAGCGGGCCCCCATGACATAATATGAGCAATCACCTCAAACGAGTCATGGGCATACCTCGAGACATGCCACGAGCATGATCTCCAAAAAGCCCCGCCACTAGCGGGCCCCCATGGCATAATATGAGCAATCACCTCAAACGAGTCATGGGCATACCTCGAGACATGCCACGAGCATGATCTCCAAAAAGCCCCGCAACTAGCGGGCCCCCATGACATAATATGAGCAATCACCTCAAACGAGTCATGGGCATACCTCGAGACATGCTACGAGCATGATCTCCAAAAAGCCCCGCAACTAGCGGGCCCCCATGACATAATATGAGCAATCACCTCAAACGAGTCATGGGCATACCTCGAGACATGCCACGAGCATGATCTCCAAAAAGCCCCGCCACTAGCGGGCCCCCATGGCATAATATGAGCAATCACCTCAAACGAGTCATGGGCATACCTCGAGACATGCCACGAGCATGATCTCCAAAAAGCCCCGCAACTAGCGGGCCCCCATGACATAATATGAGCAATCACCTCAAACGAGTCATGGGCATACCTCGAGACATGCTACGAGCATGATCTCCAAAAAGCCCCGCAACTAGCGGGCCCCCATGACATAATATGAGCAATCACCTCAAACGGGTCATGGGCATACCTCGAGATATGCTACGAGCATGATCTCCAAAAAGCCCCGCAACTAGCGGGCCCCCAAGACATAATATGAGCAAACACCTCAAACAAGTCATGGGCATACCTCGAGACATGCTACGGGCATGCTCACATTAAAGATGATGACTTCACCCCGACGAGCTTTACATTCGGAACAAATCATTCGGGTATAATCCAAATCAAACACCTCGGGATCCGTCCTGGTCGTCGAGCCTAGGGATGTAATGAGGTTCGGGTGCACACCTGTGCAGAACTTATATTAATTAAGTTCTCGAGTTTCGTTAAGCTCGGTTCGACTAGTCATCGAGTTTTTAGCTCTAAAAGCTCGGGTTCGAACCTATGCAAAATTTAAATTAATTACATCCTCGGGTTTCATTAGGCTCGGCTCGATTAATCATCGAGCTAGGGGGTCTACAAGCTCGGGTTTAGGGTTATTTATCCACGTTTCTCCCCGGCCGTCTAATTGAGGGATGCTCGGTCTAACAAAACATCCTCGTCTTCAGAGTCCAACTTCGGGATTTACAAGTTTCTAACTAATTGTTCGGGATTTTAACTTGATTGTTTGATGGGTTACAATATAACGTCGAGAAATTGACTGAAGAACGATACAAGGCATATAAAATTCAAAAGGTCGGGATAGAAAACGATTCAAAGTAACTTCGGGATTTATACATAACGAAATTATACAAAATATTGTTCGGCCCTGATCGGGCAATACACATCGACACAAAAACAAAAGAAAAAGGACTACGCTAATCGAGGTCGTTATTCCCGGGCTGGTCGACTGCATCTCCGTCCTCATCCCCGGCGTCTTCCTCGATCATAGTCCCATCCGAAACCGAAAGGTCGAGGCCGTTTGTAACCTCGGGCACGGGACGCCAATTGTTCGGGTCAACATCAGGAAGGTTGGCTCGGAGGTATGCTCGAGCCTGTTTGAAGGCATATCCGTATGACCCGAGCGCGTAGTCGCCCTTAATCTCGGCCATATCCTCGGATTTTTTGAAATCCTCAATGGCAAGAGCACGAGCTTCATCCAACTTGGCATCGAAGTCATTGATTCTTTGTTTGAGCTCAAGCTTAGCATCCTCGGCTTCGTCTTTGACTACCCCGAGCTCATCACGAGCCCTTTTCAGTTCTTCCTCGAGGATAGCCATCCTCTGGTCTTTGGCCCGACAACTCTCCTCGAGATCAGCAATTTTCTTCTCCCGGCGCTCCACTGCTGTAACGAGGTCGGCTGTCTTCTGGGAATCATCCATCCCCCTCAGCGCCAAACCTCGGGCAATGCTCAACGTCTGGCAAAAAGTCGATGGTTAGTCATCAGAAAGAAGACCGAGCTCGAGAATAGAAGATGTACAATCATTACCTTCACGGTCATCGCCTCCAGAGTCTCGATCCCGGCGACAACCTCGACGTCAGTCCGATACCTACCCACAATGCTCGGGATTAGTGTGCATCTTCTGTAATCCTCGAGCATCGAGCCAGTGGGAGGCACGATCTCATCTTCGAGATCTACAACCTCGGGAGTGCCCCTGGGGGCCGAAGGCCCTTTTCCAGTCGTCGGCGGTGGAGGCGGCGATGATCTCGGGGTTTGCTCACGTCGAGCCGAGGACTCTCCGGGGCCCCTCACTGCAATTGTGGGAAATTGTTCTCGGGGCCTCTTCTTTCCCTTCTTCAAACCCGAAACCCGG
>CM032633.1:4757721-5020183 GCA_019097785.1 Fraxinus excelsior
TCCTGCAATACCTTTCAGAAACAGATGAAGATCTTCTCAATGAGAAAGCCCTTGAGCATAGTTGGAACGAAGAAGATATTGAACCATTTCCGTTCAATTTCAATGTACCAAATCTCTTCCCAATGCTATATTCATCCTCTAACTCTGAAGAGAAATCATCGTGGGTTTTAACCGCTGATTCAAAACTGTGATTTGGTCTTTGGGAGGAAGAGAGAAGATGCGATGATTCTATGGTGTACAAGTATCTAGTTTTGGAATGACCATTCATTTTCTTTTGCTTTTGGACTAACTTTTTTCTTGGCCCAGAAGAATATTTAGTGATAATTTCTTGTGGATGAAGAAGAGGTGCATGCGTATACACAAGAAAGATGTCGAATGGAAAGTATGAAAGAAAAATTTCAAGTATAGGGTCTTAGATGGAGATTGAACTCCTTTTTTCTCAGAATTTTATCATTAAGGAGAACATGTTTGTCTGTGAAAACAAGTCTGTGATTTATGTATAGATTTAGCAGTGTTGATTCATTCAAATATTAGTGGAAATGGGGTGAAAATCTGCCAAGTAGTGAGCAGTATGCACAATTACCAGACCGTACCTAATAGAGCAATTCAGATAATTCTGTCCCATTCTTGAAAGGACAGTTGAATATTAGTTTGTTGAAGTCAAAATTTGGTAATTAGGAACTAACTTCTTTGGTCAAAAAACCACCTAAACAACTTGGTAATTCTCCGAGGATAACAATGTGCGCTGAGAAAACTTTGGCGGATTTCCATCTTACAGCGGTAAAATGTAAACAACCTGCAAACGACGAAATTGGTTAACAATCATTTTGCACCTTTCTTTTCGTCCTCTGGACTCAAAGAGCAATAAACAAATTCTACTTGAACCTTGTCTCTCTCGAGAAGTGGAAGAAAATAAGAGAACTAATAAATGTACTTTCAAGAACAAATTTTGTGCTTTTGAAGTGAAGGAGGACCTATAGGGACCATTTGATTACTTACTGGATGAATCCCTTCGGTTGACATGTGAAGAAAGATAATTTGTCGAAAGGATTGGTGCTACATTGCCAGATAGCCTTGAATGGAGAAATAGTGATTGGCTAAGAATCACACACTACCACTAAAAGAACAATGTTGAGACTTAAATAAAGAGAAATTTTTAAGGAACAAAACTGTTTCTGAACGAAAAGAATTGACAATTTCAAATAAGGGTCTTTAGACAAACATTCAACAAAAACAAAATTATAATTCATGGAAGGGTTTATGTCCAAACTATATAAAAATAAATAGTTAAAAAATGAGTAATCATGTCTTAATACGATAGTTAGCTTAATCATTAGCAATAATCGAAATCCACAACTTTGTAGGCAGGTCTGTGCAGTTTGTTCAAGGTTCATTTAACATTGTTACTAATTGTACAAAGGTTTAAGAGTACATTGTAATGATATCTACATTTGTGCCTTTCTAATCCATCAATGACGTTCTTTGCCTACGTGACAAGTCATGTGGCTACCAATTAAGAAAAGCGTGAGTAAGAATTTGTTGATGCCTCATTTTATATCTCTCAGAGGCAATGAAGGAGCATCCCATCACCTCCTTGACCATTGCTTTCCAGGGCATTAAACGCATAGCAGATGCCTTGTCGACTAATGAGGGTCAACACTTGACTCCCAGTGATGAGAGGAACCATTATCCTTATCCAAATAAAATGGGCTTGTACTTTGAAATATAAAGTCACGTGAGATGTGATTGATGAGACGGCTTCTACAACAATGATTGTGAGTCAAATTTCACCTTTTACGTCTAAGACAGTGTGCGAAGCACATACTTATTGATTCATAGGACACAACATTGTGACATCATGAAATTTGGTTAGTGTCATTCAAATGTAATTGCAACCTTACTAAGTCTTTCTACAATACAAATTCATATCCCATATTTCCTCTCCTTTTGTTGTTACCACTCACTCAATATATTTTGACTTGTCCCTTTTGCTTAATTTGAGCTTTGGAGTACGTATGATTGTGACCATCCTCATCCTTTGTGTTTGGAGAGGCTTAAGTCCTGCATTTCAAGTATGCATTTAACATACGCTTAGAAGAAAGTCGAAGTATGATTTATTGACGCGTTAGTCCCAAATAAATTTGAATGTCCACAAATTGGCATTGCTTGTAAAAATCATAACTTAACAAGAAGTGAATCCCATGAGTGAAAGGCCAGCCTACTTTCCCTTGAAAATTTCTAATTGGTGGGACGACCATTAGACATTTAACGATAACACATGGTATGATAAAGAGTAACGATATTTAGAGGGTGTTTGGTAGAGATTAAAATTGAAAGTATAGTCGTTATTGTTGACTTTTATTAGACGGGTGGAACCCAATAACGGTCATATTTTCAATCTTAATTGGATTTTAAGTCGTACCAAACAAGCCATTATATTTTCCTTTTTTAAAAAAAAATAAAACTCAATAAATTACACACACAATTTCCGAAGCTCTTCATTCACTCCAGTCATTTTCAAATTTATATTCCGAAATAACAAATCTACAAATTCTTCCCCTTAACTCAAGTCTCAAAGTCTTTAGTCTACTCTACTTCGTGGAAAAAGGGCTCCATTTTTCTTTAGATCTGAGCTTGAAATTCAATCTCACTTCAATAATTAGGGTATGGTGTACCAGACTACAGGCTCTGAGATTTTTCTTATTTTTTCCCCTCTTATTTAGGGCGGAGAAATTCTAGGGTTCCGTGATTGAATTCTGTCTGACTTAGATTGAATCAGAGAAGTAGAAGATTTTATTGAAGAAAGTGAATTCGTATTTGACTATGCAGGACCTTGGTTTTCGGTCGTTGAGCTTGTTGAAGTAGAAACCTTGAATTTGACAAAGGAAACAACTAATTTTTACTTTTGAAGCTGAAATATTCGTATATTTTGATGCGATTTCTAGCTGGTTGAGAGTTTCCAGATTGATTCGTCGATCTTTGGATTTTGGGATTCCGAGTTTGAATGTCGAGAGGGCAGATTTAAGAGAAGGGAACCCCAAATTTTGGCTCGGAATTTCTGATAGTTAGTGATTTCATTTGATAAATTTTGTTGAAAATCGTGACATAATATAGGCTCAATTTTCAGCTACTTTTGTTAGGCTTTGACATTTTTTTATAGAAAGATTGTTATGTTCTGACCAATGGCGCTTAAGCTTCCAGCGTCAGAAGCAGCCAAGGTTGCCATTCAGTCGATTGGACGCGGATATGACATATCCGAAGATCTGAGGTTGAAGTACTGTAAAGGAGATTCACGTTTGATTGAGATCGATGAGGATCAGGGTAGGGAGATTGTTCTACCTGGTGGGACTTCTATGCCAAACGTTTCAAAATCGATCAAGTGCGATAAAGGAGAGAGGACAAGATTTCGCTCAGATGTTCTATCCTTTCAGCAGGTTTCGTTTTGTTTACTTTCACTACTTATTCATTCCTTTCGTTTAGCTATTTATGGAAGTACCTATAACTCATTGGTATATAGTGTGCACCCAATTTTCCTAAGAATTTATGTTTTTTTCATTTTTTATCATGCACATTCTTGGTTGTTGGCTGCCAGGAAGTCTTATTTTACATGGTTGTAGCCGTTTATTTGAAGGTGCATCAATGTGGTTTTGATGCCAAGCAGCAATTGCTTAAAATATATAGTTATCTCTCTCTCCCTCTGTCCTGTTCAATGGTGTTAACTCTGTACTAGCTTGATGACGTTACCATACTTCAATTACCTGTTAATATTATTGAGTATTCTTGTCATCTGGAGCAAGAATGTTGTGAAATGTCTACACATAAAACTTTGTTTCATGTAATGCTTCGACAACGTCTTAAATGAATATTTTCTCCTTCTCTCCATTCACCAAGCATAAACACAAAATGAAACAATAAATTTACTTGAAAAAGTTGAAGAATATTGGAAGAATAATTGAATGCACACATATTCTCTGCCTACTTTTAAATGGTTCTACTTCTCAATGCTTCGTGTTGTGACTTGTACCACGTCATTTTTATCTCTAATTTCATGATTTTTGTTTGCAAATTACTCTCTAGATGTCAGAGCAATTTAACCAAGAGCTGTCATTGACTGGAAAAATCCCTTCTGGGCTCTTCAATTTTATGTTTGAATTTTCTGGTAGTTGGCAAAAAGATGCAGCGTACACAAAAACCCTTGCTTTTGACGGAATGTTCATAACACTCTACACAGTTGCACTTGAAAAATCTCAGATGGTGCTCTGTGATCACGTAAAAAAAGAAGTTCCATCAACATGGGAGCCTGCTTCATTGGCAAGGTATAACACAAATTGTCTTCTATACCCCTGGTTTGTAATGGAGACGCTATTTTATTCTGATTGCAAGCTATTTTTAAGCCTTCTGTTCTATTGGTGTTTCGAAAAGTTGAATCCTGTTTTGCTTTTTATTCCTTGTTTACAGGAATGGGTAGATTATTGTTGTGTGTGGTTGAAATAGATATTTTGCTACCCTTAGATCTGGAGCTCCTGTTAGTTGTCATTGGCAGTATGATGTTTCTGCTAATCTTGGTTATTTCAATTTTTATGGAGTTGGTAGTATGGGTGGGCAACTGCACACTTATGTGTGAAGAAAAGGGATGGTGATAGAATACTAAGAAAGCTTGAACACCTTTTTAATGGTTTGCTCAAATCTGTGTACCTCTCTTCGAAAATATATCCTCTGAGCTAACGAATACGAGGTCCTATGATGCTCGGATTCAGGTACGAATATGTATCTAAGTGTCAAATTCATTATTTTCTAAAATATAGGATACGGGCACATGGTTAAAAAGAGGCCAAATTTTGGACACAAGTACGTTTTTCAAACTTCAATTTTTTTTATTAACCCAAGATGTCACCAAATCAATCATTCACAAATAAGGAAATGAGTATTGAATAAGGGGTTAAAACAAATAAAATAGAAAATTGGGGTTTATTTTTCAATTATGGAAAGTTAATTACTAAATGTTATATAAAATGGGTTAATTTCACAAATGGTCATTGAAGTTACAGGAAAATAACAAAATGGTCATTGAAGTTTGAAACTTGCATAAACGGTCACTCAAGTTTCAGGCACTTTCAAAAATGGTCACTGAAGTAAGTTTTTGGACTTCTTTGTTCTAATTGAAACCTAAATTAACAAAACACGGTCCCTTCAAAATTGGGGGACTTGAAGTGCAATTCCATTTTTATAAAACACCAAACCACATTTTCCTCCCACCGGTGCCGAAAATTGTCACAAATCTCATTCCCCTCTACAATCCCCAACTAACCTCCAGCCACAAATCAAAGGAAGCAGCAGAAAATCAAGCCCAAAAGCACAAATTTCGCAACCCCTTTTACCGGAAAATCCACCTCCGGTGATGGTTAGTTTGCCATGGTTTGAACAGATGGCTGCTGCAGATCATGGTAATAAAGAGTAGAAGAGGCGAAGCAGATCTACCCACTCCGTCGAAGCAGATCCACCCACTCTGTCAGACGCCAACGCCATTCCCTTCGGTGAATTAATTTCACAGAGTCGTCGATTAGAAGCTGCGGCGCGAGAGGCGGTGACGAGTGGAGATCGACGACCTACAACTCTGGGTGTGAGCGTAGGCATTGTGGGGGCGTCACTATTGTAGAAGTGGTTGATGTTGGTTGTTGATACTGGTTGCGAACAGAACGGTAGGGTGAGTAGTGGCCTTTTTTTCTGGAAGTTGGGTTGATGAAATCTTTGTGCAAATGGATTTTGCAGAATTTAATTTGGGATGTGGTAACTGGTTGTGCGGTGGCAATTTTATGCGTGAGGCGACTGTGTGATGACGGGAGGCGGCGTTTGCGAAAGGCGGAGAAGGTGGTGGAGTGTTTCGGAAGAGGTGAGGTAATGGCGCGGTGAGGTATTTGATTGTTTCAGTGAAGAGAGGTGGTAGTGGAGGCTGTAGGATGGAAGAAGAGAGGCAGCAAGAAAGGGAAGAGAAGACCGAAGGGAATGGAGGGAGAAGAAGGGAATTGCACTTCAGGTCCTCCAATTTTGAAGGGACTGTGTCTTGTTAATTTAGGTTTCAATTAGAACAAAAAAATCTAAAAACTTACCTCAATGATCATTTTTGAAAGTGTCTGAAACTTGAGTGACCATTTATGTAAGTTTCGAACTTCAGTGACCATTTTGTTATTTTGCTGTAACTTCAGTGACCATTTGTGAAATTAACCCTATATAAAATAGAAAATGAGGGGCTTGACTACAATTTAAATTTAATGGAATACTAGTTGCACTATATGAAACCCATTTTCATTTCATACAAAGAAAACCCTAAACCATCAATATAGAGAGGAAAGAAGGAAAAAAAAGAAGAAAAGGCAAAGAGAAAAGATAGAAGAAAAATAAGGGAAAATCTTGTGCCGTCGCCGAAAAAGAAAAGGGGAAGAAAAAAAAAGAAAGAAGCAAAAACGACAAAGTGTCCGGTTGAAACTTGGAGGATCAGACGCATATCCCATACACATACCAATGTCGTGTCGTGTCCGACACGGGTACTTCGTCCATTTCGAAGAGTCCGAGCATCAGAGACGAGGTTCACTGACTAAATTTAAGCCTGCTGCTGCTATCATACATCCTTCAAATATTCTATATATAATTCTGATTGTTACTGCATTTTCAAAATTTACATGGACATGAAAAATTGTTTCCTTCTGCTCTTTACGTTGTTAGTCATCTACAACTCTACATGAGAATATAATATTTACAAGAAAATCTTAATAAATTTTGAGCTACAGGTGGTCGAGTTCTTCTGTTAAATATAATTGGATGCATCCATGATTCCATTTGCTATCTTTGTGTTATGTTTTAAAATGTATTGTTTTTCTAAGATTCCACCTTTGTTATAAGTTCATGTTTTTCTTTCAGGTTCATTGAAAAGTTTGGCACGCATATTATTGTTGGTATAAAGATGGGTGGGAAGGATGTAATATTTATGAAACAACAGCATTCTTCATCACTTCAACCAGCTGATGTGCAGAAACGATTGAAGATGATGGCTGATAAAAGGTTTCTAGATGCAAATGAACAATATGGAATAAATAGAGAACAAATATACCAGACTGAGAAGGTTTGGAATTATTTTATTTGTATTTAATTTATGCCAAGGTACAACTTTGAAAACTTAGAAGCTGGTTCAATTTTTCTCATCTGCACATTTATTAGTACTCAAAATTTTCTATAGGCAGCAGTTGATGCAAAGAACATAATTATGTATCTTATCTCGAAAGAACTGGATATCAGCAAGAACCAGTTTGCTTGATAGAATTTGGTGCAACAACCAATCAATTAGTGTCCATATTTGAAGTTCTTCACTTTTCTCCCCTTTCCATTGCTTTGCCTGCTTGAAATTAAAATTTGAATGATCACTATGGGTCGTCAGGTCGAAAATTACTTCTTAGCTAACTACTTGACTGTCATATGTTGCATATATTCTGGCTGATATTGTAGAACTTAGATGCTCTGCTGGTGTTTTGCATTATTTTACAAATTGATCAATATATGAATTGTAGATTTGTTCCCTTGATGCAACAAGAACCAGCTTTCTTGAGAGAATTTGGTGCAAAAATCTACCAATTATTTGTCATCTCTGAAGTTTTTGTCCGTTTGCCCTATTTGCAATTTTTTGGCTGATTGGAAGTTGAAGTTATATGATTATGAGTAATCATAGGCCTATAGTTACTTATAGTCAACTTTTGTCATATATTGTATAAATGGCTGATATTTTAGAAATTTGATGCTCTACTGGTTGCATTGTTTAATTAATTCATAAATGCATAAACTGTGATTTGTTACATTGATGCCTTGCCTATTTGATTTTTCAGTTTGAAATGAGGGAGACAAAGCTGAGGTTTGCAGATACTGGCACATCAAGTTCTTGCTCACATAAAGATGTATGTCTTTCATATTTTACAAATTGGATCAATGTTACTTGCTGGGCTCAAGAGTTCTGGGATCTATTTTCATTTAGTTAATTGGTTTGTTAAATAACAGGATATTGTTAGCATCTGCAAAAGGAGAGGTGGAAGCGATAATAGAACTTTGGCCCATAATGAGTGGCTACAAACTGTACAATTAGAACCTGATGTGATCTCAATGTCCTTTATTCCAATAACCTCCCTTCTGAATGGTGTCTCTGGGAGTGGATTTTTGAGCCATGCCATTAATCTATATTTGCGCTGTGAGTAACATCTTCGTTTTTCCATTGTGTATTTATCTGGTTCTGAATTTTCTAGCTTGGGATTTTGATAGAAGAGATTTTAGGTTGGCTCCGTGTGCTGAGATGTGAAGAAATCTAGGTTGAAGCCAATTCAAAAGTTGGCTCTTGCAATATGTTTATTTTCAAAATATATTTTCCACTATCTCCTTTTAATTATTTATCCATTATTTTCCTTTTGGAATTGAGCTAAAGTAAAAAGGGGCTTCTTGAGTTAATTATTCAATAATATGCACCCACACCTTGTTCTTTATATGATCATTCTTGCAAGTCATGTCCATGTATTCGGCTGCCTACTAATTCTGAAATTTTCGTCTTTGAACTCTGGTTGCAGACAAACCACCAATTGAAGAACTTCACCAGTTCTTGGAATTTCAGTTGCCTAGGCAGTGGGCACCCGTTTTCAGTGATCTCCCCCTTGGTCCACAGCGGAGGCAACAAGGTTCACCTTCATTGCAGTTCAGTTTAATGGGCCCCAAACTTTTTGTAAATACCACTCCGGTAAATCATCTTTGCTTGTTAGATTGTTTTGTCTTTTCTTGATTACATGCTCGGATTTTTGTTATGTCAGAATTAATTTGTATCCTAGCTGTAACTTAACATTATCCGCAGCTTAGCATCAGTAAAATTCCATTTGCGCCAGTCTTAGTTAAGCTGTGGAACTTTGTGCACGATCTTTTGATACTTTTAACATCCAAGATTGCAATTGTATATAAGGTCTTCTACATTGTAACCTATTTCATTTCTGGATGTTTTATGTTTACTTCCTGAAACAATTATTAGTTGTCGTAGATATAAAAAACTATTAATTAGGCGGGTAAGTATTTTTATCCCATTAGTCCCTCAAGTAATCAATTTTAATCTCCATTTTGATGTTGCTTTTAACATTAAAATGATTTGCTGCCTTTGCTGGACTATTTCTTCCCTTTTGCGACGCCTCTTTATTTACATTCCCAAAAACTAATTGGATACCTACTGTAAAATATGAAACGTTTCAGGTTGATGTGGGTAAGCGGCCTGTCACTGGCCTGCGTTTGTATCTCGAAGGTAAAAGAAGCAACCGCTTGGCAATCCACTTGCAGCACCTGTCCTCCCTTCCAAATATTTTCCAGCTCGAGGATGATCCAAATGGCAACTTCCGCCAGGAATCATATGATCACAAATATTATGAGAAGGTTCAGTGGAAGAACTTTTCCCATGTATGCACCGCACCAGTTGAATCTGGCGAGGACCTTTCAATTGTCACTGGAGCACAGTTACAGGTTGGGGATTATGGGTTCAAAAAGGTTCTGTTCCTACGTCTCCGCTTCTCAACTGTTACACAAGCTGTTGCAGTAAAGCAACCAGACTGGGATGTTCCCTCTGGACTGGCCCGCAAATCTGGACTTATATCTACCTTGATTAGTCAACGCTTCACATCAGTTCAAAAACCACCTCCACAGCCAGCTGATGTGAATATAAACTCCGCTGTTTATCCCGGGGGCCCTCCCGTTCCCGTCCAAGCACCTAAACTCTTGAAATTTGTTGACACAACAGAGATGACGAGAGGGCCGCAAGAAACACCTGGTTATTGGGTTGTTTCAGGTGCAAGACTTCTGGCTGAAAAAGGGAAGATCTCACTCAGGGTCAAATATTCATTACTCACAGTAATGCTCCCTGATGATGAAGAGTCGGACTGAAATTAGGTTTTTGGCTTATCAAGAAAATAAGGAAATTTTGATATAACCCTGTAAGAAGATTGGACTAAGGAGGAAATCAGTGTCCTGCTAGACAACATCGTAGTCGAAGGATGTGACAAATTTCTACCATGAATTGAAGAATGAATACCTTACCTCTCTTTCGACACGGAAATTTGTTGTACAGTGTGAACAAGCTTTCAAGATTATGGTATTGTACTCAACACATTTCTTGTATCATTTGTCTTCCATTCTGTACCATGGGATTTTTGTCTCTGTTTTTTACATGCACGATCAGACCTTTACTCATTCTCTACTGTAGATACATGAGTGTTGATGTAGCTTTTAACCATAAATCAGTTGAGGATGTTTGTTCTTATTAGTATACATTACTTCGTACATGGATTGCAGAAGACCTCTGGTCTTTGCAGTATAATTGTTAATGACCCTTGACCGTTTCGGGACGGAAGTGTGCAGTAAGAAAATTACTCGATTATGCAAATTGGTTCATTTGCAGCTTTTAACCATAAATCAGTTGAGGGAGTTTGTTCTTACTAGTATACTACATTATGTGAGGTTTATTGAATTCTTGCGCTAAGTGGCTTGTCTGTCAATGGTACACTAGGAGGAGAGTAAAATATTTTTCCAACATTTGGATTCGTGAGATAATAGTTTATATTATATTACATGGTGCACGTGAAATTACTATTTTTTCTTTTCATATTGGTTTTACATCATGGCCAAGTTCATTTGCTGCAAGTTTCCTTTACATTTGTCAGGAAATAACTTGGTATGGAAGAGTAGTATGGCAGTGACTTACTGTTTCTGCAATTGTCATGATTCCAACTACCTGCCACTGCCAATCATTTTGGCATATTGGCCTTGACATCTCTATAATCACACCGATATCGAGTTTGCTGCTTGTATATTAGTCACCGATCCTATCACGATTGTATCTTTGATTTGGTTCCTCTATAGCTGTTAGGCCGTTACTTTCTCCTAGACCCTCATATTTTGCCAGATGATGTGGTACTTGTGACACTTAACTGTCTTAGGAATGTCAGATTGCCCCTTTCATTTTTTTTTTGGTGAAACTGTCTGTGGCATATACATGGGTGTTATAGATCGTTGCTTCTCATGGTAACATGATGTGGGCCCCACCTACCGCCATAGCCTCACAGAATATTCTACATATTGTTGTCTCAGGGATCAAGCTCGCCATTCGTGCCCATACTTGCCTTGTTGCCAACTTATAGGGAACTGAGTCGATTGATAGTTGCGTCCTGTGACATTCTCTTGGAATGATTGGCTAGTTGCTTCGGCCTCAATTCATTGAGGTTCAGTAAGGTCATCAATGGTTGAGGCGATGCAGGATGGGAATCATGGCACATGGATGGGCGATACTACGTAGCACTATGGGCTCCATGTAGATATGCGATCTGAGGTGGTGTTTATGCGAAGTCTATGCAGGGAGCAAGCATAACACTATATATAATTATTATTTTTTTAATCACGTACAAATTGCCACGTACGTGATACATATTGGCGTGCATGAAATGTCTAATTTCATTTCGGACAATACAATAATTTTTGACAATGTTGTATAAAGTGTTGGTTGAAAAGATAAATTGTTTTTAAAATTGTCCAGTGATAACATGCTATACATGTCATGTTGTCAACAATGTCGTAAAATTCTTTCATTTTTTACAAATCTTGTAGGTTGGGTGCATGCAACTTATGTGATCGAGTTTTCCCAACTAAGAATTTAAAAGTGTTAATAAATTCAAGTATTCTCAATCGAGATTTCAATTATTCTACTAAAATTCATCAAAATCAAATTTTAGTACTTTCCTTTTAATTCAATTATCACTCGACACATAATAATGATATATTAATGGGTAGGGGCAGACAAATGTGAGAGTGACGTTAGATTGGCGAAGAATGGACCAAAGTATCTTGCATATGAGTTGGATTTCCACCAGATTGACCCCACAATCCTAAGTCAAAATCGTAATGTCAAACGGGATATCATTATTTTTTCAAGGTGCAGAACTAGGCCTAGAGATTTCCTCGATTTGGACTATGCCATCTACCGTAATAATAGCACACTCGGAAATTCCCCACATTTTAACCCATGATTTTAATATATATATATATATATATATATATATATCTCTCTCTCTCTCTCTCTCTCTCTCTCTCTCTCTCTCTCTCTCTCTCTCTCTCTCTCTCTCTCTCTCTCTCTCTCTCTCTCTCTCTCTCTCTCTCTCTCTCGTTGAGAGTGAGGTTTCATGTGAGAAAAAGGAGAGAATATTTTGTTTTATAAGATTTTTCACAATTTAGTGGAGGCGCAACCAATAAACAACAAATGCACGCTTTACGCACAAGCATGCACATATAGCGATGTTACTTCATGAAGCAGGTCGGAGCTCATTGACTCTAAAGACATAATCGACCTTTTAATTTCTGTTGATTACTTGAAATGCGAAAAAATTAATCATGAAGACTTGTTGATTCAAGCGTGAATATTGAGAATTTGAACCTATTGATTTGAGATTAAAAAACGACAAGTTACTATGAAGACCCGTTGATTCGAGCATGAATATTCAATAAACGACAAGTTACTATGAAGCCCAAAATCCTGTTTAATTACGGAAAGTCTTATGAAAAATCTTATTGACTATAATGATCAAAAGACCCTACACAACTTCGTGTGCATATCGTTGTGCGGAGTCGAGGAGCCTTTAACCAAACAAGCTTTATGTGTGTGTGTGTTTCTTTTAAAAAATTTATACTCTCAAGACCCTTGTAATTTTACACAGACCAATCTTTTTTCATATCTTCCCCCATCTAAGGCAAGGCAGGAAAATAGACAGTGCACCATCCAAAGATGCTTCTTTTCTGAGCTCTTTCCCAATTAAATCAAACACCTTTGGAACAAAGCTCAGGGCATCGCAGAAAGTCATTCAAGGGATTCCAAACTTGAATTCCTGAGCTTTGCTTTAGGCTCATTTGCATGTTCTTTGTATAATTTATTGGCAGTGAATCTATCATTTCAAAGCATGATGTCACTATTTAACTAGACTACGCGAAGAAAGTTAAAAACTTTATTTATTATTTCGTCTAACCTTGTCAAATAGAAAACATGCACAAAAGACACTAAAACTTTGTTCATTACACCATTCAGTTCTGCCCGTATTGTGTATGCATTCGTGTCTAATATACGACAAAATGATACATTATATATCGATTAGATGACAATCCAACTAAAAAACAACCCACTTTTCTTGATTCAGGGCTTTTGGAAGTGGCTGATGGACTCATCCAATATGTGGAATCTAAGAGATAAGAAAAAAAGATGTCACCACAAGAGACATTTAATCCTGACTCAATCCAAATCAACATCAAGTGATGTAACTTAATCATCTAGTGGAGTCAAATCAAATCAAAATATAACGACCTCTCAATGATACCGATTCGAGTAAAATGTATTATACGCACGTAGTGGTGTTAAAGTTGGTCGAGCCTCTCCACATCCGAGACATTGAATTGCCATGCATGTTATTTTTATACTCAAAGATTTGATCAATCTAGCTGTAAGATTTGTTACACAAGATTTTTCATTGCAACATGAAAATGACTTTTCAAAAATTGCAGCCCTACCCACTAACTGGACAGGCAGAGACACCTCAAAAGTTCACCTCACAGTCTGCCTTTTCCATGAGAGTGTTAAAGCTCAGTGGAACTTCTTATTCATAATACAAGAGCACACTTTTCCATGCACATATGAGGAGTCGTGAATTTCTCAGAGGCATTTTTTTTTTTTTCTAAACATGATCGAGTTAATACAAGAGCACTCTTTTACATGTGAAGGTGGGGTGGGAAGTTTCGTATATTTATCTTTAGTTTCTTTACAAGTGGAAGATCAAAAACAAAGATTTCTTACCTCTGCTTTTACTTTTTCAGCTCTCTTTGTGACTATTGTGACTATTCTATCTTCTAATAAAACTCAGGATTAAACCGTGTGTACAAGATTTTTTTGCCAGAAGTTTTACACCCACTCACATGTGTGTGGGCCCACCGGAATAAAAAATGAAAAAAATAAACTCACCCCCTTCATTGTGTGTATCTGGTATGGGTCTGCAAAACCCTGCCTGCTTCTATACACGAAGCAGGGTCCTAAAACTCAGGGAGGGCAATGAGGAATAAAGCAGAAATTTCCTGCAGATTGTTTCTTCCATGCAATCTATACGTACAACATAATCTTTACTGATCATACTTCAAAAAAACATTGTAATGATGTATTGATAATCATCCGTTATGATACAATTTATAAATTAGTCAAATTCAACTATACATGTATAACCACTGCTTACTCATTAATATCCATATATTTCGTGGTATCCATTACTTTATCTTACTATTCCTATTTATAGGGACCGTTTGACGAGAGTTTTTAAAAGTCAAAAGTTGATTATGAGATTAAAGCTATGCTTTTGAATCATGGATGATTTTTTAAAAGTACTTTATTTAACTACCTCTCGTTTGTTTCCCATACAAATTTACTAAAAATGAGAATATCATCATTATACATCACATCAAGCCTTCAAATTTGAATTTTTATCTCTTATGTGGGGCCCAATAACGACTATATTTTTCATTCTCATTCTACAATAATGCACATCAAACGGAGGAGAAGAGCTTTTAGAGGAAGTTGACTTGAGGTAGCTTCCTTAGAAAACTCTTTTTCAAGAAGCAAAAATAAAAGTCCCTACCAAATAAGCCCATAAACCATTTATAAATTTGCCAAACGGAGGCATAATCTTTTACTTCTTACATTCACTTTTATGCTTCAGGCACGTGTCTCCAACTGTGGGAATTGCAATTGGAACCAGAAAAAATGCCCAGAATACATATATTATACGCACACATGCAACTAAGTAGAACATTTTTGAATTGCTAGCTTCACACGTGCCATGCAAATTGATTCAAGATTGACACTTCTACTCGTCAAAACCCAATTTCTAGTACCATCTTGTGTTCATTTCCCAAAATCTTTTTCTCATTTAATATGGTTAAAAATGAACTGAAAATTTAAAAGTATGTTGCACAAAGTTTTGTTCTTATCTATAGATTCCACTGACTATATAATTCAGCATCTATGTAACTCTTAACAAAAATGCTACTCAAATAGGGATTGCGAACAGGGGCAGGTGGCAGCACCTGTGTAGCTAAGTATTTTTCTACGTGTCCCCCTGTTTTTTTCTCTATCTTTGAGCGTGTTTATGTAGCATGATTGAACTTTTAATGTCGAAGGATTTCCTCGAAACTATTACCATGCAAAATTAGCAGAAAATTTTCATTGGCTGCAAACTGGTCCCCCAAAAACTTTGATATAAGTACTACTTTGGTTTCAGCACATTGCTGAAAAAAAAGAAAAAAGATAAGAAAACACAAATCTCATTCTTGGGTCGATGAGAGAAACCCCTTTGGGTCATTTCATAAACCGTCTAAAGATTCACCATAATTAGATTCTTTGCACTGACGAAAGATTGTCTTAACACATATAGCGAGGCCAATGAGACAATAAATCATTGTAAATAGTTGGATATATTGATTACTATGCCCACTTTGTCTCTTTAGTTTAATTTATGGAAAATACTTCTTATACATAACTATTTACATAATGATGAAGTATCAAAATGTAAGTGGAAAGTTATTTGATTGATGAGATTTTGATCCAATTAAATTTCGCCACATCATCTGCTAGTAAATCATTATGTAAATTGTTATGTACATGTAGCACAACCCTTAATTTATATGGCCATGGAAAAATCAGAATTCATCTTATCATTTATCAGATATGTGAAAGCCAACTCAGCATTCTTGATTGCTCAAAGTGCAATTTCATCATCTCACACTCAAAAGTAAAGGCCAGTCTATGATTAAAGGTTGAGGGTATTTCTGTCATATGAATAAAGAGAGGGAGCAAGAAAAGAGAGGACATGATCAACTTTAGTTTTGTCCCCCTAATCTGAACTTCAAATTTCTGTTATCCAACGGCTGTTTTTCAATTAACTAAAAACCTTTCTTATTTCCCACTTTTCTTTTCCTATCTTTAGGTTGATTGGGAGAACATAATTTAAATAAGTTTCTCTCTCTTTATTGGTTTAAATTTTCCGGTTTCGTCTTATGGTTAACTCTGGTTTAAATCAAGATCTGCACCAAATTTGATGATCTTTAATCTATTCTGGGCTGAAGGTCAAAAGGGAAAGTAGAGGGTGAGAAAAGTTGGATTATCTTCTTCCTTTAACTTGAAGACTCTTTTGTCACAAGATGATTGATTCTTTAAGCCAATACACAATTGAAGTTTCTCAAATTCCTTCAACTTTTCAGTCCTTTTCTGGGAAATTCAAAACCGACCAGTCTCTTAAAATCCTTTGTTTGTTCTTCCACTACTTCCAAACTCGCTAACAAAATATGGTACCCTTCTTTGTTTTAACACTAGCATTCTTCTCACTCGTGGGTACTTGTTTTACTTCCTCTATCATTTCTGATTTTCATGCCCTGATTTCACTTAAACAAGGGTTTGAATATGAGTCTAATCCGGTGATAAACACTTGGAATTCTTCTAATCCAAACTCAATCTGTTCATGGGCTGGAATCAAATGCTTCCAAGGACGAGTAATCTCGCTTAATATATCAAACTTGGCTCTTTATGGCTCAGTTTCGCCTGAAATTTCCAGGCTTGATAACCTGATGGATCTTGTCATTGATGGAAACAATTTCACTGGTGAAATCAAGATTGAAAATATGGGAAGTCTTCGATTTCTTAACATATCAAACAACCAGTTTAGTGGAAATCTGGATTGGGATTATTTTAGCCTGGCCAATTTGGAGGTGTTTGATGCATATAACAACAACTTTTCTGCTTTGCTTCCTGTGGGGGTACTGGATTTGAAGAACCTGAAGCACCTGGAATTGAGTGGAAATTACTTCTATGGAAAAATCCCGGCGAGTTATGGGAATATGATTGGATTGGAATACTTGTCCCTGGCTGGAAATGATCTTGAGGGAAAAATTCCTCCAGAATTGGGCAATCTCACTAACTTAAGGGAGATTTACTTGGGCTATTACAATGTTTTTGAGGGTGGACTTCCAAGGGAATTTGGCAAGCTGGTGAATCTTGTACATATGGATCTTTCAAGTTGTGAATTGGATGGAATAATCCCTCCTGAACTGGGGAATTTGAAGTCACTCGACACAATTTTTCTGCATTTGAATAGACTATCTGGGGTAGTCCCCAAGGAATTAGGCAACTTAACAAGCCTGGTAAATCTCGATCTTTCTTTCAATGCACTCACTGGTGAAATCCCATATGAAATGATCAATCTCAAACAGCTCAGGCTTTTAAATCTGTTCTTGAACAGATTACACGGGTGGATACCAGATTTTATTGCTGAATATCCTGAATTGGAAGTTCTGGGCCTCTGGACGAACAATTTCACGGGCACTATTCCGGCGAATCTTGGCCTAAATCAGAAGCTTCAAGACCTGGATTTGTCTTCAAACAAGCTTACCGGTATAATTCCGAAAGGGGTTTGTGCCTCAAAACAGCTTAGAATACTGATTCTGAACAAAAATTTTCTTTTTGGTTCAATACCGGAGGACTTGGGCACATGTTCAAGTCTTGTTAGGGTGAGGCTGGGGCAAAACTACTTGAATGGTAGCATTCCAAATGGGTTCATTTACTTGCCTGAGCTAAATTATCTTGAATTGCAGAACAATATGTTGTCGGGGTCCTTGTCTGAACGTGGTACTTCTTCGTCGAAACCAACTAAGTTAGGTCAAATGAATCTGTCCAACAATCGACTTTCAGGATCTTTGCCATTTTCTCTTTCAAATTTGTCTTCCCTCCAAATCCTTTTGCTTAGTGGGAACAATTTCTCTGGTCCAATCCCACCTTCTATCGGTGAACTTCACCAAGCTCTAAAGCTTAATCTTAGTAGAAATTCTCTTACCGGAAAAATCCCACCTGAAATTGGAAATTGTGTTCATCTGACTTATTTGGACTTCAGCCAGAACAGTCTATCTGGCTCAATTCCACCAGAAATATGCAATAATCGGATCCTGAATTACTTAAACCTATCGAGAAACCATTTGAATGATACCATTCCTAATTTAATTGGTTCAATGAAGAGTCTAACGACAGCTGATTTTTCGTTCAATGATCTATCCGGTATGCTACCTGAATCGGGCGGGTTTTCAGTCTTCAATGCATCTTCATTCGCTGGCAATCCTCGACTCTGTGGATCCTTATTACACAATCCTTGCAATGTCACAGCACTCACTCGTTCGGCGGGAAAGTCTTGTGGTTCATTCAAGCTAATTTTAGCCCTTGGCCTTCTAATGTGCTCTGTAGTCTTTACAGCAGCTATAATCAAGGCCAAGTCATTCAAGAAAAACGCATCTGATTCTTGGAAAATGACCACCTTCCACAAGCTCGACTTCACAGTTTCCGATGTCCTGGAATGCATAAAAGATGGCAACGTGATCGGTCAGGGTGGTGCTGGAATCGTCTTCCATGGCAAAATGCCTAATGGAGTCGAAATTGCAGTCAAAAAGCTCCTAGGATTTAACAGCATTAACAGCCGTGATCATGGATTTCGAGCTGAAATTCGAACACTAGGAACTATTCGACATAGAAACATTGTAAGACTCCTCGCATTTTGTGCCAACAAGGACACGAACCTTCTTGTGTACGAATACATGAGAAATGGAAGTTTAGGAGAGGCGCTGCATGGGAAAAAAAGTGGATTCTTGAGCTGGAATATTAGGTACAAGATTGCATTAGATGCTGCAAAGGGATTGTGCTATTTACATCATGATTGCTCCCCACTGATCCTGCACAGAGATGTCAAACCCAATAATATTTTGTTGAATTCTAGTTTTGAAGCTCATGTTGCAGATTTTGGGCTAGCCAAGTTCTTGGTAGATGGGGATGCCTCCCAGTGCATGTCAGCAATTGCAGGGTCTTATGGCTACATTGCACCAGGTACGTACATAATACCTTAATCTGTGGTTAATAACATTGTTTTCTGCATCTATTACTCCTGTCTGCTGCTATTCAAATAAATTACTTGTTTTTGATACATCAGACTTGTAACATTTGAACTCTAGAGGTCATTGTCTTTTTATGTTGTCTACAAATATTGCAGAATATGCATATACGTTGAAAGTAGATGAAAAAAGCGACATTTACAGCTATGGAGTAGTACTTCTAGAGCTGATAACCGGGAGAAAGCCGGTAGGCGAATTTGGAGAAGGCGTGGACATTGTAAGGTGGATCAAACAAGCAACGGATTGTCGAAGAGAACAAGTTACTGGTATCATCGATTCAAGGTTAACAGAGGTTCCTCAAGAAGAAGCCATGCATTTATTTTTCATTGCAATGCTTTGTATTCAAGAAAACAGTGTTGAAAGGCCAACAATGAGAGAGGTCGTACAAATGCTGTCGGAATTTCCCCGTCACTCACAAGAATTTCAATCCTCGTCTTCTGTCGTCTATCAGCAATCGAAGAAGAAACCTTGAGAAATTAAATGACAAAATTTTCCCTAATATTTATCTTTGGTTTAAAATCAATTTTCTTTAATAAATATATATATATGTTCATCTACTGATATTTTAACATGCGAGCAAGCCTTCTGCCTTCTTTTTGTTGTAGAAAATTATGAGATTTTGTGGCCAAACAGAAGTTAGGAAAATTGCAAAACTAGTCCTTGTATTGTAGTATATATGTACATTTTGCATCTAGTTTTCATTTCAAACTTGTTTTCGTTTTTTTTTTCTATATTAGTTTCTCCAAAAATGAGCGGTTAAGTTTATTTGTAAGTTTATGAACCGAAGAAATCATGGAGACAAGAATAACATCAATTGGGTAGCTAAAGTGGACCTACCATCATCACAAAGATGGCTATTCAAACATAAAATTTGCACGCTTACAAAATTTTCAGCAATTAATATTTTGGAGTCTAAATTTGTCACACGATTTGAGGCATTTATATGTGTTGGAAAATAGGAAAACTCGGTGTCAAAACGAAGGTCTCGACCACGAACTTTTAAACAAGCTATCACGTTGGAACTAATTCCAAATGTACGACTCACAAATGACATTTTAAAGATGGTTGTCTGATAATGAAAAAGCTGTTTATCAACTTTCAATTTCTCTTTTTTTTAGTTGCTTGTCCTAACTTTCTGACATTGTTCATTTGAGTCCCAAAAAACCATAATTTATCAATTAAGTCACTCACTAATCTATTTAAATCTCGATTTTCCCCTATTTTCAAAATTGAATAAATCTATAATATATTAAATATCACGTCAAGTGATAATTATTTTTTGGACGATTTTATCTTGACTACAATTCAATTATTTCAATAATATCTTACTTTTCGTTTTTCAATATGTAATAAATACTATAAATTTCTTGTCACGTATGATTTTTTTGTTGATTGACAATTAATTAACATTAACATTAATTTAGATTTGTTGACGTCAAAAATTGTATAAACAAAATTCAAGCCAACTTAGGATGTGAATAAGAACTTGATTGATCGTAAATCAAAAGATTTCAAGCGTTAATACAATAATTCTCTTCTCCTTTTTGAAGGAGATATTTGAAATATGAAAATATAAGAATACTTGTAATATGAAATTCTGTATGTTTTTCTTGTTGTCCTTTTTCTTTCCCCCCTCCCCTCCTTTTTATAGGGAGAAATTTGCATGCATCCTCCATTTTTCATCTTATCAGCTACAGTGTCGAGTTGAGAAAGTACACTTATTGGTACATTTAGATTGGTTAATGAGCTCGGCCTGTTAGGTCATCATGAGTTAGCCTTACATGTAGTCCCCAACAATTAATGAATTACTTAAGGAGGGAAGTAAATCATTTCATTGGCGTAATTAGTGGGCACTGATGTAAGGCCTGCTATGTGTCACTTGTTAATCAACTGTTAGTACAATGTGTAAGAAATTTTCAATCATTATGTTCCATTCATCCTCGATAAACTGCGTAATTTGAGCTGACCTCATATATCCAAACTCACATTAGCACATGTTTATTGCATACACCAAACTGTACTTATCGACCTCGGAGGTCGAATGTCAATAAGATTCAATGAATCTTGATCTACATGAATCTGAAATTATTATAGATGAATTTATTTCTATTTATGTATCTAGAAATTTTAATGAGTGTTTAACTTCATGTATTATGTGCGAAATGTAGCATAAAAATGTTGCTCATTTGTAGTATTTCATTATAAAAATGAAAATAAAATTTGAGTTTTGAGAATACAATTTGAGTCATATTATTTTGAAAGAATGTATTCTAGAATAGTAGATTGATAGAGAATGCGTGGTTGAAAAAAGAAGGAAAAGTTATTGATATGATGGAAAATATTATTTTATTGAAAAATGTGTGATTGAAAATGAGTAGAAGAATAAAAATTTTAATGTGTACCATATATGTGCTTAAATTTATATTCCATTTAGTTTGTTTGAGGCTCATCAATTCCCCCCAACAAATTAATTCCAAGTATTACTTTTAGAACACATATAAAAGTATTTTACAATACCAAGATCATCATTGTTGCCATCATTCGATTGCATGCATGATTCGTGCGTGCATAAGGCGTGTGGTAAATCTGGTGCATTAATTCAAGAGCTGCGATTTTTTCACATGATTTACGCAGGAGACATGTGGTAGATCGGTGCATTGATTTCAATTTTTGATATCCCGCCTTTTCGATTCAAGAGCTACAATCTCTTCGCAATGATTCGCGCGTGAGGCACATGGCAAGTTTGGTGTATTCATTTGAATTTTTGATATCCCGCCACTTTATATTCAATGTTTGTGATCTCTTCGTCAATTAACAATCCAGGTCATGAGCATGTTTGGTAGAGCTCAAAGCCGAGTAAAATTGAAAAATAGTCGTTATTGAGTATCACTCGTCTAATAAAAGTCAACAATAACGACTAATTTTTCAATTTTAATCCGATTTTAATCTCTACCAAACACACTCTATGTTAAAAGTTCTATCGGCGCGTAGGTATCGCGTGTTTACCTATAAATGACAAACCCTTCATCCCCCTTTTGCACTATGCAAAAAAAAACTCTTTGAAGCAAACTTCGCGGAGAAACTTCACTCTTTGCTCCATAACCTTTTGTTTTCGACAAAGCTTCACTGGTGGAGTGTTTCGGATTGTTCTGCTCAATCCGTACTCTCTTTCGATAAATTCTCGTTACTCTTCCTATCAAAATCTCCATTTCCGTGTCCACAACTATTATGTCTTAAAGTAAATATTCAAATATTTTTTTCTCCGAACGTTGTACGATTCTTTGTTTTTCAATTTTCTGGGTTCTTCACCATCCATCCTCGACTTCAACATTCAATATTCTCCTATTTCGTATCCCATATTTCGTTCGTTCGACATTTCTTATGTTAATATAATACTTTATTTTCCCCAATTTTCCCTTCCAAGCTTAATTTGTTATCTGAGTTGTTTTAATTAAGTAATCTGAACTTTTAAAACTTCTATATAAAAGAAAAAAACAATATATATATTATTATTATTTTTTAATTTCAACCCAAAACTCTCTTAAGCAAAATTTGATTGCAATACTTTCATGTTTTATATTACTTCCCATCTGAAGGTGGGCGGTCTCTTCATGCTTAATTCATTATATGTGGGATGTATTTGTGTCTTCATGGGTAAATTTGTACTTGAATAATTCTAGTGTTTGTCAAAAGGGAAAGTCCCCTTATACATAATGGGGGTTACCGAATGGTGTACCCCCCTCACAATGTGTGCGGGTCCCCGTGTGTGTTTTAAAATGACGACTCGTGGTCCCCACCTCTTAATGTGAGTGGGGTGTAAACGATTAGGTAAAAAATTGTGTACATGTAGCATAACCTCAGTCAAAATATTTTATTGAGAATACTGAATGTACTCTCGATACCATGTAATTTCTCGAAGTAGGTCAATATAGTGAATTGAACATTGGGGTTGATTAGAGAAGAAAAAAATGTAGACATGAAGTATTTGAAGCCACTAACTCTTTCACGTATACACATTTCTTATATAAGCATATATATAATTTTATTTTTTTTGTCGAAAAATTTCATAACTATTAGATAATAAACACACAGACGCGAGTTGAATTGTTTTGAAAAAATCGCTATTAGAACCAACTAAAATCGAACTCTCGTAAATGTCCAAAATCAATATTTTAAAATCTTTCATGATCAGTACCTCAAAACTCACAAGCCAACCCTTTAGATTTAAGTAATTAAGTACTTGTTTGGGATAGATTAAAAAGCTAATAACATTTGATATCAAAGTTAAAAAAATAATTTTAATGATATACTTAAAGGGCTCACAGTTTTTTTTTTTATATATATTTTATCATTTTTTACTAAAATAAGTTAAAACTTTATCAAACATCCCCTAATCTCATTTACCCCAAGAAGAAAATTCATTACAAATAGCTCTACTTAGGGGCGGACCGAGACAAATTTTTTGTAGGGTAAAAAATGAGATTTCAAAAATGTATAGGTTAAAAAAAAATATTTTTTTTGTGGGGTCATCTGACCCCATGTGGGTCCGCCCCTGGCTCTACTGGTTTTATAACCCTTGTTTATGGAATATTTAAGTGTAATTAAACGATATGTGTAATTATAAATAATATAATTTTACATTTAATTAATATATTTGTATAATAGCACCATCGAAGCTAGAAAATAATAATCTTTTCGAACCAATAGAAAACAAAAGCAGCCGTTAGATCTGATCAAGGGTTTTTGGTAACACAAGTCTTCTGAGCATACACGCCTCCTTTGCGTGTACCTCTCTTCTTTCACTACCTCTTCCGACTCCAGTTCCACGGAAAACCGCTTCTGCTTTGTAAATAAAGCGGTTTCCCATTAATCAGAACTTGCAGGTTTGATATTTTACTTGCTTTTTTGAAAATCTTGAGATTATGCTATTTTTACAAGTGACAATACAGTGGGTTTTTCAAACTTCCAAGCACATTAAGCTGAATATATGTGTGCATTTATCAATTTGCTTTTATGTAGGATACTTTATGCATAGTAAAGTTCTTTTCTTTTCATCTTAGGAGGAAAATTTCTCTTTTTTGATTCCATGCTGAATAGAAAGCTGTTTTATAAGACTCACAATTTCACATGGTTTTCTTTTTTCTTCTAAAGTTGTAATTTTTTGCTGCCAAATTCGTGTGTTTGTGTGAGATTTGAAATATTATATTCACTACAATAATACGGAGGCACGTATATCTACAGAGACCCCTTTTGAAATGAATTGATGGCTGCACGATACAGAGAAAATAATCCTTGTATTTGTGACTATGGGTGTGGGTAGAAAAAAAAAAAAAGTCTTCTTTCATTGACATTTTATTTTGTCTTTTCAATGGTAGGAGAATTTTTGTGAGTGGGGAAAAAACCAAAGTGTTCTTATAAATATCCCATTTCTGTGATTTGTGCTATCCTTGTTTTCAATCATTAAAACTTATCTTCTGTTTGTATATTTTGGGCCATGTAAAAACCTCAATAGTGACTGGTTTATGAAGGTCTTTTCATGGTGTCCAAAAGTTGAGTTGTGTTTCTTTGTGCATTGCTAAATTTTTAAGAGAGAAAGAATCTTGCTCTTTCACATCTGAGAGGGAATAACAGAATCCCCTTTTGCACGAGGATGCTCGATATATCCTTTTGTTGATTTTTCATTGATTAATTTATTTACCCTTCCAGCATTATTATTGGATGCAAAATCAGGATTTCAATTATGAGATATTTATTTATAATTAAGAGTATTTCTCATACTGTTGATGACTAAATATACCGAGGGAACACTACCTGTCTTTTCTATACGCGTTCACAGTGTTTTTGTTTTATCCTTTTCCCTCGTTCCGTTGTTTGTAGGCCAGAAGGTTTAATTTGAAGATACACAATGACTGGAGGGAAGAATGTAGAAAATGGTATTCTTTGCTTCTTGATTATATGGCATTTGTTTGGCATGATTGGATTCATGAAATGTTTTTGATGAAGATGGATAAGAACATGCACGGAGCATTAGTTTAAATACTATGTCGATGTCCTCTGAAGAAATCAATTTATTAATTGCTTTAGGGAGTTTATCTTACTCATTTCTAGAGCTTTGACACTTTTTTTTTTTTTTTTTTGTTTTAACAACAATGCCTCTTCAATTTACAAAATAAGGGTATATAGGTTTATGAGTTCCAATATTAAGTTATAAACTCAAGAGTTGATTTATATATTCTCTCAGGTAGTATTGTGTATATAGTTAGTGAATTTGTTTCCACATGTTTCAGTTTATAAATTTTGTAGGAAAATATATATCTGATGCACTTAACCATATGTTACAGCTGAGCCAATAGCTCCTGGTCCGAGTTCTGATTCCTCAAGTGAACATTCTGGAAAAGATATGGTATGCCTTCATTGACATAGTTTGGCATCAAGATAATTATTACCTTTTCTGCTTTCTCTTTTTGGTGGCTTTTCTTGAGAGACAATTATTTATCTTGATTAATTATATAATTTGTTTACCTGTTACCCAACTTAAATGTTCTGTTCTCTTTCTCCTCCTTCCAAATTGTTTTACTGGGTTTGAATCAATTATCATACTTCTTAAGTTTCAGGCCTCATTGTATTCGAGGTAAAAAAACATTACTCAAATCAAAAAATATACCTTTTCTTTATGGTCAGACTATCAATGTGATAGTTTTTTGCTAGTTAAAGTTGTAGAGTTTTCATGGTTGAATTGCATACAGTATCTCACGTTTCTCTCTTGGCGTCGTAGGCAGTAAAATTGTAATTTTAGTTGCAAAGATGATTTTACTACCCCATTTGCTCTCCAACTTCCATACTGAGCTTTGTTCATGACATTTACTAGTTCTCATAGATCTGTTTTTCATCTGTTTTCTGCATTCATAATATGCCTATATTGCAAAAATTAAGGATACTTTTGGAAATTTAATTGAGAGGGAAGTAGTAAAAAAATAGTCATTCTTTTTAATTTGTGCATAGTATGTGCATTTTCTGAGTTTTGACCTTTCAGGCTGTGAAGAATATTATAAATTGTATATAATAAACTTGTTTCTATTACAAAGTAAAAGACCCTATTTATAGGGTTACAAATAACTGTAAAAGGAAATAAATATAAAAGGAAATATTATGCAATCTACTACTAAGGAAAGTAATCCTACACTAAAAGGAAATATTATAATTGCAATCTTTGACGATCTTTGGAATCTTATTCAATATCCTTGACATCCCCCCTCAAATTGATGCTGGTAAAATCATCAATTTGTAATCATGAATTGACGACGATGACAATACTTGTGCCCACGAAGAAGAAATCCAAATCAAAGCAACCAACGACGAAAAGTACTGATGACGAGAGACCAAGGACAACAAAGAACCACTTCAAGAACACTCCAAAGAAACAACGAGAACCAAAAACAAACCAAATTTTTAATCCCATCAATTGGGCCAAACTGCAAACCAAATTTCCAAATGAACTAAACCAAATTCCAGATGAACTGGACATATACTAAACCAAATTCCAGATGAACTGGACCAAATTTCAGATGAACTGGACATATACTAAACCAAATTCCAGATGAACTGGACATACTAAATCAAATTTCAGATGAACTTGACATATACTAAACCAAATTCCAGATGAACTGGACCAAATTCCAGATTACCAAAAGTTGAAGAAACTTCAAACAAACTGCAGATTACCAAAAGCCAAAGAAACTCCAAACAAACTGCAGAAACTGAGTTGTGGCCACCGGAATGTGATGCGACTTTGTAGTGATACATCCGAAAAGAAAATAAAAAAGAAAAACAACATTGGTAGCCGGACGAGCGACTCAAGGCCGCTCGCCGGAAACGAAATTCAAAGGTTAATTTGTTTAGGATCGAAACTGCTCTGATACCATGTGAAGAATATTATAAATTGTATATAATAAACTTGTTTCTATTACAAAGTAAAAGACCCTATTTATAGGGTTACAAATAACTGTAAAAGGAAATAAATATAAAAGAAAATATTATGCAATCTACTACTAAGGAAAGTAATCCTACACTAAAAGGAAATATTATAATTGCAATCTTTGACGATCTTTGGAATCTTATTCAATATCCTTGACACAGGCTTCTGGGAAAGATGAAATACCATCTGCTTCAGTTTCTCTTGCATCTTCCATAGAGGATGCTACGTCCGGTATCAAAGGAATTGTTATTGATCAAACATCAGGTTCGGAGCAAGGTGTTTATTATTCACCCACTAGCTATTATGACTATTACTACCCAGGTTAGAAGTTAACTGGTTCTGTATTAAAAAATAGTTTCTATAAACTGCACCTTTTTCTTGATAGTGGGATAGTGAATTTGGGGGAAGATGATGTTTCTAGTTAGGTTGGAGGGCAGTGCAAGATTCGTGCACCTTGTCGATATTGTTTATATGTGAAGCTGAAGATCATTTGTAAATCACTCAAATGATCGGTTTAGTGTATTTACCGTATTACTACTTCGATGTTATTGCAGGATATAATGGTACCATTGCTCAGTCGGATGACAAAGGTTATTTTAGCACATCAGGTGGTTCTTACAAAGTACGTTCTTCCCACAAGACTGGAATTGTAAATTTATCCAGTGTATAATATCTGTAATATTGAAGCTTCTTCTCATGTAGAACTCCTGTAATTTGTTGTTTTCTTTATTTTTGCTCTTTATATGATAATTTATTAATTCACTACTTACCAGGGTATCCAAGCAGATAATAATTCACTTCTCTATTATATGCCTGGCTATGGTCCTTATGGATCAGACGCCTTTCCATGCTACACGTATGATTCTACCTATGATGGAAATGGCTCATTTGGCTCTGCTGCTAAATCCGGTACTATGAAGTCTATGATGGGACCAAGTGGTTCGGGGAAGTCGAATGCTTTCAACTCGACAAAAAGTAATGACAATTCAATAGAGGCTTCAAGTTTGGGTTGGAACCCAAAAGTAAAACAGCCTGCTTCTAATTTTTCAAACTCTATCCGTCCTACTCAGCCACTCTATCCGTTAAACAAGGTATATCATGATTTCTTCTGGGTTAATCTGAACTTCATATTCTCCTAAACTACCTATATAGTGTATTGTAGTCTTTAGCGGCTACTACGTAAAACTTAAACTGGCACTTTGTATTCCTTTTTTTTTTTTTTTTGGCAAGTAATCATTAAAAATACTCGGTGTACATTTGGTACATAGCATTGGACACGACTTAACAGTATAACGAACAAGATCTTTAGCTTCTTGTTCTTTCATATATATTGTCTAGTACTATCACGTTCTCCCTACCGAACATGCACTTAGTTTATTGGGATCTGTATTTACTAAATCTTTCGATGTCATTGTTTGTCTGCCCTGGTGTCTTGAAGACATGTTTTCTTGACTTAAAGTTATCATCTGTTGCAGTTAGGATCTGGTGTCCGTTCAACTGCCATCCCGAATGGATTTCAACCAGTTGGAAAATTTTCATCATCCACAAATCGAAACTCAGGTGGTTTCATGCAGTATGGTCCAGTGAATTATCAATCAACTGGCAGAGTATGGAACAACAATAATGGATACAAGTCAACAGAAAATTTTAGAAGAAATGGAGAATTTGGACCATCAACAGAATTAACTCGTGGTCCTAGAGCCAACAATAGGATCAATTCCGTGCTGCAATCAGCTGAGGTTGAGCAGTCAGTGCTGGCTATTCCAAGGGACAAATATAACTTTGAAGAGTTTCAAATACAATATGATCAAGCAAAGTTTTATGTGATCAAGTCATATAGCGAGGATGACATTCACAAGTGCATCAAATATGAGGTTTGGTCAAGTACTCCAAATGGCAACAAGAAATTAGATGCTGCTTTCCGTGATGCGAATACCACATCGAACAAATCAGGAGTGAAATGTCCAGTCTTTCTATTCTTTTCTGTAAGCTTATTTCATTTCTTCCTTTTATTTTGCAACTCAGCAGTCAATATTTTTGGGGTTTGTGATCTTTTGCTATAGTCATCTTAACTAAACTTGCGTTAATCATTACATAAAGCATGTACTCCACTTTTTTAGTCTCATTATGCTTTGTTTTAGTAGTTTCAGTCACTCATGCTTGTTTGGTAGGGATGATTTGATAGAATTGGCTTTATGAAAGAAGAAAAAGAAATTAAAATCTTGTACATTATACCGACTGTTCAGTCATGTTCCGTATTGCTTACCCAACACGCATTTCTTTTATTTGAGTGACTTATATCTTGGTTTATATCAAGGTGAACGCGAGTGGACAGTTCATAGGCGTAGCTGAGATGATTGGACAGGTTGATTTCAACAAAAATATGGATTTCTGGCAGCTCGACAAGTGGAACGGTTTCTTCCCCGTGAAGTGGCACATAATTAAAGACATTCCCAACATTCATTTAAAACATATTACCCTTGAAAACAATGATGATAGGTCTGTGACATATACCCGGGATGCACAAGAGGTACTTTTTCTTACTCAAGTTTCAACGTTCTTTTAGAACATGTCGTTTTAAATCAAATTCAATTTGAATTCTAGCCTTGAACTTATATGAACATGGATGTTCATGTAATTTTGATTGAACTTGAAATTAACCATATTCTTTATAACATTTTTTAATGAATACTATTTACTAGATTTCCCTATGTTTTTATTTAGAGGAGTCAGTTTCATAATTTTGACGGATGCTTTTGTAATCATAATGTTTCTTAACAGATTGGACTGAAGCAAGGGTTAGAAATGCTTAGCATTTTCAAGAATTATTCAGAAAAGACTTCTATATTAGAAGATTTCAACTTCTATGAAAATCGTGAAAAGTTGCTCAAAGCCAAGAGGAATGCAAAACCAGCCTCTGAAACCGGAGAATCCCAAAATCATGATTCAGGGGTGTGTCTTCCTTTCCTCCCTCTATGTGTGCATGTTTGAATACTTGTAGCATTAGAACAACACGGTTGGCATTACCTTGATGGCATGTTTGGTGAGGTGGACTAGATTGTATTGGATATATTAAAGAAGAAAAAGAGATTGGGTTGCATTGGAAAGTATTAAAGAACAAAAAGAAGCTAAGATCTGGTCTATAATACTATCTGGTAGGGGTTGAGTACCGAACATACCTTGAAAGGTTAGTGATTTGGGTATTAACCTTGTGGCCTTATCAATTCTATCTACTGCGTGATGACTGATACAAGTATAATGTGAATGTATATCCCACATTTTCTATGCAACAATTATCTTTGGGTTTTATTTTTATTCCTAACCATTGAAGTTAATGATCCTAACCCATTTTGCATCATGTGATTGGAGATGAATTTTATTTTAATATTTTAACCTTTATTAGGATTGTTCATATTTTTAGAGAGAGATATAGTCCTCAAGCAAGAATCAACCTTGATCCTTAATCTCATAAAAGAATGAATGTTTGTGACTCTTGTTCAAACTTGTGCCAAACAATAGATGGTGCTGTTTATTGCTCTTATCTTCATAATTTTACTCTTTCTTTATTCTGATTAAGTTAGAATTACTATTTTGTGATGGTACAGAAGCATTTGAAGGGATGGATTGGATGATTGGCGAAGAACGAAAGATCAATAGTTTCTGATCAGTCCCAATAACGTTTCTCATACAAGAGAAGACAGGTGACTTGAAAATTGAATTTTAGTCGGAATACAAGAATTCTGCAATGTCTTTGATTTTTATTTTCTGACTAAATTTATAAACTTGCTTCAAATTTCTTCATTTTTCTTGGTTTTAATTTTGGCAGCTTTTGGTTTTTCGTTTGAATTTTATGTCCATTTTAATTAAAGGATTTTTTTTTTTTTTTTTTTTTTTTTTTTTTTTTTTTTGGGGGGGTTATTTACTATATATTATCTTGTTTGAGTTGTTCTTCCAATTTTGATTCTTATCATGCCCATTCAAAAGTACATTGGGCCATCTTATTGTTAAGTGCGCATGCCCGTGTCCCAATCACGTGCTAGGAGTGTGTGCTCGTGCAACGAATGTAACGTTCAGTTCATGTGCAAAGAATGAACATGATGCTTAAGGGTTAACTTAGATAAAGAATGTAGCATATTAACGTGCAAGGAACGTGACATGGTACAGAAATGTGACTTTTCGTGCACGTGCAAAGTTCAGATGAAAAAATGAACATGTTATTGTAAGGTTAACGTTACAAATAATGTACCACATTCTCGAGCATCACGTGCAAGTATCGTGACATGCACTTAGTTTTGCAAATCTTTGAATGATCTGCTAAGTACATAATAGTTGCAGACAATTATAAGGAAAGAAATGGAACATACACAAATGGAGATCTTGGTAGGAAGAATAACGAAAATTGAATCGAGTGATGACTTCAAAAACAAACTTACCAACCTTACCAAATTTGTATAGAGTAATGGCAAGGAATTGAAAAATGGATCACAAAATGATCAAATTACAACCACAAAATGAAATCAAAGTCAAGGCGAGAGTTGAATTTTTTGTTCTCAAGTCGAATTTGCCCAACAACGATGCTTATGGATGGTGGCAATCAACTTGTTAGCAACACTCCAAAGCACAAGAATCAAAGAATCGAAATTAGGTTATTGTACTCTTTTTAAATGAAATGGAAAAACAGCTTTTATGCAAAGTTTTGGCTAAGAGGGTCGTAACTTTTGTTATCGCTAATGTGTCGCTTGTTTGTTGTTTGAACGTCAAAAACAAAAAGTTGTTGCTCGCCTGTGGCTCACTTATCGCTCGCAAGCGATGGAGTTAGATAAATAGCAAGCTAGTTTTCTATCTTTTCTTCCAACTTTGAATCATAATTTTTCATTCACCCGGAATTGATTTTGAATTCACAAATATACTATGACGATCTACTGAACGAGTAGAATAAGTTAGTCTATTTATTTTCATAATTTGACTATCGAATCAAGTCTGAACATTTGGTTGAAATTGATACGAAAGTTATTTTTCCATATTTATACTTAACAAATTCCAACAATCCCCCACGTGAATGAAAATTTCACAATATGCAATCCATAATGCAAATGATATGTAGATTCTAACAAAGGAGAACATACAACAAGTTATAACATCAGGATAAGTGGCTTGTGACTTTGAATATTCCATAGTTGAATACAATCGAATTTACTAAGCTAATTGGTGAACGCGGTGCCTTGAACTATTCAACTGTTCTGTAAATCAAAACAAATGTACAAACATCATAACTCATCTAACCACTTTAGGAGGGTGTTTGGTGTGTATTAAAATCAGATTTTTAGTGGATTGTGATAGAAGTTTTTGAAATGTGTGGTTGAAAAGATGTAGGACCCATAAAAGATGTGGTTGATATTGATTGTTTAACTTTGACTTAGATTAAAATCAGATTTTAATCCGGCCCAAACAAACCCTGTTCTTATGGTTGTGTTCATTATGACTCTGAACAACTCTTGGTTTCATAAGCGCTTTTAGAAAATTGAAGTCTCAAATTCTCTAGAAGCGGTCCTACTTTACACTCACATAGGTGATCTCCTATAATATTATTTCATACATCTCTTGTCTACTTTCAAGAAATAGGAATTATTAAAAGTATACATTTATCTTTATACACTTTTTATTCTAGCATTTTAGGTTTGTAGGATTGGAATAAGTTATTTACCCTGAACTTTCATAACTTAGTTATCTAATTGAATCAAGATCTTGGGATCTCTAATCTACAAGGTTGGGTTTTCGCTATGGTGATTCCATTTGATAGGCTTTAGACCAATTCTCTTCGAAATATGGTATAATAGATCTCTTGTGTCCTTTCGTCAAGAGGACTCACTATGTTTTCCTTTGATTTAACATAATTGATTGAGATTATACCATTCGATATTAACTGTTTAATGGTAGTCGAGATTTACCATTATATATACTATTTTGTGCCCTTACAATTGCCAATTGATTATCACAATGTATATTAATGGCAGGTACCGATTTTCTCCAACATGGAATATTCTCTAGAAAATTACGAAGTCATTATACTTCTTCCCCAGTTTTATCTAAGACGATAAACTCATATTCGATCATAGATTGAGTTAAACAAGTTTACTTAGAAGACAAGACACAACTCCTCCTTATACGGTGAACACATAATCTCTTGTAGATTTTGAATCCTTTGCATCATATATCAAATTTGTATGGGTATATCATTTTAACACCGCAAGATTTCTTGAGTAGTGTAATCCACAATTAACCGTGTATTTTAAGTATTTATGGTCATTAATTGGATTACTTGTAATTCTACTCAACTTATTGATTACATATGCTATATCAGGACCATTGCAGTTGATAATGTAATCAAGCTGTCTTTAACGCGTGAATGTTCTAATCGAGATACGAGATCACCAGTATTTTTGGTTAAGTGTAAATTTAAGTCTACTGGTATTTTAATTAGTTTATCATCATACGTCTTAAACTTTTTAGGTATAGCCTCAATATAATGTGATTGAGAAAATGACAAATCGTCAAATGTTTTAGAGATTTTAATCCCTAATATCACGTTAGCTAACCACATATCTTTCATGTCAAAATGTTTTATCAACATTTTCTTAGTTGAGGTAATAATGTTCGAGTTATTTTCCATGATTAACATATAGACATACGATCATGTATTCGTTTGGGGTGGCTTTGGTATAGACACATTTATCACATTCATTAATTTTGAAACTATTTGACAACATAGTTTTGTCAAATTTTTCATGTCATTGTTTCAGTGTTTGTTTTAATCCTTACAATGAATTAACAAGTTTATACACTTTATTTTCATTTCTCAGAGCAACAAACCCTTCAAGTTGTTTCATATATATTTGTTCTTCTAATTTACAATTTAGAAATGCAGTATTAACATCCATTTGATACATTTCAAGATTATGCAATGCAGCGATTGCAATCAATACACTTATAGAAGTGATCCTTGTAACAGATGAATAGGTATAGAAGAAATCTAGTCTTTCTTTATGTTTATACCCTTTTACTACTAGTCTAACCTTATATTTGTCTATTGATTCATGTGACTTCAATTTCTTTTTGAAAATCCAATTGCAGTCTAAAACTTTGTTTACTGGAGGAAGTTCAACCAATTCCCAAGTATGGTTATTCATGATGGATTCAATTTCATTATTAACCGATTTTTCCAAAAAGGAGTTTTGGGAATAGACATTGTTTCGTTGAATGTCATTGGATTATTTTCTAGTAAGTACGTTAAATAATTTGTACCAAATGTCTTATGAATCATTTGGCTTTTAATGCGCTTTTGTTCTTTATCTATTTGATGATTACCATCTTCTTGATAGTTTTCATTTGCAGTATCGTAAGTCCTTTTGTGTGAGCTTATTTCTTTCTCTTTATAATGAAAGATATCTTTAAAGAAAACAGCATTCCTTGATTCAATAATAGTATCTTCATGTACATCAAGTATTTCAGATTTATGAATCAATCATTGATATGCACTACTATTATTTGTATATCCGATAAAGACACAATCAAATGTCTTAAGTCTAATCTTTACTTGTTTAGGTTTAGATATTTGTACCACTGCCAAATACCCCACACTTTAAAATATTTGTAAGAAGGTTTTCGAAATTTTCATAACTGATAAAGTAATTCAACCTTACTTTTGTGGATATAATTTGTCGAAAATATAGTTTCTCACCACAAGTTTTGAGGTAAACCTGAATTAATCAATATATCATTCATCATTTCCTTAAGTGTTCGATTTTTGTGTTCAGCAACATCGTTAGGTTGGTATGAGTATGGTTCTGTTGTTTAATGAATAATTTCAGTTTTTGAACAAAATTCTTCAAATGGTGCAATATATTCTCCATTTCGATTACTACAAATCATCTTTATATATATACCAAGTTGATTTTCAACTTAAGTTTTACCATACTTAAAACACTTTCAAAACTTCATCTTTATCTTTCAACAAGTATACACAATAGTATCTTGTATAATAATCTATAAACGTGATGAAATACTTTTATCACCTTTTGTTTGGACTTACTTTAAATCACATATATCGGTGTAAAGAAGTTCCAAAGGTCTTGTGCTTCATTCCACTGAATGAAACGATGATTTGGCTAACTTAACCTCTACAAAATTTCACAATTTCCATTTATATTAAAATGCATACTAGGTAATAAAATTAAATTCATTAATTTGCGTATAAAATTAAAATTTGCAAGTCCTAATTAATGATGCCATAAATTAGACGACTCAAGAATATAAGTAGAAGAAGATATTTTATTACTTGAGTTGTTTGGTACAATCGCAAGGACATCCATCTTGAATATTCAATCTTTTACGTAGCATTTGCCTACATATATATTATTCTTGGTAAGTATAAACTTATCAGGTACAAAAACTAATTTAAAACAATTCATGTTTTACAAAGATCCCGACACTAAGTTCTTACGAATATCCGACCCATGAAGAACATTGTTAATGCTAAGTTTCTCGCCCACTGTTATCTTCAAAATTACTTTGCCTTATCCTTCCACTTTTGAACTTGAAGAGTTTATCATGAACAACTTCTCACCATCAATTGGGGTATAGGATGAGAACACGTCTATGATATTTGCTTGGGCTTGTTTCTTAGGTTTACGACAATCAATATAGCGACATCCAACTTTTCCACAATTATAACAATTGCCCTTGAACTTCTTTGCATTCTTCATGGATGGTTCGATGGAATGCTTTCTTTTCTTGCTCTTTTTATTTGACTCCCAATACGTTTGTCCAAACTTTTGTTATTTTCTTCGATTCTCAACCGGACAATGAGTTATTCAATATTCATCTATTTGCGCTTATACTTGAGATAGTTTTTAAAGTCCTTCCACATGGGTGAAAGCTTCTCAATCATTGTAGTCACTTGAAATGATTTACTTAGAAACATATTCTCGGCGTGAATGTCATGGAGAATATCATTTTGTACTCTAAGAATTTTCCCATAATGAACTTATTAGTTCCGGCTTCTTTAGTCTTGTATTTCTTTTCTAAAAAATTCCATAGTTCCTTTGCATATTTTATGGAATAATACAAATTATACAATGTGTTTTTCAACTCATTCAAAATGTAGTTTTTGCATAAAAATTTGAAATGTTTCCAAGCATCTAATGCAATCAATGATACTCTATTATTTTCTCCTTTTTGAACGGTTGGAGCATCTTATTTTAAGAATTTTGCCAAATCTAGGGTCGTGAAATAGAACAACACTTGCTACTGCTATCTCTTGAAATCACCCTCAATAAACTTCTCTTATTTCTCTCCATGTCGAACGAAATTAGTATGGAAGGTGGGAGGGGCGACTGCAACTGGAGGAATCACAACAATAGGAGCCAAGTTAGGTACAATTCCTTCCAAAATTCCCATATTTGATATATCACTCTTCTATTAAAAGAGGCAATCCTTCAAGCACTATTCATTTGAGACGTATTTCATGTTCCAATTTTATCCTTCATTTACTGTTCACACTTAGTCTTAAGTCGGTTTGATGAAGTGTAATTATTAAATTGCATGTGGACAAACAAAGGGCATACATAGGAAACGAAAAAAAAAAAAAACAAGCCTCAATTGTTGACTTTGAGGTTTACATGACAAAAAAAATAAAAAATTTAACCGTAGGCAGTGAGACTCTTCTATCCTAATAGGAAACAAAAAGATGGAGATCATTTTCCCAGATATTTCATATTATTTAAGAAACAAAAAATTTGGAAGTCAAAAATGTAGGCGCCGTGCTATGTTTTTGTATTTTTACCTATCACATTACATTTAGTTCAAGATGATAGTTTCAATAACTTTTGATATTTTTGTAGCCGGTTGATTTTTGTAGTCGGCTGAAAAGATTAGTCTATTTATATGGGAGAACTAATGAAGAAAAATTTATTTCATCATCGAGAATTTCTTAACCATTATCGATGTTTACTGTAAGTCTTTATCGCTGTTTAATGTAAGTATTTTTATGTAAAAATTTATTTTAGTTTCTATTATTATTATTTTGCATGTTTAGTATTTCATTAAATAAATACAATTGTGTTCCATGTTTAAGATTTTTGTAAGTAGTTAGGTATAGTTATTTTGTTTTTGTATGTTTAGTATGTAAATATCATTATGTTGATCTATAAATCTTGAAAATATTTATTTCGTTTTAACTGTAAGTAGCTATGTAAAAATGATATTTCATTTTATTAGTTTTGCATGTTTAGAAATTATGCTTATAAATATTTTTCAATTTCTGTTCGACAGTATTTTGGTAAGTTCATATCTCTATAGATGTTCCACTCTCCAAAATATTTTTCAACCATCCATTTTAATGGCTGTTATTTAGTGTTAGTTTTTTGTCTATAGAAACCAGAAAATTAGCACACAAACAAAGAAAAATGCATTGCTTTCGTTACAGTTGAAGAGTTGTGCGGAAACATTAAATTTCTACTAATTAAATTACAACAATTAATAATACTTACATAAAATTATACCTAGATTTATGTAGATAAAAAAAATCGTTGTAACATAAAAAAAAAAAAAAACGTTGACTAGAAAAGACAAGGAAAAAAAATAAAAATAAAAAATAAATTTACTCCCCGTTCGCGCACGGGGAGATTGCAACTCCCCGTGCGCGCACGGGAAGAACTGCAACTCCTCGTGCGCGCACGGGGAGTAACTTAAAGATAACTGAAGGGATCCCTTAATTTATTTTTTCTATTCAGTTTGAATGTTTATAGTTTTTGTATTTAAGAAATTACAATTTATGCTATGATTTTTTTTATTTTTTTTTGTCTGTAAAATTAAATTTCTATCAATTAAATAACAATAATTAATAATAATTACATAAAATAAAAGGAAAAAAAAGGAAAGTAAATGTAACTCCCCGTACACGCACGGGGGGGAGCGAAATCCCCGTGCGCGCACGGGGAGACGCCAACTCCCCGTGCGTGCACGGGGAGAACGCTTCTCTCCGTGTGCGACGGGGAGTACCTTCTTCCCTTAAACAGGTTTGATAGTAAATATCTTCACATACCTTTTTGTATTCGAGAAGCCAAATAACGAGATGGTAATGACCTTCACTTTACCTTTCTCTTTCCCTTTCCATACTCTCGCGATCTCTTAATCTTGCTCCGATTTCGAGCTCCTTTCTCCGCCTACCCACCAATGCTAATAGGCGTAGATCCTTAGGACTAATGATCTTCCCACTGACTTCGGTCTTCAATCCTAATTTCCATTTCTCCCGCTCTCTGTAGTACAAAATACTCGTCGGAGTCGAGATTCCCAAAACCTAAGGTTCTGTTCCGGCGCGGCAGAGGAGGAGTCATTTTAAGAGGTATGCGTCAAAAGGTGATATTTCTTTTCTTTTTGGTTGTTCAATTGTTTCAATGTTTCAACCATGTGTATTATGACTTCAAGTTAAATCCACAAGTTAATGGTAGTTGGCTACTTCTTGATTCTTGTTTTCTTTGGGGTTGATTGGGGATTGAAGATTAAATTTTCTTTTTTTTTAACTGATTGGTTTGGCATCGAAGGAATTGAAGTGGGTTTCCCAATCAAGATGGATTCATGGCCATTTGATGAGTTCTTGAGAATGAAAGCCCTTTAGCAGCAGCAAAGGTTTGCACTCTTGCCTCGTGGGAGTCACGACCCACTTGCTTATATGAAATTCCCCAACTTCTTCAATGAACAACAAAGGTAAATTCTATGGGAATTACCCCTTTATCACTTATCATAAAAAAAAAGTTTACTTTTTCATTGTGACTTATTTTGTAATTCTGGGTAATTCTGGACCAAAGCGATAGCATTGAGGCATAAGCAAAAAGTCATATATCTGATGCAGAGACTTTAGCAAAATCATTTGCTCAGGTACTGGAAAAGATTTTCTATCCTTCTGTCATTGCTTACCTTCGTAGATGTATATTTTATTGAGTTCAAAAACATCTCCTTCTTGCAATGTGCAATTTCTCTCTCAGTCATCTGTCCGAAACAGCTTCCAAAAATTAGAGCAATCTATAATGCGGTAATAAATCATCAACTTTTGTGCTCTTTTTTCTTGTTGGCCTATGAATTGTACACTTATCAAGGCACTGCTAATATTTAGTATTTTCTTCTGCTTATCGTTTTGCATAAATTACTATCTTGATCTTTTCTTCAATCTATTTGGTACTTCATTCTCTCTTTCTATATTCTATTAGACAATTTTTTAGCTATTATTTCATTTCCCTGGTAAATAGATCTTCATATGATGCATTTCTTATCATTCTATTTGCTTCTGTGTGGTTAATATCCTGGAAGATAGTACCATCTTTAAACCCTTCTATTCATAAATAGCATATCTAGCCCCCGTTTGGTTTAGGTGAAAATCAGATTTTTAGTAGATTTTGATAGAAGTTGATGAAATGTGTGGTTGAAAAGTTGATAAAAGTTCTGGATTCCATGAAATGTGTGGTTCAAAATAAATTTGAGGAAAAATAAAAATGGGGGCCAACAGGGGCTTTATCTTCCTATACATTAGTGGCACCCATCTAGGATACTTTTCGAAAGGCAACCATCATTTTTATCAATGGGATCAAGGGAAAAATTCTATTCAAAAATAAAATTTTTAACATAAGAGCATGCTCCTCCAACTGTCAATTATGGAAGCGTTTTCTGTTCAGCGGGACAACCCAGTTGCAGTAGGTTTGTTCTACTTTTCTAATTTATTGTACATGATTGAACTTGCAATGTATCCTACTCTATAGTTGTAGCAATCAGGAGAGGATATATACTACGCAAGAAAGGTAAAGTTCAATCGAGAAAAAATCACAAATTGAAGAATGAAATGATGCATACTGTACAGAAATAGATTCATGTTAGTCTTTTCACTTAAATTGGTCCAATAGTTTACATTTATAGTGAGGTTGATGGCTAGCTGATATGTGCTAGATGAAATGGTGGAAGCAATTATGCTGGCATGCACGATAAACACCAAAAATGCTCTTGAAACAATATTTGAAATTGCTGTTGGTAGTTCTACAACTCAAATTGTTGTTATTGAGAGTGATGAATTATGTACTGCTTAGTTCTTTGTTTCTTGTTTATGTTTAAGACATTCATAATAGATGAAGGCAGGACGAAAGAAGTGAGAATAGCTGTGCTCCTTGGTCTTTGTAAGAGCGAAACAAATGGTTGTCTAATCAGTAAAAGTAATAAATGTGGATGATGGTCCTAATATCTATTTTGCATAACATGACAAAACAAGACTGTCCTCTTGTTCTGGCCTCTCTATATTGTTAATTGTTATACATTCAATTGTACCTTTTGATAGGAATTTTTTTACGAACGATTTGTATTACTCTGTAAGACAATCAAAATAATTTCAGAAGGCTCCACCATCTAGAGATAGCATAAAATGCTTAAAAGCAATGGGTTTGGGTGATAGGGGTGGTAAATTGGCCTATTATAACTACAGATTCCTTGATCTCTAGGTAGAGTGGATGATAGGTACATCTATATTGAACATTACACTCTTGTGGACAGGGTTTTTCTTTATACCTCACCCCTTTAAATTGTGCATCTTCTTTAATTTTTTGACATGTCCTAAAGTAATATCCAAAATTCTAAAATAATCTATATTTATTATTTTACAAGCATCATTTTTTATTACAACCCTTGTACTTTTACGTATTCATGGTCAGAAAACTCATGCCTGTCCATTTTCACTTTATGATAGATATGTGGGACAAAATCCAAAACAATGTTCTCTTTTCAATTCCTATCCGAATAATCATGCAAAGTGAAACAAAGAACGCTCAATAGGGAGACTAAGAGCATCCTTAAAATTAGGTACATGGCTCCGTGCATTTGAGTTATCTTTATGTCACCATATAGTGTCTGTCAATTTTATGAATTATTTTATCTTACTGCATGTGCTTCCTGTTGTCCTTTCAGACATGTTTGCTGAGGGGAATAATCATACAATGATAGACAAGGACAATAAGTCATTGATGTATTAGCTTTAGGGTGGCAATAATCACATAGAATCAAATTAAAGAATAGATGGCTGAATTCTTATTATCATTGTAGGAGCACTTAAAGTGTCTTCTTGTTCTCATGTAAAGATAGTGTCCTTTCACCTTTCACATTTTTTTCTTCGTCTTCTCCTGATCTGTCTCTTGAAAGATTAGTCTTCTATTTCAGCTATAGCCAAAAAGCTCAAGAGTTTATGGCAAAAGAGAAATATGCTACCTCTATCTCTCAATTACCTAATTTGTGCTCGAGTTCCTTTTTCTTCCGTCGATGGATCATGACCCTTTGGCCCAGCCAGTAGCACCTATTGCCCAGGGGCATAAGGAGAGCACATTATGACCTCATGTCCTTGACTGATCATTTTGTTTCTCCCATGGAAAAGAATGTAAATTTCTTGATTTGCCAAAAAAAGGATTTGATTTGGTTTCTATTACAGAGACAATTGTTTCTTAGAAATTTCAATTGTGTTCCAATTTCGTAACGATTTAATCTTACTGTATGCCATCATATTTCTATAATAAATTCTGACATGCATTTAGGAAGTTCCTGTTGGAGTTTTTGAATGAGTTAAGTTATGCAATGTTGTATAGAAAAAATATAATTGAATGGAGGAGAATTCAACACATTTAACATGCTAATGCCGCCTAGGAAATAACCAATCTCGTACATTGTACGAGCAAAAAACTAGTCATTCAAAGAAGTATCATTATTGTTAACCATATTCATTTTTGTTTATTCAAAACAGAAGATAAACCAACAAAATCAAAATTAGAGGAGTATAAGAAGTTAAAATGAAACGGAATCAATTTAACCGAATGGAAATAAAATATAAAGTTATCACTCAACAAAAAATTCGATTTAAGATTGTTGATGGAAAATTGAATTGACGACTTAAAAAACAAACTTACCAAATTTGGACAGAATAATGGCGATGAATCGAAGAATAGATCTCAAAATGATTAAACTGCCACTACAAAATGAAATCAAAGTCGAAGTAAGAGTTGAACAATTTGTCATTAAGTCGAATTTGCCTCACAATGGTGCTTACGGATGATGGCAATCAACTTCCAAGATACACCGTCAATCTTCTTGTGTTTGTAGCACTCCAAAACACAAGAATCAATTAACCAAAATTAGGTTATTGTATTCATTTTGAATGAAATGGAAAAACACATTTTATGCAAAGTTCTAGCTAATAAAACATGGAATTATATGTTATGTTATGATTGCACATCATTGAGATAATGAAATGGGTGTCCTCAGGTGTTTTATTTATAGAGGAAAAATGTTGTCAGTGAAGTGTCGCGTCCCAAAACTCAACAACTTTTGCAAGGGTTGCAACTTTTGTTGTCGTTAGCTTGTCGTATGTTCACGCTCGAGCGTCAGAAATAGAGAGTCTATCACTCGCATGTCTCTTACGCGACAGCCTCACCACTCAAGTTTTAGGCAAGTGACGGAGTTAGATAAATACATAATCAGTTTTTTCTCTTCACTTCCAACTTTGGATAGTAATTTCTCATTCATTTGAAATTGATTTTGAGATTCCTAATATACGAGACAATTTACTGGACGAGTAGAACAAATTAGTCAATTTATTTTCATAATTTGACTATTGGATTAATTCCGATATTTGGCCGAAGTTGTAACAAAAGTTACTTTTCCATATTTATACTTAAACTAATTCCAATAATTTCGATGGAAATCTCGCTTCAAAGAGTTTTTGTCAAAGTGCAAAATGTGGAGGAAAGGTTTTCTTTTATAGGAAAACACGTTACGCTTCCATGCTATATAATATGGGCCATCATTGGTGAAGAGATTGCAACCCTCGAAATCAAAAGCGATGGGAAATGAAAATTTGAAATTAATACACCAGATCTACCACGCTTTTCATGCGCAAATCATGCATGCAACCGAATGACGATTGCAATGATGACCTCGGCATTTCGTGCGAGTAGTTTTGGTTGCTACTTGCTAGTCGTATATTTTGTCTCTCATTCTAGAATTGAAGAAATAGTCTCTCTTGTACTATTTGTTTTCTTAGCATGCTCCTTTGAGAGGAGACATAAACTCGTTGAAACTCTTTTAAGTTCATGAAAGAAGCAAGAAGGTTGGGAGAATTGTATATACCACACGTCTCATGCGCAAATCATGCATGCAACCGAATGACGATTGTAATGATGACCTCGGCATCTCATGCGAGTAGTTTTGGTTGCTACTTGCTAGTTGTATATTTTGTCTCTCATTATTCAATTGAAGAAATAGTCTCTCTTTTACTATTGTTTTCTTGGCATGCTCCTTTGAGATGAGACATAAATTCGTTGAAACTCTTTTAAGTTCATGAAAGAAGCAAGAAGGTTGGGAGAATTGTATATAGTACACAATAGTGTATATCATGACTCATTTGTCTATCAATAACAGTATACATCACACAATGAATGTAGTTGATGTCGATACGATTATTGCACTATACTTGTACTTTTATTTGAAAGAGGAGTTTAGCAAATCTATTTTGGGTACATAATGTCACGAGCTTTGTATCTCCAATCTAATGATCTAATATTTAATTTTCTTATTTGTTGCTTTGTATAAATTATTACAAAATAATGTAAAATGGGAAAATAAGTTTGAAGGAATAGGATTTATTTATTTATTTTGTGTCTCCACCGGACAACCTTTTTGTTGTGTGTATCTCTTCACAGCATGTCACACATGATGATTCACTTGTCTCCTTATCTATGGGACCTCGTGGTGTACAATCAAAATGATTCCGACTAGATAGCATCAATTTTCTTTCTTTTTATAGCCTTGTAGGCAAAAGAAAGAAGGGAAGTTAGAGTATGGGGTACGTGGCATGCATGTGCAACAAATGTGAAGCTCACTTACAAAGAATGAACATGTTACTTAAAGAGTTAACTCAAAGAATGTAGCACATTCGCTTGATCGTGACATGCAAGTACAAAAATGTAACGTGACGGACAGGGGTGGACCCAGAATCGAAGTTCAGCTAGGGCGGAGCTTGACGGTTCATCGTTGACAATCAACGATTGTAATAGCCCGATCGTTTTTAAAATTTGATTAAATATTACTAAAAATTGATTAAAAATACGGTGTACACATGCAACCGAGCCCAACATTTTCTCCATTAATTTTTTTTCACTTATTCCTAATTTTCTAAACCTAAATTCTAAAATCAAAAATCAAAACTCATAAATCCCAATTTATAACTCATAACTCATACAACATAAATTATTTATCATAAATCACAAATTCATATATCACAATTCTTATTTCTTTGTCACAGAACAAAAACTAAGAAAAAAACGAGCGGCAATGGAGATTCGAGAAGGAAAAGGGCGCTCACCAGTTAAAGCCACGGGGGGAGGAGGGAGGTCAGTCCAGTCCGAGTCTATCGTCGGCGACCAGCTTCGCAAATCGAGCTATGAGAGGTGGGAAATAGAGATCGGCCGCGGCGTTACTTTAGTGCTTCTCCTCGTCTATGGATTTCTCTCGCTGGCATAGTGGACTGCTTCAGTTGCTGTAAGTCTGTAACATACGCATATATCCATGGTCCATGGATTGGATTTGGGGGCCTTTTTTTTTTCTTTTAAAAAAAGGCTAGCCTAAAGGCCCCAAACAATGGCAAAACTAAAAAAAAATAAAAAAAAATTAGGCCCGAAAGTGAGTCTTCTTCTTCGGCTTCCTTCTGTTTCCCGTCTTCTACATTGCAGCGACGAATTGCGCCTGGCAATTTGAAGGCTCCGACGGATCCAGCAGGGACGATCGCGAGGCTCACCAGGTGCTGAGTTCGCCACTAGTGACAGACATCCACATGCAAGGAATGTGCATGTGCAAAGAATGAACATGTCAATATAAGGTTAACTCAATAAAGGATGTGCCACATTCATGCAAGCAATGATGCTAAGCAGCGATAGAATTAAAAAAAAAAAAAATATTTAATCAATATCTACAATATTTCTCTATTATTTTTTTTTTCAAACCACCCACTAAAGTAACACCATGATGTCAAAATTTATTTTAACCCATTTCTTTCTCACCACATATTATTTTAATAAATTTTCTATTAAAAACACTATATTTTCAACCATATAAAAATATTTGCTTGTATCATGCAGACAAACTAAAATATATAAATAAACAAAAGGAAAGACAACGTTAGTATCGTATGTTTTTTTTTTTTTTTCATTTTTGGACTTTTTTAAAAGAAAATTTGGAAAAAAGAAGTTAGATGTTAGTTGCGTTATTTGTATATCAACCAAATAATATTTGTAGGTATTGTGTAATATGTTATGAATTAATTTTCTGAATTTTTGTTTAACCATACAAGTTCACGAGTCAGTGTAACTTTTTAATGAAAATGTAAGAGTGAAGTAAATATTAAAAACTATTTTTTTTTTATAAAAGTAAGAGAGAAACAATGTAACGCGTGTCATCCTATGAGAGTCTAATCTGAAAAAACAACAATTATGACACATAAACACGTGCCATCAAATGAATGGACGGTCTTACATGTTCGTATATCTTGTGCCCGTACGAATTCATAAATCAAATACAAGCTCGACTCACTCAAATTTAAGGGTTATTCCCCTATGCCCGGGAACCCAGGCGCCCCTCTATTGGCCAGACGCCTGATTGTCAAGCGTCCAACCAATAGGGGGGGTGCCCGGGTTTGACCCGAGAAGGGGACTCTGGCGTCCCTTCCCGAGCAAAACAACATTACTCCAAATTTAAAGCTTGTTTTCCTAAAAAGGGAGATTCGATTTGAGATGTTCTCAATGCTACTTTAAAACACGTTACCATTGTAAACAATGATAATATGTCCATGTCATATTCTAGAGACTCATGAGAGGTTCTTTTTCTTACTTTGCAACATTCTTTTAGAGCATGTCGTTTTATATCAAATTCAATTTAAATTCCAGCCTTGAACTTGTATGAATATGGATGAGCATGTAATTTGAATTGAACTTGAAATTATCCATATTCTTTTCAACATTTTTTAATGAAAACTATTTACTAAGATTTCCCTATATTTTTATGTTAGTGTTGACACACTAAAAATGCAGCCCAAAAATCAAAGAGAAGTCCAATTGAGAAACCCAAGATGAAGACCCAATGGAAATCGATTAAAAGGCCCAAGAAGAAAAGCTCAATCTAAAAACCTGAGAAAATGCCTGAATATTGGAAGCCCGAGAGCGAAGGAGTATCATCGCCCAAGCCCGTAGGACGCCCTAAGCTGAACGAATGAAGTACTGCGCAATCGCTCAGAGCGATAGCCTCACTATCGTCCAAACTCTCAAGTCGCCCAGAATCAGACAAGTCTAAAAGGTGTAGTTTATCCAATTCAGCAGTTACGAAAGCAATTGTCAAGTAAACCTGGCACGCCCCCACGATCCAGAAACAAGTAGTTAAAAGGAAAGAGTAGTGGCAACAGTTACTAAGTAACATCTCCCCAATAAGCAGTTTCGTTAACCAAAGGACACCCGGAAGTATAAAAGAAAGTGAAGGTATAGAAGAAAGGCCCCCCGAATCAAAAACTCTAGACAAGAGAATATGTAATTTTCATTTCTTTAGTTTAAATTTAACCTTTTCTTAGTACTCGTGTGCTTGCGCCCATTGGAGGTGTTTTGTCTACTTTCCAATTGTAACTCTTCACTATTAAACGCACCCCTTTTTGGGACTTTGTCTCAAGAGGTTTGTTCCTTACACAATCGTTTGATCCTCTTCTTGTAATTGTTGGCGGGTTGGAGAACACGCGAAAAAAGTTAGAAGAGACTGTTTCATAATGTTTTGACCGATGATTTTTTAATTATAATTGTTCTTAACAGATTGGATGATTGGCCGACGATAATTACACATCAGACCCAATGACGAGTCTCATACTAGAGAAGACAAGAGTCTTGAATATTGAATTTTAGTAATACAAGAATTATGTTGTGTCGTTGATTTTTGTTTTCTGACTTCCCCGTGAATTTAAATATATGAAATTGCTTCGAATTTCTTCATGTTTCTTGGTTTTAGTTTTGGTAGCGTTTGGAGCTTGAGAGTTATGTCCAATTTTTCAATCAAGGAAATTGATTTCTCTACTAAGCCCCCGTTCGGTCCCCATTATTTGAAATTTTAATGGTTGGAATAGTGTTTTTTTTGAAAAATGTGCGGTTAAAAAAAAGAAATTTTTTTGAAGTTACTTATAATATTATTTTATTGAAAAATGTGTGATTGATAAGAAAAGAGTTAACTGTACTTGCAGCATTGTTCAACTCAAAAAAAGATATACCACATTCTAGTTCAAGCAGTGTGACATGCAATTGCAAGGAATGTGCAAAGTTTACGAGCTAAGAACGCAATATAATAAAAAATTGAATTCAGAAATATTCAACTAGCGGTCCCTCTTAAGGGACTCCAAACTAATGATCAAACTTACTTAAAACTAAAGAGAAAAAAAATTTTAAAAAAAAAAAAGAAAAAGAAAAATTTCAAAGGTTCATCTCACAAATCACGTGACTACTCAATCATAGTACATTGCCCTCTGGTTCTTGATTTGACATTCAAAAACATCTTGTTCATCATTCTCCTTCAAAGAATTAAGTTGTGGCGGCGCAATACCGGGCATCAGGGCACACTGCATGTACGGTGGTGGCATGGGCGGCAGGACAGGCGGAGCCACCGCATAGTATCGTGCTAAAGGTACCGGATTATGGCACATTACATTGTCTACCACCCCAAGCCCGGCGGCAGCCATGGACTCATAAAACACCTGCCTCTTAAATGAAGCACACTGAATATTACTTCCATTTGACGCACCACCAAATTGCAAACAATCATTGTCATTCATCAAAAGCATCATCATTGAATTCTGATTCACAGAATGCATTTCTTGGTGATGATCAGTACTAGGATAATGGATGGGCACATGCATTTCAATTGGTTTCATAGAGGAAATTGCTTGCTGATCTATCACCTCCAATTCTATGCCTCTTTGGATCAATCTTCTATGTCCCAAATCCATCATATTCATATCGAATCCATTGTCGTTTCGTTTCAACATTTCAATCCTCGACTTGACGTATTCGGCCTTATTGCTCAAAAAGGCATAAAACTCCCTCAACTGAATTTCTGACAGTTCATCCATCAGCTTCATCCGTGTAGGGTACTTGGCTTCCATGTTCTTTTTCCGCAATTTCACAAGCTCTTCTTCGATTTTTCGCTTCCGGTCGTGAAAAAAATCAGACAGGCCGAACGTTTTGTTCCCACAATCTTTGTTCTTGTTCTTGTATATGTCGATTATTCGCCGTATTTCTTCGAGGTTTTGTGGCCATATTTCTGGCTCATCTGTGTTCTTGTCTTGTGTTGGGGGATAGATTATCATGCACGCACTAACATCACACAAAGTGGCGAATTCATGCATTTTTCTCATCAAACCCTCCTTTCTTTTCTTGAATGTTATGTTTCTTGATTTCTCCTTGCTTATCAGTTCCATGTTCAATTTCGCACGCCCCATCCTGTTACAAAATACAATAAATAAGATTTTAACTCTCAGTACGTAACCCCCACCTTGGGGAAATATTAAAAATTCGAGATCGAACCGAACTAGTCGGTTCCCATTATTTTTGCCAACCCATGTACAATTTTTATACAAATTTAAATAAAAGTCGAGTTCTATTGATTAAACGTACTTATTCAATGAAAAAACTCATTAAACAATACATACAAGAATCAAAACAGCTAATAAAAGCAGAAATAATAATGAAACAAGAAGCCTAACCTTAATGGCTCCTTTAAGAACACAAGTTCAGTTTCAGAAAGAATGAAGTAATTCTTTTATTATCTTTCTCTTAGTTCAGACCAGCCTTTATTCGTATTTATAATTTGCAAAAATTAAAAAAAAGGTTGTATATATCCATAATCAATCATGCCTAATGTCTCAATATTACCTTATTTTAATTGATTCTCTAGATTTGCACATTATGTTATTGGAACTTACTTATGGAAACTTGCGTTATAATTTGACTAAAAGAATATATAAATATTTCTTTCCATAATGGCTCTCTAAAAGGCAAATCTGTCAATTTTCTTCCATTTTTGTGGATTTTGAAAAGAAAACAAAATAAAAATTTATTAAATCTTTTCTTTGCTCACATCTTCCGATAAGATAAAATTACACGTAATTTTAAAAAATTTCATTCTTTTTAACTACACGTTTTTTTTCAAAAAATCACTGTTTTAAAATACATTTTTCCCTAAAACCTCGTTAAAACGGAATTCAAACAAGGGCTAATTAGAAAAGGTAACTTTTAAATTCACGATCAATTGGTTCTTTTTCCATTGCACATGATCTCAACAATTAGTTTACTAGGGTTGATTCACCTTCCCATTTATCAATGAATTACTTTGAAAGACAAATAATAAGGAGTTGAAACTGCGAAACATTTTGAAGTGTCTCCATATTGCTTTGTAGATCGTTCTACTGTCCATTTTAATCAAATATTCTTAATGAATGGTGGATGAATTTTTTTTTTTTTTTTTTTTTTTCTAATTCAACGAGTAAGTAATAATCTTATCAAAGATTAGTGAACAATATTCTTCAATTATACTTTTTTCAAAGTGAAAGCATTTAACTCCATCGAGTGTTGGGTGAAATTTTCGACAACTATATAGATATGTCTAGAGATGACAACGAGACGAGTTTGGGTCCCAACCCGCTCTTTCCTGGGGCGTGGAGCGGGCGGGACATGTGTGGGGTGCGAGCCTGCCCAGTTTGTCGTTTTTTTTTTTTCAATTAACTACTTTTTTATTTAATTTTTTTTATTCTTCATGAGGCGAGTTCGGGGCGGAGCACTCCCACCCCACCCTGCCCTGTGACCCGAGACGGGGTGTCAATCCCCTACCCGACCCGCCTCGCTAACTTGTTGAAACGAGTTTTTTTTGCCCCATTTGGAGTGGGGCTCCATCGAGGGCGGGGTGAGTTTTTTTACCATCACTTCATATGTCAAGAAATATAAATAGATTTTTGGAGTATCTACAATAGCGTGTAAAATTTGGTGTAAATTAGTATCATAACAATTACTTTTGCGTTCTCATTTATACTTCAATGGAGAAAACTAAATCCACTTTTTGCTTTTTGTGAATGTAAATTTACATCATTTTTTACATTTTCTGCAGGAAAATGCAAATTGCATCTCTTTTGCATTTCTCCATTGAAGAAGTTTTTGGTAATTTTGGAGATCTTTTTTTTTTTTTTTTTTTTTACGCCACCGTTGAAGATGAATGGAAATTTTTTTAATGGATGAATGTATAATGAGCAATTTTTTTAAGAGGAAATTGCAAAAAATGTTCAAAAACATAATCATTGCAAAAATGTCTAAATTTTTTTCAATGTTCAATTTATTATAATATAGACCAAAATGCCATCATTAACAATTTTAAATTTCACAATGAAGACAAAATTATTTTTATAATTGAAAATTGTATTGACTAATAATAACTCGACACGTAACATATACTATTAAAAAATATTATGTCTATCATGCATTAAATGTTCATTTCTCCATATAAGTGGATAAATAAAACATTTATGAAATGTCAAGGAGTACACCTAAAATGTCAAGAACATTATAAAATGTAGAGAACTTTAATGTTCAGAACGAAATCTCATTCTAAATAAATGAAGTATTAAGTGTCAAGATAAAGAGAGTCTAAATGTCGATAACAATTTTTAAAATGTCGAAAACGTCATGAAATGTCAAGAATAACAACTATTAAACACAACTTATCAACAAAAACAAGATTTCAAAGAAAAAATATATTATATTGAGAATTGTGGAAAACCTAATCAACTGCAAATTTGGATGAGATTAAATTTTTCGAAATGAAATTATATGATTTTCTTGTGAATTGGAAACATATAAATATTTTTTAGAGTTAAATTTTCTATTTCAACTTCTTCATTTTTTCCCAAATTTTTTGGTCAATAATAGATAACAAAAACGAAGAACCAATTAAGTATTAGTTAGCATCAATATAACTTCTCATGAAAGCTACTTGTTTTTCTTAAAATTTGTGACAAATTGTAAAAAAAAAAAAAAAAAATTTGCTCCATTTTTCGTTGAGGTTATAATAGATAATTTCGTACCAAATTTGACCATTTTTATCAGAGTTATCAAAATTAGATATTTTTCAATTATCAAGCATATGTAATTGGTAATTTTTATATATTACCCCTTTTTGAATTAAATAAAACGAATAGTAATCATGTAGTGAGCACTGATCATTCATTGATCTCATGTATACTGTAAACCCTTCTAAGCCGTTCTTTCCAAATTTCTTCCAAAACCCCTAAAACCTCCGGTCTCCATTTTGCGCGGACAAATGTCTGACGATCTTATTCAAGAGAGTTCCAAGCACTCGCGCCCAGAATCTCCCCAACGCCCATCCAAAGTCGCCAAAATAAACGGCGAAGATTTCACTGACGGCGCCGAGGAGGACAAAGAAGAAGAAGAGAGAAAACTAATCGAAAAGAATATGAATCCGAACCCTAGATTACAGAGATATTTAGTTGCTATTGAGTACATTGGTACCCGATTTTCGGGTGCTCAACAACAGTCTAATTGCAGGACCGTCGTCGGTGTTCTGGAGGTTATTTTATTTATTTTTCTTAATCACCCAACAGTTCATAAATTTTATGTTGTATTTTATGAATATCTTTTTATGGATGAAAATAGGAGGCATTTCAGAAATTTATTGGACATCCAGTTTCAATTTTTTGTTCAAGTCGAACTGTGAGTATTTCGATTTCATATTTTACTGGATGATTTCGTTCCACCCGATGGCAGTTTTTATTACATTTGTTTTTCTTATGGCATTTCTGAATTAATTAATGTTTAGGATGCGGGAGTTCATGCGTTATCAAATGTGTGCCATGTGGATGTCGAGAGAATAAGCAAAAGAAAACCTGGTGAAGTGGTAACTAACTTATCTAGAAAATACGTCCTGATTTTATGTTTTTCACTTGAGCTTGATAGTCTATTCCTTTTCTGTGGCACGAGCAAGTAACACGGATACATTGGATACATGTAACGTGTATTCCTTCAGCCCGTCCTGTGTAGCTAAACTTTTTTTCGGGGTGGTTCTTTATGTTTAAGTTAATATCATTTTGAAATTTTATGGTTAATATAAGTTGTCCTTTTGCTGTTACCTCCTACCTTACCAATTTGAGAGGGTTTCTTTACTTCACTTTTACTTTCTCACTCTCTCTGGCCCTGCCCTGCTGCTCGAAAATAATCATCTGCTAAGTATAGAGTTGTTCAAGCTTATGAATGCGCATCATCGTTATGCTTTTAACACTGATTTTGAGTTTGGTCAATAAACTTTGCTCTACATCAAAATACACGAGACCTTCAAACAAAAGCAAATGACTTGTGTATAAAGACGAAGGTATATTTACTATTTTCACTGATTTCAATATGCAGTTACCACCTCATGAACCTTCAGTGGTTAAAAGAGCTGTCAATCATTTCCTACAGGTATTCTCTTGATATTCTAGTAATTCCAGATATAAGGAATTATGTCTAGAAGCCAAATCTTTAGGCGTGACTATCTTTTCTGTATGCATTAAAGATTCATTGCATTGTCGGCTAGTGCTTTGCCCTGCCATTTTCATTTCTTATTTAGCTACTGGGCAGAAAATGATTTTGCGAAAAGCATCCCCATCTGTTTCTGAGTTGCATTATTGTCTACCTAAATTTCTGTATTGAATCTTTTTTGATAGTTATTATTATACCTTTTTCTTTTATCCTATCCAATGCAACGGTATCCTCTCATTTACTAGAGGGTAATATAGCCTTGTCAGTATTTGATGGAATGAATAATTTAAAACAGTTATACACTTGAAATGATCTGGATGACTCTGAGACCTGAAATTTCAAATTGATGGAAAAAGAGTTAACAAAAAAATCAGATTGTGTTTGTGCTTATACTTGTGGAGTCATCCATGCTTCATTTCTTCTAGTTGTTTGTATGAGGTGATGTGTAGTAATTGATAATGTAAAGATTGCATCTAAATCTAGCACATTTTCCTTTTGTTAGGATGCCGTGGTTGAATTTGTATTCCATATTTTTCTATCATTATTCTTGATTACCGAGTCCAATTTTCTTTAAGCACGTGGTATCATGATGGCATTGGTATAAGGTTTAATATTCAATGACTTCACCGGCAAGCTGATAAGAAAGAACTGTGCAAGGACAAGTAATAGTTATTTTCTTTATACGACTAGACCTCTGGTTCTTTCCTCGACCTGGAAAAGATGGGTGCCACATGTTCACATGTTTTTGTATCATGGATGCCATAGACAAAGTTCTCAAATTTTCTAATTTGCACTAACATTTAAAGTTAACTATTTCAAAAGTCAGGCATACGTTATTATGCAAAGGCAGTCATAAATTGTGATCTATGTTGCACTTCATTTTTTAACTTATCTGTTTTCTTCTTCTGGGGATTTTAATGCAGAAAAATGGTGGCGATATGATGGTGATTGATGTCTGTTGTGTTCCTTTTAATTTTCATGCTCGATATAAAGCTCAAGAACGCACGTAGGTATCATACTCAAAACTTTACCAGTGGAATTGCAATTGCTCTTTGAGGCTTACTTTCATCTCTGCAGAACTTGTGATTTTTTCACATTTCAATGTATATAATTAGCTTGTATTTTTGAAGTATCGCATAATGCAGTCAAAGCATTTCATATGTTGTTATGCACTGCTGAAATCTTTTTACAAAATCATTAGCATGTTTCTTTTCTTCTTTTCGCTTCTTTTCTAGAAGAAACCAGCTTTTTGAGTGAAACTGCCCTCCCTCTCCACCCCCACTTTTTTTTTCTTTAGAGCTAAGCCCAGTGTGCTCTATGGCCTAGGCCCAGGTGCTAGGTTCATTGTGGGTAAAAACTGAGGTCATTTCAGTATCGGCTGGATGTTGTTAATAATTGATCTTTTGACCCTTTCACTGCTTCCGTCCATCCATATTCTCTTCAATAAGGGACTACACAGCGTGTTTATTGTTCAATACAATTTTTCTGGACCAGAAAGTTGAGATTAACTATTTTCTTAATTTTGCTACAGGTATTTCTATCGTTTGTTAACTGGGAAGGAGCCTTTGTCAACCTTTGAGAAAGGCAGGGCTTGGCATGTGCCTGAGGAGCTTGATCTTCTATCTATGCAGGTCTGACTAACAGGACGTACATTTCCCCTAAGCTGAATTGTGTTTGTCATATTTTCAATATATAAACTTGGTTTTATTGATTGTTGTTCAGAAAGCATGCAAAATACTTGTTGGACGTCATGATTTTAGTTCTTTCAGGGCTGTTGCTTGTCAGGTTTGTTCGTCGTTCCGATAACTAGCTTTACTACCAAAGTTGTTCTCAGGAGTCACTTTTTGGAATGCAGTTGTTTTTGGCATTATAGCTAGATTTTCTAGTTTCAAACATTGACCTATGAATACTTCCATTTTTTCTTGTTTGTATTTGCTGGCCCAGTGCCAAAGAATGTTCTTTTTCGCGATATAACACGTCTTACTGGCTGGCAGGCTAAGTCTCCCATCAGAAATCTTGATGAACTAACTGTTACTGAGGTCGGTTCAAGCCCATCTTTTCCTTCAATCACAGAGAGAGAACAAAGTAATTTTGCTGCAGAAGATTCATTTTCACCCTCGAACAGGTCAAAGATTGATCCTTGTGTTTCTGGAAGCTTCAATCAACTGAATGTAGGAAATTCCATTGTTAGTCAAGGATTTGGCATAAGGAAAAGGAACCGTTGCTTTGTGGTGACCGCCAGAGCACGCTCTTTTCTCTACCACCAGGTTGGTGTTATATTACTTTCAAAACTGTCCAATGTGTTTTGTTCCGGTCACTAAATTTCGCCACTTATGCATCTAAAGTGACTGTCTAAAAAGGGCAAAATACAGCAAAAATAAATTTTGAAAAAATGGTGGTTAGATTTCCTGTATCAGATATTAGCCACTAATTTATGTGAATATAAAAATGTCTTCCTTTGGACATAACCGGTATCTATATTTACATTGCACACCTTGCATAGTATTTGTTTATATTCTTCTAAATTCTTAGGGACCCCCTATTTCTGCATTTGAATATGTATTGATCTAAGATTGATAACTTGACATGGCTGCGACGGTAAAGAGGAGGAACTTATGAAACTACCCTTACCACTTTATGCCTTGGAGGCGAGAAAAAATAATTGCAAATTCATCAATTGAAATTATAGAAGGTGAACAATATGTATCATTTCTTGGACCAAAATGTGCTCCTGGTGTTCATGATTCTAGTCTCTGGCTTCTAAGCCGGTGTCGTTATTATACAGCTGGGCTTGTTCCTTTTGAATCTACAAATTGTAATGACTGTATATGGAATACTTCATAGAAACGTTTGGCTTCTATACATATTTTCTGACACAAGTATGGATATACGAGAGTAGATGGTAGATATTATTAATTATTCGGCGCATGTCGCTGGAGTGGTGGTGGTTCTATTCATATGAAAGAGAGGTGGTTACAGACGAGATTCAATAAATGAATGAATGAATTATGGGTCAGTAAGCCGATTGACACGATAATGTAATGTGCCTTTTTAAGTAGTTTCAGGGAGGGGGAGGTCTAGCCTAAAGGACAATTTGGTATATAAATAGGCAGGATATTTCATTATGTCTACAACCAATTTATTTCAAATAGATACAGTCCCAGTCCAATGCAGACAATGGTCACCTTTGCTATTCAGTCTATCTTAGATTGTGAGTGTATTTGTATGCATCTCATATCTATTCTAATACTTCAAGTTTTGGGCAGGTCAGATTGCTAGTTGGGGTTCTTAAAGCAGTTGGCAGTGGTGATCTAACAGTACCCGATGGTATGACCGTACAAGCTTTGCTTTATAGGCGCATGTGGGAAGTCATAACTTTTTGAACTAATTATAATCACTTTCAATTTGTTGCACCTTTTCAGTTGATCGCATCCTCAAAGCAAAGACTGTAACTGCTGCAAGTCCTATGGCACCCGCATGTGGTCTATACCTCGGGCATGTGAAGTATGATCTGCCTTCAGATGTATGAGAACAAGAAATTATATGGATAATAGCAGCACTATATAGCCATCTTTGTTATTACATGTCAATTATGGCATCACAGTTACTATTCCAGTTAAGGTCACACTTTTGTGAGGGAAACATTACCTAGTTAATGATAGTCGGCAGAGTGTTTGGTTTTGTTTTTAAGGCTTCATCTTTGCAGGTCTTTCAGGCAACTTGGCCAAACAATTTTCAGGTTGGGAGTTCCAACGTCTTTGTAGCTGTATACAAGGCAGTAAGCTATATCTATCTAACCTGAAGTAGAAGTATAAATCAAGGGACCAAGCTACATTTACCTAATAATTTACGCTTGTGGGCACAGGCGCTGCCACTTGTCGATTCGGTAAAAGATTAGGTAAATTATTAGGTACACATAAAATTTTCCTAAATCAGGTCATGCCTAGAATATTGAGAGCCTGACCATGTATATATTAGGCTTGTCCGAGGTTTTCCCCTTTTCTAATACTAGTTGGCGCCTCGTGCGATGCACGAGTTTTTTACTTATTATATGTTTATTAGCGTGCTATTTAATGATAATAACAACGTAAAACAAAAATAGAATAACAACGTAAAACAAAAACCTTAAATATCATATTGATTGTTGATTGATTAAAATAGAATACAGGATTAGGATACAATAAACTGAAAATATCTACAATGATTTGATAGCAAAGTGCAGTTGACATTTTTGGATCAAATCCAATTATTAGAGTCAGCATAATAATTAATAACGCTACCTTCCTGAATACTTCCAATATTTAGCAGTAACTCCAACACTTTTTTGAGCAGCAGGAAGGAATCTCCAACACTTCAAATACTTCTTAGAGCGGGATCAAGAAATCTTATGAGAGCACTTTTCCAATTGGGTACCCACAATAATAATAGTGAAATACACAGAACATATATATTTTACCTGACATTTAAGAAGGGCGAAGGAAATATTCATCGAAAGCTACATCGATTGCAATTTTCCGCCTGTATATATTGATCTTGTCCAATGAAATTGATTCAATTGGTTGTCCAAAAAGGAAGCATTCAATGTGTTTGAGCACAAATACTCCACAATTAGGCCTGAAATAATACAATAATAATGTTAATATGAAAGTAAATTTAAGAGTAAATTTAATTTTAAGTAAAGTTAATGCGTACCCACTGTTTTTGGAAGCAGGACAGGGTATTATATGTATGTCCATTTTTTTGTTTTCGTATTTTCTTAACCCCTGTCTGTCAGAGGGCATTAATAACCCTTGAATTAACAATAATACCGCCTTTGCCTGCAGCTTGATTTCGTCTGGGTAGCGAATGGTGTGGCTACAATTATATATCTGAAATTTCCATTCGCGTATATCCACAAGATAAAGATATCAATTATTGTCCGGCGTCGTACATGGAATTAGTAGATAATTGCACTTTTTCCATGGAATTCCATAAATCGGTAAGATGCCGGATACCGGATACATATTGCTGGAACACAACAGAGTTTGGTGAAGTTCCCTTCTCAAGGCCTTGTCTGACATTGTTTTGCCATATCATATAACGAGTACATTCATCTTCAAATGAGAAATCTAAGAGTGCAGATTCTTTAGAGACGCGAGGAGATTTATCACGAATCAACCGTCTCAATAGTGTTAACTCTGTGTTAATAATCTATTGAAAGAAATAAATTGAATAAGAGACATTATTTATGCATTGCAAATATTGCAGTTATTATTGTCTATACCTCGGGCATGTGAAGTATGATCTGCCTTCAGATGTATGAGAACAAGAAATTACGGATAATATAGCAGCCACTTATATAGCCATCTTTGTTATTACATGTCAATTATGGCATCACAGTTACTATTCCAGTTAAGGTCACACTTTTGTGAGGGAAACATTACCTAGTTAATGATAGTCCGCCTTGTGTGCGGTTTTAGTTTTTCAAGGGTTTAGACTATGCAGGGAGGTCTTTCAGGCAACTTGGCCAAACAATTTTCAGGCTGTGAGTTCCAACGTCTGTGTAGCTTTACACAAGGCAATAAGCTATATCTATATTACATGAAGATAGTGAAGTAGTAGAAAAATCAGGTCATGCCGTAGAATATCGAGCGCTGCCCATGTATAATTAGGCTTATGTCCCCAGGATTTTTACCCTTTATTTAATTGTGTTAAGCTGGCCAAGTTTTCCCTTTCCAAACAACCCCTTTTATCAGTTTTTAACCATTTTCACATGGATTCCTCGTGAAGATAGGATGGTGCAAGGTGGGCTACTTTTGATAGTCATGTGCAACATATATTGTTACCATTTTAATTCCACGGATCACCATTTCACAAGTTCTACAAAACAAATTGCAGCTAATTGTTCATTCCTTAAAAGGAAATTGTTTTCAAGGATGCAACCACAGATGTAGCAATGACAGGCTTGGTGTGTACAACTACATATAGTTTAGCAATTTACCGTAGTATTTATCAGTGCTCCAATATTTACTTCAAGGCGTTGCAACTACGTTTTAGTAACCACAGCACACCAACGTTAAGGCAGGAAAATACTGAAATTTTTCCGATGATTGCCCAGGAAGCCAACACAATATTTACATGAAAACATTTATCCCACTAATCTAATAGGTCATAAGTACTTCCACAAACAAATTACAAAATATGTTAGGCATGCATATATGGGTCATTAGATGAAACTGGTGTCCAGAAATACAAATCAATCGAGCCAGCAATGCAGCGCTTTGTTACATTAAGCCCCTTTTTTGGTCCGAATTAAAATTAGATTTTAATTCAAGTCAAAGTTAAACAATCAATAGTAATTACATCTTTCCTGGATCCCACAACTTTTCAACCACACATCTCAAAAACTTCTATCACAGTTTATTAAAAAATCTAATTTTAATCTACACCAAACACCCTCTAAATGTGGCGCTACCTGTTTAACAGGATTAGCAAAATTATTACACCTTCATTGATAGCGAAATTGCAAGAATGAAGTGCTCAAAGGTGTAACACAGCAAGGCAATAGGCAAATTGAATTGCAATGCAATAGAATGTCCAGGTGGAGGAAGGGTGTTGAGAGGAAGAGGAAGGGCGGTGCACTAATGGTAATTCAAACTCTTATAAGTTGATCTATATTTTTATCTTTATTCGATGTGAGATTTTATCCTTAACATGCTCCTACAAGATGGTGACTCGTTTGAGCAGATCAATTTTGAAATCCGGAGGCTCAATTTTTATTTTTGAGTCTTAATCGTATCGAATTGATCGTTAGAGTTTAATGAACTCTAATACTATGTTAAGATTTGAAGTTCTATCTTAAAATGTCAACCTTGTTAAAAAGAATAGTCTAAACTCTTATAAATTGGTTTATATTTTCATTTTTATTCGATATGAGATTTTATCTTTAATCACCTCTACATGTCCATTTCTACACATTCAAAGAAATCTGCATCTCAAATTACTTGTTCTTTTATTTATTATTATTAATTTATGCCAATTTAAAACTTCAATGAAATGGTTAGTTGTGTTTAGCGTGCATCATCTTTTGCGTGGAGGGATGTGCTGTTTGTCAAAAGAAAAAACACAGTTGCGGGTAATACATAATTGGCATTTTAAATGTTAGGGTCTCGGATAGGCCGGGTAGGATAGTGATGGAGAGTATATGCCTGAGTCACTTATTATATCGCTTATTGTAAGAGGTAAATTGCTGAAATAGTAAAAGAGAAAACATTTGTATTGATTAGAGTAAAAGTGTTAAGAGAGTATATTGAGTTCGGTCCATGGGGACCATTGCAATCTTTTTTACGGACCTAAAATGAGCAAGTTGGTCGTCCACCATTAAATTAGCAACAGTGCTGATCTTAATATGTATGTCGTCAACTTGGATCTGATTTGCATTTGAGGTCGACCTCTGTAAGTCATGATGATGTTGCAGTGGTGGGCCATCATCGTAAACCTGTAATTGGTCAAAATCTTGGCGTCATCATTATGATTGCCGCATGTCATCGCAAGATTTTGGCCCTAAGAAAGGTGGTGATGTCGCCGTGAGCTGTGTGAAATCAGAGGGTAGTAATGATATTTCCAGCATGACGAGGTATATTCTCACTTCAAATTCTTTTACTCGAGCTAACTAAATGTTTGTTAGATATTTTTCATCATTTTGCTTATTCATCTTTTGTTTTGCTTATGTTTTGTCGTCCCGACTAGTGTTTGCTGCTACGCAACGGGGATCGACCTGTCCTTTCATACGGTTGCCTCCATCTCTATATATTGTGGGCGGATTCTCATTTGCAAAACACATTAAAAAAACAATTCGATTTTCTCTCTTTCTCTTGGCATCATCAATTTCTATATAAAAGTGTCTTCTTGGTTTGATCAAATTGTCACAGTTTGAATCAAACGCCTCCATTGTATCCTGAGAGAGATTTTCTATCACACCACATACGTGACTTTGTTGGTTAGGGGAGAAACATCTCTTAAAAGATAACGATTTCATGCCTTGGAGTTCATTAGTTTTTTCCAGATTTTCCTACATATTTCACAACAATGTTCTGTAATTAATCTTTTATGAGATGTCACATTAAATTCCTAGTTTGAAAGTAACATAATCCGAATTTTATCTTGGCTGAAGTTTTGTTGTCGAAGTGACCCTTTAGTTGTGGAGAGATAATGTAACACAATAGTCCCCCTAAGTTGAGGTATGGATATTGATATAATGCGTAGACTTGTAGTGTTTATGGTGTACTTCACCTTTCGTGGCAGCTTGTGCGAACTTAAGTGACGTAGAGTCGAACAATGTTAAGATGGAGTTCAACACAAATTACTGTCATAGGTGTCATTCCACCTATCCTAAGTGAAAATGGCGTTTTTATACATTTATTTTGGTTCACAAACTTGAATAATTGTCGATAAACATTCGGAATAGAGCTTAATTTGTGTAAATTATGTTTGTAGGGCAACAATGAAAATTATGGTGGAAACTAGAGAAAAAATAGAAAAAATGAGTCAAAAAGAAGGAAAACAAAAGTTCAGGAACCAAAATGTAATTAATCAAAAGATGACCCGAGGCCAACTCAAGAGCGGACATGAGCTTAATCATACATTGAAGAATGCATGGGATGATTGGAGGAAAAGAATGAACAAAAGAGATCAAAATAAGAGAAAAATGAAGTTGGAAGACCAAAATGAAGATATTTGATAGTTACTTATACCTTGCGACTGCAAGGTATAATCTTCCATGCGACCGCAAGTAATGAGGCAGGAAAAAAATTGAGAAAAAAGTTGAGAAAAAAATGAAGTTGGAAGACCAAATTGAGAAATTTGTCCTTGCGGCCGCAAGGAAGAAAATCAGCGCGAATTTTTTGGTTTTCTTATCCGACTCCAACTTATATGGTAATGATTTTAGGACAACTATAAAAGCAAAAATACGTCCAAAAATTAGGATTACGCCTTCCTAGAGAGAAAAACGACATTTTTGAGCAAGAACGAAGATTTTTCACTCCACAATCCAAGATTTCAAGCTTTACATTCAAGAATTGGGTGATATCTTCTTCTAAATATTTTCTTTGTTATTTTAATTTATCCATGCTAGGCTAAGTTTTTAATTGTATTAGGTGAACGATGAACATCGTATTGTGAACTTTTAATTTCTATTTTGCAATTTGATATTTAAACACGTTTGATGGATGTTGAATGATTTATATACACTTTCTTGCCTCTACAATTATATGCGCAATAGTTGTATGAGTTTGAGTGATTTATTTTATGCATTTGAAAGAAGGAAAATAGATTCTACAAGGTATAAATCATCGTAGGGTCCGATAGGGGATAGAAATATACCGCTATGCTTTATGTGAATCTCTAAGTGTTTACAAAACGACATGAATTCTTGTATATTGCATTTGTCATAAAAATATAGTCAAATGGTATGCTAGAATATGTTCAATTCTACTCGAAAGAGATTGTTGAATAAGTTAAAAACATTGTTCTTCAACCAATTCATCGTGTTATTAAATTGTGAAATAGGGGTTAAAAGGAAACTTTGCTTGGTGATTCGGGATCCTAGTACGTTTTTTCATACATTAATTTCATCAACTTTTGCATTCAACGTCATTTTTGCGTTTAGCTCATAATTTTAGTTTAATTTACGTAGTAGTCATAACTTCATCAAAAATCACAAAAAAAAAAAAACAATCATCTTGAGTTTAATAGATTCGATTAAAGTCGAGATAATAGAAATCACATTAAATCAATCCTCGTGTGAACAATACTCGAAATTCTTGAATTTCTATTTTATTACTTGTCAACGAACCGTGCACTTGCGGTGATTGAAATTCGAAACATATTTTCGTGAACATTAGGTTCAAGGAAATTAAATGGTTTTGAAAAGTAGCCGCCCTATGGCATAGGTTGGAGGCATGAAGTGTAGACTAACATGTAAACTTGATAAGATGAATGTTGTAAAGAGGTTACATCAATCAATTATATAAAATCTTGTACATAGAATCTTCTAAGGGATGCGTTCTTGTGCTTGAAGCCTATTCGCTTCAGATTGGTACTATTGCATGCCGTATCGTCTTAACTTGTCCATGGAGGGTTCGATGAAATGCATGAATTCAACTACTTAGGAGCCTCAGATAGGCCAGGAAGTATAGTGATAGGAATGTGGACCTGAGTTTGCTTATTGCATGATGTCACGTGGCTATATTTTGGAATCTCATTGAAAGACGCTTGGGATGTCAAAAAGGCTAGCGGCCTGTGGCTCAGCCGAGCCCCATTTTTGGACATCGGCTCGAGCCGAGCTAGTTCGAACCAAGCTTTATTACAAAAAATTAAAAATCAGATTTTAAATTCATGCCTACATAAATTGAACGAGTGTTAAATTCTTAAAAAAATTTAGATTATCACGAAAAAAATGAGCCGGCCCAAGCCAAAAGCTCGGGTCGAACTTTCGTTTTTTGGCCAAGCAGCTCAGCTTGAGTCAAAAAAAGCTTGAGCCATTTTTGCTCGGGCTTTTCAAGTTTCGACTCGACTCGTTGACACCCATAGATGAGGCTTAACAGTTAATGTACCTAAACACAAGAGCAAGACGAGTGTGCCGTGAAGGTGATAGTTGATCAAAAGCATACATATTGCAGTAGAGACTTAAACAAGAGAAATCTGGTGAAGAACGTGCGTGAATGCGCCTTTGTGCAGATTTCATACATTCGGGACTGGACCGTTTTCCCATTTTTGCAGGTCAAAGGCGCGCCTTTTGTAATGGTTTAGCAATTTCCTTGCTAGTGTTATAAGATTAACAAAACTGTATTATGAGTGTCATATTTTAATCTTCGTCAACTATACATGATTGTAGAGTAACGTGACTCCCTCAACGAGTTAAAGTTTTGAATAATAGTCTGACCAGAATAAGAAATCATTACGCGTTTCTTATTGGCGCATTTCTTGGAAGTCAAAACCCTCCTTCAACACCTACACAAATACAAGAAACTTCCCATAGCCATCGCTTCAAGCAAACACCTAACATTTCTTTGCCGTGAGAAACTTCCCCACCTCCCAAAGTCCACTATCTTCGACAAAATCTATAAAAACTCGAGATCAACAACGTAAATTCACCAAAAGAGCACCAATTCATCGTAAATACTCAAAAAAATCATCGACTATGTCTCTTAGACAAAGACCATCATCATCCAATCCACCGTCCACCTCCCCCTCCGTGACTCCAACTCCGCCGCCGCCGCCGCCCCAGACCGCTCTCTCTCTAGCATTAGAAAGCACAGGCAACCTCGCCAATCTCCTCCCCACAGGCACCCTTTTAGCCTTCCAACTCCTCACACCAATCTTCACCAACAACGGCGTCTGCGATGCCGCCACCCGCCCCATGTCCGCCGTCCTCCTCGTAATCCTTGCTCTCTCCTGCTTCCTCGCATGTTTCACCGACAGCATAAAATCACCGGACGGTCAAATCTACTACGGGCTTGCCACCCGCAAAGGGCTATGGCTGTTTGACAACCCAGCTGCAACAGCCGCCGGGCCGCTTCCTGACCTGAGCAAATACAGGTTAAGCTTCATCGATGCAGTTCATGCAGTTAGTTCTGTACTCGTGTTTGTTTCCGTCGCATTGAGAGATAAGAATGTGACGAGTTGCTTTTATCCAACGCCGGGGCATGAGGCTCAGGAGGTTTTGAATATTGGTCCGATTGGAATAGGGTTGATTTGCAGCTTGTTGTTTGTGATTTTTCCTACAAGAAGGCATGGTATTGGTTACCCCGTAACACGAGATCGATGAATTAAGATTAAATTGTTCATTGATTAGGTGTATCACTTGAGATATTGTCAGGAATTCGAGTCGAGAGAAAGATGGTTGTGATCAAGAAAATTAGATGGAATTCGTTCAGATCTATAGATACTATTAACTCGAAATGTTGGAACATTTTTTATTTTATTTTTGTTAAACAACTTAATAATCAATTATCTTTTATCTTGACTCGAACTCTTGTAATCCATAATATCCACAAGAATCTTGTTTTGGGTCGCAGGCAATTTTTTTTTTTTTTTCCGTTGACGTAGAAATCCGCAGCTATCAGTGATGAACGTAAATATGCATTTTCTTGTGATTGTTTATATCAAATACATTATAAGATTTTTAAACGTAAATATGCATTTTTTTGTGATGAACAAAATATTAATAAAACGACTCTTCGAAATCAAATGGATGAAAATGATTAGTAAAATATTAACGAAGAAATGTTTTTTAAATGTAAATCTGCATTGTCTCAAGTCAAGTATGAATAATTCAAAAATCAAGAACAAGTATTCGATTTGTACAGAGTTTGATTTGTTGAGAATGTCGACGATTTGTAAAGATAGCCATTCAATTGTATTGCCATATATAGAAGATTGTACAGATCATAGATATTTCTGGGGAGTTAATTTAGGATTCTAGTCCTATATATTTCATGTACTCGATCAGTCAAAATACAACAATAAAAAAAAATTAGTATTATCATTTTTATTTCTCCTAATTCAAACTGTCTGCATCCGCAAATTGCAAGGAAGAGGGTAAAGAATAAAAACAGAGTTGCCAGCAAACTAAATACTTTCAGACAGGAGAAAACAAAAAGAAAGAAGTCCGTTCGTTAAAATTATCGAATGTTAGTTGGTTTCACTAAATCTGTAAATAATAATAAATGGACAGTGATTATGAATGTTTGTTTGAAATTCATGTTCGAGTGTGATTTGATTAAAAAAAGGAATTATAAGTAACTCTGTGGAAAACACGACAAAGACTAGTTGTTTGCTAGCTGCTAGTTTTGATTGGTAATTTGGGAAAAAGATTCCATCACACTCTTATCGAATTTATTCCCCTTTTGAGAGTAAAGTATTAAGAATTGTTTTCTAAAAAAGAACGTTCCAAATTTTTATGTATTATTTATTATTTCATGTTTACTCGACGTATGATTTACTTATTAAAGTGACATGTCATTTTCACTCTTATTTTCACATTTCATTGCGTAAAATGTTATTTTCACATATTTTCTCATTTAAAAATTATAAAATGACAAATATACTATTCTTTTTAAATAAAACAAAAAGAAAAAGAAAAAAAATTAATTGCACTCACAGTCCCAATTTTTTTTAAAAGCGCAAATAAGTCACAAATAATTATGAAAATGGTAATTAATACATAATGTCCCTACCTTTCACTATTATTGCAACAAACGTCTATACATTTTATTTTTTTGCGCAAACCATCAATTCTATCTATTTTCATCTAATTTTTCAATAAAAAGTAGTGAAATAATGAATATACCATCATATTTAAATAAAAAACTAAAGAATTAATTACAATCATAGTCCCATTTTTTTAAAAAGTGCAAACAAGTCCCCACTAAATTATTAAAAAAATATTTTTTAAAAAAGTGCAAACGAGTCCCAATTGAATTTATTTAAAAAATAAAAATATTTAAAAAGGCAAACGAGTTCCAAATAAATTATTAAAGAATTAGAAATTGAAAATATTTTTTTAAAATTTATATAGGAGGGTATATTCATTATTTCACAGTTTTTATTGAAAAATTGGATGGAAATGATTGTTTGCACAATTAAATATATAATTAAGGGCGAAAATATCAAAAAATAAAAAGGTGAGGACGTTTGTCACAATAACGGTGAAATATAGGGACATTACGTGCTAATTACTCTTTTAATAATTTATTTGTGACTTGTTTGCTCTTTTTTAAAAAATTGAACCGTGATTGCAATTAATTTTTTTTCTTTTTGTTTTATTTGAAAAGAATGGTATATTCGTCATTTCATATTTTTTTAATTGGGAAAATATGTGAAAATGACATTTTGCACAATGAAATGTGAATAATGGTGAAAGTTCCGAAAAAATGAAAGGTATGGACGTTTTTTACAATAATAATGAATGGTGATGACGTTACGTGTTAATTACCCAATATAACAACTATTGTATTCAAATATAATCAATTTTATAGACTATCAAAGGCACATCAAAATTGACCGAGGCACATCAAAATTGACTACTAAATGCACATTTGTCAAAAAAAATTATTGTAAAGAATGGGTTATTGTGGCGGCCTGATGATTGCCTGTTTTGGTTTAACGCAAAACTCAACCATACAAACTTGAGGAAACTTCCAAGTGAGAGAATAAGGAGAATTCGCGAGGAAGAGGCCAATTTGGTGAGTTATGGAGGAGGAGAGATTTGAATTCCGACACCATGATTTATAGTCACGTGCTCTATAATTTGAATTACAAATCATACATTGTGGCGGCTTGATGATTGTTAGAAAGTTCCCTTGTTTTGGTTTAACGCAAAACTCAATTATACAAACTTGAGGAAACTTCAAAGTGAGAGGATAAGGAGAATTCGCGAGGAAGAGGCCATTTTGGTGAGTTATGGAGGAGGAGAGATTTGAATTCCGACACCATGATTTATAGTCACGTGCTCTATAATTTGAATTACAAATCATACATTGTGGCGGCTTGATGATTGTTAGAAAGTTCCCCTGTTTTGGTTTAACGCAAAACTCAATTATACAAACTTGAGGAAACTTCAAAGTGAGAGGATAAGGAGAATTCGCGAGGAAGAGGCCATTTTGGTGAGTTATGGAGGAGGAGAGATTTGAATTCCGACACCATGATTTATAGTCACGTGCTCTAATCATTTGAATTACAAATCATACATCGTCTCCACTAGAATATTCTAGGAGCACATTAAATAGGAAACAATTACGCTTCTCAACTATTTCATTTCGAGTCAGGAAGTGAAAGCGTGTGGTGCAGATCGAAGTGCAAAGTAGAGGAACCTATAGAATTTCATTTTATATCTTTATTATTAAATTTGATTTTCTAAAATATAAGTCTTAACATTTTTTTTATTTTTAAATCCAACTCCCGGTCACGCTCTTTAGAGTAAGCCGGACTGGACAGCCCATCTTTCTCGGCAAATGTTTCTCTATTTCTACGTTAAAAAAGAACTATTTTGGATGCTTAAAATATTTTTAAAAATATTATCTATACCCATGTTTAGTATAAATTAAATTTCAATTTTAATATTAAATCAAAATAAAAAATTAATTTTAATTACGGCCACACTTAATTCCGACAACTGTTTTCCGGCCACACTTAATTCCGACGACTATTTTTCGGTGACCATTGGCCGCCGCATAATTCCGGTGATTGCTCCGATTCCAAGGTCACAGATTTTTAATTGATCACAAGTTAAGAAAAATTGTTGGTCACAGATCAAAAAAATTATATGTCACAAGTCACGTATTTTCAAATTTGTAGGTCACAGACACCAAAAAAAATCGTCACGATTCAATAGCTAGGTCACAGACACCAAAAAAACCGTCACGGTTCAATAGATAAGTCACAGACACAAAAAAAAAACCGTCACAGTTCAATAGTTAGGTCACAAACACCAAAAAATGGCCACAGTTCAATAATTAGGTCACAGATCGACCAAATAATTGGTCACAGAAACACTTCATCCAATCCGCCCGACGTCGCTGCCACCTCCATCACCTCAACCACCGACCAACAATAACATCGTCGACAACCAACCACAACAACCACACATAGAGATCCGTCCGCCATAGCCACACACACAGATCTACCACACCACAACCAAGAAACTACCGCAAAATCATCACCACAAAATCGTTGCACCACCACCAGCCCGACTACCACCTCACCATTTTGATTTTCAAAAAACCATCACAATGTGCAAATCACTAACTAAAAATGAAGGAAACCCAATATCACCATAAATCAAAAACCCAAGATCTGGCAGCAGGGTCAGCAACGACGCTGCTGACCAGCAGCAGCGCAGCCACTACGACGTTGCTGAACGACATCGACGTTGTTGTCGTTCAGCAGCAAGGGAAGGGAAGGGGAGAAGGAGTGGGATGGGGAGAGGCGGCGGGCGATGGAGGCGGCGGTGAGAGATGAAATGAAATGAATTAGGGCTTGGTTAGCGGTGGAGGCGGCGGTGAGAGATGGGAGAGATGAAATGAAATGAATTAGGGCTTGGTTATGGTTTTATATTTAAATAAATTTGGTGGTGTAGGTGGTAGGGTGGGGTATATAGATTAATTTAATTTAAAATATTATTATTAATTGTGAAATTAAAACTTGATTTTTTATTAAATAATGTCAAAACTTGATTTTTAAAAGTGTCAAACTTAGTGCCTGGTTTTGTGTAATTACCACTCTTATATACTCACGGTCTACTAGGAATAAGTTATTTTACTATTATTCTACAAGTCATATTTTCAGATTTGTTTGGTATCAATTGAGGTAAGAATACATATAGTGCGATGGTAAATGAGTAATGGGCATTACTTTCACAGGGCCCTCACAAAGGGTGGGCCCCACAGGTAAATATTTTTTAAAAAAGGGGCCTTGGGATGCAGGGCATTACTCGTGGTAAATTCTTATTTTTCTTGATATTTATATATTTTTGACATGAAATACTTTAAGGCCTTATGGTCGATTTCTATGTTAAATCTTTCAGGATAGACCGTTTGGTCAAATATGTAAATCCTATGGAATATAGGAATTCTTAAGAAATTTCTTGAACTATTGAATATCGCGACCAGTTTGCTTTAAATCTAAAAAGGTCGGTATGTTATGTCAATTTATATTTATATCATGTTAAATAAGAATATGCAGGTATTGGTGGGGTGGTTGCTTGCATAAGACCCTCCACTTTTTCTTGGTTTGTCAAAAGGGCCCCCACTTCTCATAGCTTGACTCTTGGACTCATTATGTTAGCCATGGGGATAACATCAGAGACTTGATCAATTTATTCATGCAATGGCCTCTTGCGGTCAGCTTCTTATTATCCAGCCTCTTTTGACTTATTTTGATGGTTAATCTTACAATTTGAGTGTTTTTTTTTTTTTTGTTTTTTTGTTTATTACTCTATTATGGAGTCAAATGTCATCATGTTGGTTTCAGTTTCTTGGACCAAAGAAATAATATAAGATGTCTCTGTTAGGGATTGATTGCAAAAACGAACAAAAAAAAAAAGGAATATCGAATGCTCGAAATTATACGTAATATAGTGCTGCTGCACTTTTTTATGATTGTAGAAGAGAGGATATTATATTGTAAATTTTTGTGACTTCGATACTTTTAATGGCTTGAGTTACATAGGTATTTATAGATAAGATTTAACATGTATATAGCCTAACTCATGAACCAACATTAAATAGATACGTTTCTCCTCCTCTAGTACATTAATGGACAAATACATGTATAATTGTAATTCATGAATCTAGATAATAATTGCATATTACGTTTTCAACACCCCCTCTTAATTTGCAATTTTGAGAATGTCTCTTGCCTTTTGAAATTTCTCGACATAGATCGCCTTGGTTAGAAAGTCTGCGGGTTGCTCATTCGTTCCAATGAATTCTAAGCTGATTTCACCATTACTCACCATATCTCGGATGAAATGATGTCGCAACTCAATGTGTTTTGTTCTCGAATGAAACATTGGATTTTTTGTCATGGCTATCGTAGACATATTGTCACAATAAATTACCGTGGGCTGTTTTTGAACTTGTTTCAAATCTGCTAGTAATCGTCTCAACCAAATAGCTTTGCAAGTTGCATCTGTAACAGCAATATACTCAGCTTCCGCGGATGATAACGCTACTGTTTTTTGCTTCTTTGAACTCCATGAAACAACATTAGTTCCGAGACAAAATAAATAACCTGAAGTGCTTTTTCTATCATCCAACGAACCTCCCCAATCACTGTCGCTATATCCAATCAACTTGCTCTCATTTTCTTTTACATATTTGATGCCTATTTTCTTTGTTCCTTGCAAGTATCTCACGACTCTTTTAGCTGCTGCAAAATGAAGTTGACTTGGTTCATTCATGAACCTTGAGATCATGCTCACGGCTTGAACAATATCCGACCTTGTGTTTGTGAGATAAATCAGTGAACCAACAAGACTCCTAAACAGTTTTGCATCTATTTTTTTTTTGCTCCGTCATCTTTTCTCAACTTATCGTTCGCTGCCATAGGAGTTGAAATTGATTTGCAATTCTCCATATGAAATTTCTTCAGAAGATCTTCTATGTATTTCTCTTGAGAAATAAAGATTTCTCCTTTGAACTGCTTCACTTGTATTCCAAGAAAATACTTCATGACTCCTAAATCAGTCATCTCAAATTCATTCATCATTTTTCGCTTGAAATCCTCGACTAACCTTATATTGGTGCCAGTGTAGATAAGATCATCTATGTAGATGCACACAATCAAGAAATCATGATCTTGCTTCTTCACATAGAGAGAGGGCTCATTAGGACTTCGATGAAATCCATTCTTGAGAAAATAGCCATCAATCTTGCTATTCCAAGTTCTTGGAGCTTGCTTCAGTCTGTAAAGTGCTTTCTTGAGGCGATACACTTTATCTTCTTTCCCTTTCACTCCAAATCCTTCAGGTTGTTGTACATAAACTTCTTCTTCAAGCTCTCCATTAAGGAAAGCTGATTTGACATCAAGTTGGAATACCTGAAGCTCCAACTGCGCTGCAAGAGCAAGAACAACCCTGATAGTTTTCATTCTAACAACCGGTGATAACGTCTCATTGAAATCAATTCTCGGTTGTTGAGAATATCCCTTCGCTACAAGTCTAGCCTTGTGTTTTTGTATGCTTCCATCTTCATTATACTTTGTTTTGAAAATCCATTTCAGCCCTATAACATCTTTGTGTTTCGGCATATCCACCAATTCCCAAGTTTTATTTTTTTCTATCATGGCAATCTCCTCTTGCATAGCTTTTTTCCATGTTTCTTCCTTCATTGCAACTTCAAAACTTTGAGGTTCACGGGTAAAGAGAGCAAATTCAGATGTCTCAAGAATTTCTCTCAAGGATCGAGTCTTTTTAATCAGCGAATCGGAACTTGAACTTTCATCTTGAACCGGCGATCTTGGTGGGCGAGGATTTGGACTTTGAGGTGGACTAACATGACCGAGTTTATCCTCAAAATTTGATGCATCGTAGAACTCCTCTTGAGATATCAATTTGGACGAATTTCCTTCCCAACTCCATGATCCCATTTCATCAAAAGTAACATCTCTTGAAACCACAAGCTTGCAAGTTATAGGATTGTAAAGGCGATAACCTTTTGACTCATCACTATAGCCAATGAAAATAAGCTTCTCACTTTTTTCATCAAATTTATCTCTATTTGGAGTAGAGATATGAGAATATGCAATGCTGCCAAAAATCTTCAAGTGATCAACTACGGGTTTTTTCTTGTGCCAAGCTTCAAACGGTGTTCGGTTTCGAACGGCCTTTGTTGGGCATCGATTCAGAATATAAATAGTTGTGTGTACCGCTTCCGCCCAAAATATTTTGGGTAGGCTTTTGCCGATCATCATGCTTCTAGCCATTTCAACAATGGTGCGATTTTTTCGCTCGGCTACCCCGGTTTGTTGGGGACTCCTCCGAATAGTGAGCTGCCTCTGAATATCATTATCTTTGCAATACTCCATAAATGTAGTGTAAATAAACTCTCCTCCACGATCTGTCCGAATGGTTTTGATTTGATGACTAGATTGTTTTTCCGCTAGAGCTTTGAATTTGAGAAATGCGGAAAAAGCCTCGGACTTTTCATTTAGAAAATAAACCCACATCATCCTTGTGTAGTCATCGACAAATAAAATGAAATACCTTTTATTTCCAAGAGAGAGAGTCCTCGAAGGACCCCAAATATCCGTATGAACGAGCTCCAAAGGTTCTCTAGCTCTCCAAGATGTTTTCGAAAAGGGAAGTCAATGCATTTTGCCATATATGCATCCTTCACAAACTTGAGTTTTTGCTTCAATTTCTGGGAGTCCAATCACCATATTCTTTTGCTTGAGAAGTTGTAGCCCTTTGATATTAAGATGCCGGTATCTCAAATGCCAAAGTTGAGATTGATCAAAATTTTCACCTGTGAAGGCCACCTTTTCTTGAAGAGGCATATTCATGGGAAACAGCTTATTGGAGCTCATAGGAACCGTGGCGATGGTGGAATTGCTTTTCTTGTCAAATATTCTACATTTTCATCATATAAAAAAATAGAATATCCTTTGCGTAGCAGTTGTCCAACACTATGGCGGTTACTAGTCAAATTAGGCACATAAAGAACATCATCAATGAGCTTTTTGTTACCTCCTTTAGTTTGAACAGCAATAGTTCCCTTTCCTTCAGTGCGATGTAACTTTCCATCACCAAGCTTCACTTCTGAATTGAAATTCTCATCAAGATCAATGAAAAAAAATTTATTTCCAATCATGTGACTGCTGCAGCCGCTATCTAGGTACCACACATTTTTTGATTGTTGTTGAGCCGTCATACAAGAGAAAAGCTGTTCATCTTCATCTTTGGAAAAGTTTGCTTCATCCTTCTCATCTTTATTCTGGTAATAACAATCTCTTTGAGAGTGGTTAGGCTTTCTGCATCTCTTGCATTTGTAGAAGCAATCATTTGTTTCATGATTTGATTCTGCAAATTTTGCAAAAAATATTTGCATTTCCAGCTTGGCGATTTTGATAGTTTTTTAATTGGTTGCCTTGTGCTCTTCATTTTCCTCTTCCTCGAAATGATCCTCCTCGTCCTCGTGATGATTCTCCTCTTCCTTGGAAAGAACCTCCTCTTCCTTGTTGCCGCTGTTTAGAATTTGAATTATAAAAATTCATTTTGGACTCAAATGCTTGTTCATGTGGCTGATTTGAGACCCTGCCAATTCTTTCTTCATGTACTTGCAGGGAACTCATCAAATCGTTAAAAGTATATTTAGACAAATCTTTTGATTCTTCAATAGCGGCGACAATATAATCATATTTCGCGGGAAGGCTTCGAAGGACCTTTTGAACAACTTTTTTTTCTTCAATTGTGTCGCCAAGGCTTCTGATTTGATTTACTATTTCGGAGACTCGAGTTAGATAGAATTGCATAACTTCATTATCTTTTTTTGATAAATTGTCGAACTCCCTCCAAAGAGATTGAAGCTTTAGAGATGTCACCTTGTCATTGCCATGAAATCCCTCATTTAAGATATTCCAAGCTTGCTTGGCTCTTTTGACACCGTGAATTCGAGGATATATGGTCTTGCTTAATCCTTGTTGTATAAATCTAAGAGCACTTGCATCTCTCCGTAAATTTTTTTTGTAATCTTTTTGTTGAGCCTCCGTCCATTCTTCTTCTTCTTCTTCATCATCAGGTTCCGGAAATCCATCTTCAACAACTTCCCACAAATCTTGCGCAATGAAGAGTGTCTCCATTTGACTACTCCAATAATCAAAATGCTCTCCTTCAAATATGGGAACTTGGTTAGGAGTATAGGAAAACATGGATGTAGAAACATGATTTGCTGCCATGCTTTGGAGAGGGAAGATAAAATTTGAGATACGTATAGAGAACTTGGCTCTGATACCAAAATTTGTTAGGGATTGATTGTAAAAACGAACAAAAAAAAAAAAGGAATATCGAATGCTCGAAATTATACGTAATATAGTGTTGCTGCACTTTTTTATAATTGTAGAAGAGAGGATATTATATTGTAAATTTTTGTGACTTCGATACTTTTAATGGCTTGAGTTACATAGGTATTTATAGATAAGATTTAACATGTATATAGCCTAACTCATGAACCAACATTAAATAGATACGTTTCTCCTCCTCTAGTACATTAATGGACAAATGCATGTATAATTGTAATTCATGAATCTAGATAATAATTGCATATTACGTTTTCAACAGTCTCAACTGAACTGTTAAAATGGATAGCATATAAATGTTTTCGAATTTCAGAGTTTGAGCGATTTTAATTTTGGGACAACTTTCCTGCATTTCTTGTTTATTCATCTTACTTATTGGGACTTTCTGAACCAAAATGTTCCCAGTGCCAAAGAAAAGAATTATCTACACTCTACATACATTTGTTATTCAGAGTTTGGTGACATCTATGCTTTCTGATTTGTAGTGTGTTAATGACTTATGATGCTCGTCAATATGTAATAAAAAGGATTACCATGCCTCTCGTTTTTATGAAGCCGAATCCAAACATACTGGGAATATTTGTTGGTGTGTATATAGGGTATTTAGTATTAACAAAAATCACATTATCGAAGCTTTTGAATTATGCATCGACATTACGTTAAACTCCTAAAAACCGAAACTGAAACATGTTGCTACTCAATCAGACAACTAGACAAGAGTTTATATTATTTCAAAATTGGGCCTAATTTGATAAAAGGTCGACTGTTTCACGAGTGTCGAGCCACGGATGTTTCTGCTTCAGGAATCTATCTTCAAATTCTCTTGCATCAGATACTTTTGGCTGTGCTGCTAAGTGCACAATTATTCCGGTATTTGGAATGACAATTAGCAAGTTTTTGGGGCTCTCAAGTCACAGTCTCTTTCAGTAGGTTTGATAATTGATATTGCTTGCTTGTTGCCCAGGAGACCAGCTGAATTTTTCCGATGTAAACATCTTTTTTCTCTTTATTAATGATTTATCCCTGGGTTGTCAACCTTCAGTTCTATTATAAATGGTTAGACTTGTTGTTCTCACTAAGCAAGTAGTCACATGGGTAAAGTTGTACCATCTTGATCTCAATTTTCTTTTCTACTTTCCGCAATCAAGAAGGAATTTATTATCTACCATCTCTATTTTATTGGCTGATTCTTCCATATTATGATTAGTTTTTATATATAATTTTTGATGGCAGCACAATGTTTATAACTTAGTGAAATTACTGTGGCTCTTGGTAGCATTTGCTGTTAATTTCTAATATATATAATCATTTGGTGTCCACACTTTCACAGTTATGACCTTTTCAATATTATGTTTGAATCATATCGATAAGTATTCAGCTTTCCAGAACCGGTCCTATTACCTTGTGGGTAAACCTGACAATAATTATGCTGTTTTACTTGTGAATTGTTAAAGGTTCAATTCAATTTTCTCTTCCATTAATAGTGTTACGGGTTACCTTAACCTCTCAATGAGATGTACCACTGTCCATAGTAATGACAGTATGCACCACACTTGGTTTCACGGGTAACCTTTTCTTAGCACAGAAAGGGACACCGTGCGGCAGTAGTCTGCTCCGCTAGACTACCTTCCGCCTATTCCTCGGTCGCGTCGGGACGAAAGTAAATTTTGATTACAATTTTAAGAAAGCTTGCAACATGAAACTGAACACAATTGAAATAACATCTTCATTGATTGCTAGAAAGCAAGACATTACAATAGACGAAAGCAGGAAATTACAAATGGCTAGTGCAGGGGGAAAACACTAGTAAGCTTGAAATAGTTTTGAAAGACCAATACCCCCTATAATAGACTTCGGAACAAAAACCCAAATAACGGGAGTAGACATTATTTGGCTCTAGAATCATACTTTTTCTTTTCTATTTTCTATCTATTTTACGAATTAAATAAATATTTACAACACGGGGCTTAAGCAAAGCTGCAGCCCGTGACACTTGGAGCAGTGATTCTCAACCCTCTTTTGACCAAGATTCTGGCAGGAACTTGTGTTCATGTGGATGCTGTGAAAATCTCCAGCACCATGCAGGTCAGACAATATTATCTTTACTCTCCAATAGTACTTCTGCCTATGTATTTTCTCATGGTCATAGCCTCATCTGTTTAGGTTGTTGTCGCTCCAATTCTGCTAGGATCATATATGCAGAGCGCCTTTCCTGAAGCTGTAAAGGACACCTATTGCACCATTACTGGCTATTTTAGCTGCATCACTGCTAGCTAGCAGGCCATAGCCGTTGAAATAATTTGCTTACTTTAAGTGGTTCGTTCTGGACACTCCTATACCCTCCTCTCTCTCCCACCTTTCCTATTTTTCTCGCATCTATCTATCTCAATATGTTGTCCTTCTGCATATTTTTCAGCGTGCTCTCAGAAAATATTATTCTCCTGAGATCTTCAGCCTTTGGGCCTTTGTTATCATCTGACCAGTCTCCACTTCTTCGAGCTAAAGCAATACTATCGAGTGAATAGGGGGTTATTGTACTTTCAGTGAGGTTGCTGCATTTTGCAGGTTTCTTCGTGGGGTGAGATTTTCCGTTCTATTCTGTTAACAGTGATCTGAACCCGAGAGCATCCTTACTTATCAGGTGATAGAATAGGGAAATGGGAACATCCTTACTCGAGAATGTGTTTTATTGGTACCTTTTGATCCATATCAACAATAACCAAGGATGAAGGAGCCATTGAGTCAAGTATTATACTGTTTTCAAATAGTTTCTTCTCGAAGTGGTAATTAGTAAGTCAAGGAATTGATTGACCCAAGGCAAAGAGCCTGTTCATGGTATAAGTCCTAAGAATGCCGCTTTCAAATAGTTATTTCCGAACATACTAGTACTCTGCAAAACAATGAACATATGTTTTTCAAAAAGTTGGAACTTTCTGTGTCCGCGCCGAAACAGTTAATAATAGGCATTTCGGGTGCCGGCAGCACGTCTAGAAAAAGAGTTGTGGTGTACCGTTATAGTTTGATACAGTCTGATTTACACTTGGTTGGAGTGGGAGGAGTTGGGGTGGCAGTTTCAAAAAATGACAGGTGAAATTAAAAACTACTACATATTTCCTAGTACTTGAAGCCTGCTAGCTTGGATTTCATACAATTATTTCAAGAGAAAAACAAGTGCAACATTAAACATTATTATATATTTCGGATTCCCCAAAGTTTGGTTCGTTGGTTTCAATCTTCGTGTCTCTTCTTGACAGACAAAACATTGTCCCCAATATTTTATCCCAGGCTGCATTCTCAACTGGCTCTGATTATCACTTTTCTGAGGTATTCTCAGTGTCTTCAATTTCTGTTTATTCTTTTTTTAATCTCTATACATGCAACTGGATGATATTTTCGTATTCTTTTGTACATAATTTACGTAGATGGTCTATGGGAAAAGTTCGTAGTCGAATCACAGTTTGATTGTAAGATTTATTTTTGATTTTCTAAGAAGGGCTTCATTATTTTTTCTGTCTTGTGCAGGCAAAATGTGTTGCAGCTCAGCAGCTGCACGGGAATTCACGACGAAGTAAATTCGTCGGAAGACATGGCTGAATCCAATGACTCGTTCCAACACGCCGCCTTACAAAAATTCTACGCCGTATTCATAATCAACTAATAAGACCAGACGAGAAGAAACTAGAAGGGCTCCTCCCGGCCTTCGCCCTTCAATGCCATCAAAATTTGGTGGTGGCTTTCGATTTCCAACCTCGCAGGAGCAACAGTTGCTTCCTATGATGATCAAGTACGTGCTTGCACTAGCACGCTTAACATACAAGTATACTACTGGATTGTCTCGATTTTTACCCTTTTTCGGTTAATTTTTTCGTGAATTGTAATGAAAATAGGGGTGATGATGCAGTTACGGCTCTATCAAGTGACAAATCTATAGGAGAACAGCTAACAATTTTCTATGATGGAGATATCAATGTGTGTGAAAGTTTCTGATAAGTGTTGAGTTTTTGATATCCAATAAATTCGGACAATGATGTAAAACTGATGTTGGATAAGTATTGTATCGACACCCAAAATTATCCAACCCTAAAATTATTTGGGGCCATTGGAAACAGTGTAATTAATTAGAGTTACCCATGGCCTAATTCCTCACTTTGGCCATGTTTGATTTGCCTTTCTTTTTCATGGAAGATGAAAATTAAATTCTTCTTTCACATTTTTGTATGTTTGATTGACTAAAATTTTCATGAAATTGGGTTTCCACATTTTCTTGATTTTTGAGGAAAAGCTTTTCCCGTGGGTTTGGTAGGAAAAAAATTTCTAGGCAATTTTTTTAAATTTTTTTTTGATAATGGAAACAAATTATATCCCCTATTGTAACAAGTTATATCCCTTTAATAGACAATTTACATCCAAAATTTTAATATTTTCCAGGTGGAAAATTATACTAATCAAACACAATTAATTGACAATTCTCAATAAAACAAATTCTAGGCAATTCAATTCCCTAAAATTCATTTTCTTTCCATCCAATCTCATTCTTGCAATCAAACTAACCCTTAGTGGATGGTTTATTTGACCCACTTATTGTCTTCTTGTTGGGCTGGCCCATTACTGTACCCTAAGTGATCTTATATATTTTGCTTCTTCACGGTTTTGTCATTTGAAGTGTGTTTTGCCCCTTTATTGAGAGAGACACGACTGCTTCCTTTGTGGTTTGTGCTTCCAGCTAGTAATTTGTCTCGTCCATCTTCTCCATGTTTTTCAGCCTTTGTGGCTCTGACTTTGGGCTTTAAAGCATCTTCCCTTTGTGTCCTAAGTGGGTACAATTGAAAGCAACCGAAGAGAGAAATAGTTTGAAGGTTTTGGGTCGATCGATTTGGTGTTGATTTGGTTGGTAAACTGAACCCACTTCTTGGAAATTGGAGATCATTGTTCTACAATAAGGTATAAAAAAAGTTCCTATAGGGGCGCCACTTGACGATTAATCCAAATTTTAGTGGTTCTTATTTAGCTATGCTTGTCTACTATTCTTCAAAAAAAAAAATGTAAGACTCAATTTCAATCGCACATTTTTATAATAAAATATTTTACACGTAAAACATAAAACTTTTACTTATAACCATACATTCTCCAAAAAATAAATATTCCAAAATTCATTTTTTTTAAATGGACATCAAACAAGGGCTTAAAAACAAAATAAAAAATGAATATGAGTAATTCTTCTCGCAACAATTTAAAATTTTAGCTGAGATGATTAGAACGTTGTAATTTGGAATGTGGGTAATGGGTTAATGAATAGAATTCCTCTCGTTCCCACCTTCGATGCACAAATCAAGGATGATTCTCAAACTGAAGAAAAAACTTATTGGTATGTGAATTTAGGTAACACGATTTGCTATTTGTAGTCAATCATGTTACATGTACATCAAAGTTGACACTTTTCAATATGACAGCAATCAATACTATTGATTTTAAACACATATATCACATCACTGTCCAGATTCCTTCTACATAAGAGGGATGTCATTAATCAAGGATGTACATCTGGCTTAATTCATTTGTAGTTATGGTGGTACTTTTATTAAAACATTGTTATAATTGCATTTAACATATGCATAATGTGCTATACAAGTTCTTTTCTGAACAACCTTTTCTATCGGCTATTGTCTACGAAAAATCATCACAAATTTTTCGTTTCTTCGCCTCACTTATTAATATTTAGACAGCGTAACGTTTACTTCTGTTTTTTTTTTTTCTCTCCAGTGAGACGAACATAATTTGGTCGAAGAACAATTCATCACGAACAATACCGAGAAATTCGAGTGTAATAATTTATCTTCTTTTATCAGTAATGTCACGGGTTGCCACTATTAATTCTATGGTTTGTGTTCTCCACAGATAAAAGGGTGGGACCAATGGCGCCTTTGGCATTTATCTATTTTTTGAGGCTCTGAATTATTTCACCAATGTGTGCTAAAAAATAAGAATATATACATAATCATTTACCTAATTTTTTACCGAATTGACAAGTGGCGGCCCCCTATTAGGGGCACATGTGGGCTCAGATACCCCCAATAGGGGGCCGCCACTTGTCAATTCGGTAAAAAATTAGATAAATGATTATATACACGTAGCGCGCTTGAAAAAATAATAGTACATAAGATTTAGCTCGTCGAAAAATAGATAGATCACGTTTGGTTTGGCTCGTGAAAAGTTAAAAGTTGCTTTTAAAATTAAGAAATTACTTTTAAATATATTTGACAACTTTTTTGAAAGTATTTTGTGAGCTAAAAAGACCACCCATATATTGAGAAAAATAAAGTTAATTAAATTTGGTCCACATGAATTGATCATCTGCGGTCACCCATCTACTCCACTTTATAGAGACTGGAAAATATCCAACTAATAAATAAAGTTGGATTTTTTGTTTATTTATTTATTATATGTTTGGTTTTAAAATTGGAATTTTTTGTTTTTAATTGCACTTATATAAGTTAAAGAGAGAATGAATATGACTGTTAAATCTAATCATTTCAAAATTAAGTGGGTGTTTGGGGGAGATTAAAATTAGATTTTTAATAAATTGTGATAGAAATTTTTGAAATGTGTGGTTGAAAAGCTATGAGACCCATGAAAGATGTGGTTAATATTGATTGTTTGACTTTGACTTGAATTAAATCCATGTTTGGTACACATTAAAATTATTATTATCATTCTTCTACTAATTTTCAATCACACATTCTTTAATAAAATAATATTTTCCATCACATCAATGATTTTTTTTTTCAACCACACATTCTCCATCAGTCTACCATTCCAGAATACATTTTTCCAAAATAATATGGCTCAAACACACCTTAAAATCTGATTTTAATCCGAAACAAACAGGGAATTGTTTCTCTTTTTCTAGACAAAGAAATCTCTATATTTATACTATGAAACGACGTATTCGTCTTATTATTTGTTTTGAGGATGAGATTATTCTTTCATGCTTTCTTGGAGAGTGAAGTAAATTTTCAACCCATCTTCTAACACTTTCTTTAATTAATTTGTAAAATAAATAAATAATTGCATCCTGCTTAAGAAAATTAATAATACCATATTAATTATATGGAATAACAGTTTACATTATTCGAACTCTTGCAAAAAGAAGGGAAAATTGAAAAGATACATTGCATTTTGCTAAGCATGAGTTGATGATATACATCTCAACTTAAATTGAAATATCCATCATCTCCATAGCCAAATTCTCCATCATCAAGGCTTCCACTTCTCCACTGCACTGCATCTTCCCTGCAAAATTTAATTAAATTTTCAAGTAATCGGGACCCATTTGGCAGTGCTTGAAACGCTACTTTGAACATATTTGAACAAGGGTCTGTTTGGCATGTCTTTTGCTTCCTGTAGAACAGTTTTCGAAGGAAGCTACCTTAAATTTTGTTTGAAAACCAATTTTTAAAACAACTTCGTATTCCTAAAGTGCTTTTAGAGGAAATCATATTATACCAGTTTTTTTCTAACAACTCTTCTAACCAGAAGAAACACTTCCATAAAAGCGGATCCTAATTTTTTGGAAGTGTCATAATTAGAAGAATTTTTAGAGGAAATTGGTCTAACGTAACTTCCTCGTGAAGCACTTTTATACGAAGTTGAAGTCCTGCCAAACAGACGTTTAGTAAGTAAATGATAAGTCGAATAATTAAAGATAACAGAATAAATTTACAACCATAAAAGGATGATGCGTTCTTGAGGTTGGTAGTTTTGATGGGGTAAGATGGTGCTGAGAGTGGAAGAACTGGCAAATTTTGGCAATTGCAAATTTCAATCATGTAGCCATCAGGATCATGGAAGAATATCTGATCAACTATGATTCCACCTTCTTTAACAACTGCTTTTACATATTCGATCTTCATTTCTTCTAATTTCAGAATAATCAGATCCATGTCAGTGCATTGGAATGATATGTGATTGTCTTTTGGGTTTATTTTCCCTTTCTTTTGTGGGATTTTCTCTGCTGCAAGTAAATGAATTCCAATTCCATGATTGAACAACCTACGGCAAAAACCAGATTTTCAATGGATTATATCCCGTGACATGCTCGTGGGTCGGAGTTAGAAGTATATTTCGATTTTCCTAACGAAAAAAAAAAGATGTACAAAACATATAGCATACCAGGCTCCTTCAAAGTCGAACGAAGAGGGTCTTTTGATGAGGACGAACCCCAAAACTTCCTCGTAAAATTTAACAGATCTTCGAACGGATTTGCAGATGAACGAGACATGATTCAATGACAAATAAGGCAATTTATTTTCTTGGTTTGAAGATTCTAATACTTCAACAATTTCTCTCCCCATCTCGACTCTTCTCTCTCTTCAGCTCACTCTTAAGTGATACGAAAATGAGTAGAACGTGATATATATAAGCAGAATATGACATGATAAACATTATGAAATGGGTAGGTGGAACGGTGATTCATTTAAATTTTTTTTTTATTTTTTTATTTTTTTGGAAAATAGTACATGTCAATCCAACGTGCAATAATGGAGTGAAGAAAATTCATCAATGTTCACCTGCCTGCCTGCCCTAATCTATATACAGTCGAACAAAACGAATGACACAAGCAAATTCTATTGGAACTCTGCTATTCAAACAGGGCTGGTGACACGGGATTTAAACAGATGCACCTCAACCCTTGATTCGAATTATTGTAATTCGGATCAAGGGCTGAGGTTTAAATTCCCTGTCTCCAACCCTGTTTGAGTAGCATTAATCAATTGTATTCTTGTAATGATGCCTCTAAATTTTCAGCTTCTCATAATTAGGGGCTTGTTTGGAAAAGCTTAAAAGTTGTTAAAAATTCAGAGATCAAAGTTAAAAAAGTATTTTTAACCATACATTTTATCGGGTTTGCTTCCTTTTATCAAGTTTTTAACTACATATTTCATCATATTTTAATCAAAATCTGCTAAAACTTTTGTCAAAATCTCTATCAAACGACCTCTAGCTCTTGATTATAAGAAAATTTCTTTGTATATATATATAACTTAAATGCATATATATATATACATATATATATGCATTTTCAACTTATATCTAGATGTTGATTTTAACAATTTTCTCTTAAATATATAGAGGTGTTTCGACTAAATTTAGTTACTATGATTGTAGAAGTTAATCAAAGTATTGCAGTGAAGAAATTCATGTTCTCTCTTTTTTAAGCAAAGCCAAACACGCTTTCAAAAATTGCATTTACGGTTTAGGGATTTTCGTTTTTGTACATGCAATCTCTACCATTTATTTTTTCTTCTTTATTTCTCCAGACTATTCTAGATGTTGAAGGGCGACTAGTAGTGTGTATATCTTTCTATATATAAAAAGTGCCTATTTAACGGAATTTGTTGGTTTAACGGAAAAACTAACGGAATTTTTTGATTTAACGGAAAAACTAACGGAATTTTTTTAATTTAAAAATCTTTTAATTCCATAATTGGGTTTCAAAATTTACAATTCTAAAGCCCATGTAGAAGTATTGGATGTCATGCTCATTTTATAAATACACTTCTCTCCAAAAGTTTCATAAACTTCCAATGTGGAATTGTGCATTTTATATATGCTCTTAACTCCAATAGTTTTATAAATTTTCAATGTGGGATAGTGACAAAAAAAATGTTAAAATGCTCATCAAAATCATTTTAAAAATGTATGTCTAATTGACTAATTTGATTTTGAATTACAACTAATTAAATTGTAATATTCACTTTCATTCCTTCATTTATTTAATTTTCAAATTTAATTTAAATTGCACTTGATTATTAATATATTAATGTTAGATATTATTTTCTATAAGTTTAAAATATTTTAATTTAACAAAGTAAACTATTTTAACATATTTATTTTTAATTTTTAGTGTTGGGACTAATTGTAGGATATATAATGAATCTAATTAGTAAAGATAGATTTACTTTAAATTATTTTTATGTATTTATTGCATTCGGTTCGACCCAAGTTGAATTCTCACAAACTTCACATCGGAATCATTCTCGATTGTAAATCCTTCATCTCCATTTTCAGATATCGGAATTATCAAATCCGCAAACTTTTCGTATAAATCATATGATTAATGCTCATGTTTAGTTCCTTAATTAATAAAAAAAATTAAAATTCTCCTAACACTATTTAACAATATTATAGTATTATATTAAATGTTTAGTAAGTATTATTTTTAAATATTAGATGATTTTATGATATAGTAAAAAATCTATTTTTTTATAATATAGAAAAAAAACTAATTTTTAAAATAAAAATATATTTAATGTCTTAAAAATAATTAAAATAATGTTAAAAATACGAAACGTATTATGACGCTTATTCTTCGTATTGACACGTCTAAACTTGTGATTCTTGATTCTCAACATCGACATCTCGCAACGCATTACGCCTTTTAGAATATTATTAATAAATGAATGAAAAATGCAAAAAAAATTGTACTACTACATTTAGTCACTAGGAAAAAATGAAACTAAAAAAAATGGATGTGGATATTATCAATTTAAAAATGCTAATAGTTTATTTGGTAAGGTACATTGAACTCAATGAACAAAAAATATTTATTTATTTAGTTTTGTATTATAATGTTATCTATTATTTTATTATGTATAAAAAATTCATGATTAAATACAAAATTTAATATAGTATAATAGTACGAAACACAAACTTATACATTTTAATTTAGAATTTAACACTATTCAAATTGATGCTACCAAAATTCGTACCTGGGTCAACCCGAACCAGATGGAAGAACTCCACGTGATCTGCTCTCCAATCCCTGAAACAAAGGCGTCGAGGCGTGTCCTCGTCGCCCCTCCGATGCTTAAGTCAGTTAAGTATTCAAGAGAAACTTTATGTTGAATGCTGTTAAAAAAAACGTACCTGAATGATGAAGAAGGGGCAATATTTATAGAGGGTGGTGGTTGAGTTCTAGAAGGATTAATCTTCCCATAGTCAATTTGAGTCCTATTAAGATTGTACAATCTGAGCGATGAGTTTGTGTTTAAGTAGGACTGACATTCCTAGGATACGTGTAGTAAGTTCGAAGGGGATAGAAGACCCGACCTAATTATTGGGCCCGACCCAGAAGGTGGCCCGACCTTGGAAATGGCCCAGCAATAGTGGGCTGAGGTCGGGCCGTCGAGGTCGAGGTCGAGGTTGGATCTAGCCCAACAAGGTCGAGTTCGGGTGCTACTACATTTATACGCATCACAGGCCCCCGTGCATCTAGGTCGCAGATGAAAACCCCATGTTAGAGCTGCGGGATAAGATGCACTGAGGTGAACGTATCAAGCTGAAGGTATTGCTTATGCTTATTAAGTATGTTGTCCGAGCTTGTTGGCCAATGCTTGACCAATAAGCTCAAGTTTTGGATCAAATAAAGAGGTCGAGCTTATTACTTAGCCAATTCTTGGCCAAGTAAGCTCGAGTTCGATATGAAATGAGAAGTTCGAGCTCGTTACTTGACCAATTTTTGACCAATGAGCTCGAGTTTGTATGAAATAAGGAGCTCGAGCTCGTTACTTGGCCAATTTTTGACCGGTGAGCTCGAGTTCGATATGAAATAAGGAGGTCGAGCTCTGCACTTGGCCAATTTTTGACCAGTAAGTTCGAGTTCAATATGAAATGAGAAGCTCGAGCTCGTTACTTGACCAATTTTTGACCAATGAGCTCGAGTTTGTATGAAATAAAGAGCTCGAGCTCGTTACTTGGCCAATTTTTGGCCAGTTAGCTCGAGTTTGATATGAAATAAGCAGGTCGAGCTCTTTACTTGGCCAATTTTCGACCAGTGAGCTCGAGTTTGTATGAAATAAAGAGCTCGAGCTCGTTACTTGGCCAATTTTTGGCCAGTTAGCTCGAGTTCGATATGAAACAAGGAGCTCGAGCTCGTTACTTGGCCAATTTTTGACCGGTGAGCTCGAGTTCGATATGAAATAAGGAGTTCGAGCTCGTTACTTGGTCAATTTTTGACCAGTGAGCTCGAGTTCGATATGAAATAAGGAGGTCGAGCTCTGTACTTGGCCAATTTTTGTTAGCTCGAGTCAGAGCTCGGCCAATTTTCGACCAGTGAGCTCGAGTTTGTATGACCGAGCTCGTTACTTGGCCAATTTTTTACCAGTGAGCTCGAGTTTTGTATTGGTAATCACCTCGAGCTCGAGACTCAAAAATCCTTTGTCACGGAAAGTATTTGGTGTTCAAGGTCGGGGTAATTAGGTCATGTACTAGCTGCATGCGCGGAGCACGACCTTATGCTATGTTCGATGTACTAGCTGCATGAGCGGAGCACGGCCTTATGCTAGATTGAATGTACTAACTGCATGCGCAGAGCACGGCCTTATGCTAGATTGAATGTACTAGCTGCATGCGCGGAGCACGGCCTTATGCTAGATTTGATGTACTAGCTGCATGCGCAAAGCACGACCTTATGCTAGATTGAATGTACTAGCTGCATGCGCGGTGCACGGCTTTATGCTAGATTTGATGTACTAGCTGCATGCGTGAAGCACGGCCTTACGCTAGATTTGATGTACTAGCTGCATGCGCGGAGCACGGCCTTACGCTAGATTTGATGTAAATTCTAAATAGAGTTGTTCGATGTGAGTTTTTAATGTCTCATAAAATAACGTAAAGGTACATGAGGGCGTAGGCCCGGAAGGAGAACAACTTAGGGGCATGCAAGCCCAAGTTAGAAACTACCAAAAGAATTTCAACCTAACATAATGCAAATTGAAAAAAGAAGAGCGAAAAAGAACTAGGCAACCTAGATACCTGGAGGCGTAGCCAGCTATTTTTCGACCGTGGTTGTAGTATCAAGATCTTGGCCAATGGTAACTTTTGTACTAGGCTCGAGCTCGACATCATCCATCCCCTCGAGCTCGACCTCTGAAAGTTTCACGACGTCAGCCTTGATCTTGCTTGTCTTCCCCATCTTCGAGAACCTTACCTTTATTCTGGTTGTTCCGCTGACGCTTGTCTTGACTCACGTAAGTGCCCAAGAAACCCCTCTTGATGAGACCCTCTATTTCCCGCTTCAGGGCGAAACATTCTTCGGTCGTGTGTCCGTGGTCTTGATGAAAATCGCAGTACTTGCTTTTGTCACGGGCTTCAGGAGGAGCACGTAGTCTGGGAGGCCACTTCAACTCTTTAAGGTCTTTGATTTCCATCAAAATGTTAGACCTTGTGGTGTTCAGTCGGGTAAAAGATGTCGGAGAGGGGTCTTGCCTTGGCTCGCTCCGAAAAAAATCCGGACGAATGTTAGACTCATGTGGCCTTTTAAGTTCGAGCTTACTTGATAGCGGGGTATCTCTTCTTGGGAACATGGTCTCCTCCATGTTGATGTATTTCTCAGCTCGTGTAAGTAGGTCGGTTATCGACTTGGGAGGTGTCTTTGACAGAGACATCTTAAACGCCTCACACTTTACGGCGTAGGTCAAGGCGGAGACCGCGGCTGTGATATGTAGGTCTGGGATCAGAAGTCTCTCCTTATTAAACTTGGTCATGAAATTACGAAGAGTCTCGTTGGGTCCTTGACGCATCTGCATGAGTGATGTGGCAGTCTTCCTGATACGCTTGCTACTTGCAAAGAACGCAGAGAACTTGTCGGCTAGGTCCGCAAAAGAGGATATGGAGTTGGGCTCCAATGTGGAAAACCAATCCCGGGCGGCGTTAGTTAACGTCTGAGGAAAGGCTTTGCACATAACAGCGTCGGGTGCAACTTGTAGATTCATGATGTCGGTGTATATGTTGAGGTGGTTGATAGGGTCAGTGGTCCCATCATATTCTTTCACCCGAGGGTACTTGAAGCGATCTGGTAGAGGATACGACAAAACTTCGGGGGTAAAAGGAGTGTTGGGGGTGAACCCGATGGCTGCTTGGGATTTCTGAAGTATCCTGGCCGTTATTCCCTCTTGAATAATCCTTGCTAGGTCGGCTGAATCCAGTGCAATTGATCCCAAACCCACATGTGGCGGAGGTTGTCCTGATGTGTCGGCCTCACCATGGCTAGGGGCTGGGACCCTATCGTCCGGGATGTTACCACTTAAGGGAGAGGGTATCACCGGGGTACACCTCTCCTGAAGTAACTGAGCCAATATGGCTACTTGTTGGCGGAGCTCTTCGAACGCGGCCGGAGCTATGGCCGTTAGGGGTTGCGGTGGTGCTCCAGACGTAACCTCCTGGGGGACGGGGATGTCTGTAACGTCGGGTTGGTTAGGTGCAGATGAGCCGGTTGGAAGATGTCCTGAGCGTGTGTTAACCATGGCTTTTGGTAGCGAGTTCCCACAGACGGCGCCAATGATGCTACCAAAATTCGTACCTGGGTCAACCCGAACCGGATGGAAGAACTCCACGTGATCTGCTCTCCAATCCCTGAAACAAAGGCGTCGAGGCGTGTCCTCGTCGCCCCTCCGATGCTTAAGTCAGTTAAGTATTCAAGAGAAACTTTATGCTGAATGCTGTTAAAAAAAGAACGTACCTGAATGATGAAGAAGGGGCAATATTTATAGAGGGTGGTGGTTGAGTTCTAGAAGGATTAATCTTCCCATAGTCAATTTGAGTCCTATTAAGATTGTACAATCTGAGCGATGAGTTTGTGTTTAAGTAGGACTGACATTCCTAGGATACGTGTAGTAAGTTCGAAGGGGATAGAAGACCCGACCTAATTATTGGGCCCGACCCAGAAGGTGGCCCGACCTTGGAAATGGCCCAGCAATAGTGGGCTGAGGTCGGGCCGTCGAGGTCGAGGTCGAGGTTGGATCTAGCCCAACGAGAGTGGGTTGAGTTCGGGCCAACAAGGTCGAGTTCGGGTGCTACTACATTTATACGCATCACAAATTAAAATTAATATATCACAATGTGTAATTATTTATCAATTACATAAACATTACATCATTAATTATTTAATAAACCAAAAAAATTACATATAACTAAGCAAACGTGCAATGCACGTTTGCTTAAACCTAGTATATAACAAATTTATAAATGTATACCAAACAATGGGACCTTTCATTAATGAAAGAATAAGACATTATTTATTTATAAAAAAAAAATACAAATGTTTTCCCCCCTTTTGCCCTCACTCTTACAAGTTAAATTAAACCTATTATGTAAATACATCAAGGTTAACATGACCTCGTCATGAAAATTTTAATCATAAGTAAGGATGACAAAAAAACCCGTTCAACTTTATTCCCACGGGGCTGAATTTACCCATCTAACGGGATAAACGGAAGGGGGATGGAACGAGGTTATTGCCCCCGAAACGAGTACGGGACAAGTATGAAAAACATAGTCCACGGCCCCGTTTATAGTTAATTTCAAATTTAAGTTTTTATCAAACAAAAATGAAAGATTCATCGTCATTTTTAAAGAGAACGTGAGTTGTTCTTAGTAAATTGGAAAAATAATAATAATAATATTTACTGATTAAAAACAAAAATAAAAAATAAACAGGACAATAAATGGGGCAGGGGGCCTACCACGCTTCACCTCGATCTTGCTCTGAAGCCGTTCCATCCTGCTTTAATTGGGTATGGGGATGGGGACAATGTGATAAAATTACTCGACGGAATGGAGGTGGGAATGACCAACCCGTCCCATCTTCGCATCATTGCCATCCTTGATTGCAAGAGATCTTTTCGAGAAAGAAGTAATGGACTAAGAGGAAACGAATTTAAATGATTTATCTTAAGTTTATTGAAAATAATTTTAACATTTTATCAACAAAAAATTGTTTCTTGGTCCGTCCTACCACAAAAAAAATAGTCAAATCAAAACATTCAATCGCCAGCATGAAATATGCAAATTTGAAAATAAGTAAATTAATCTTATTTAAAAGATTGCAAGTACGATCATACTACATGAACATCAAAATTGATATAAAGCTTAGCATAATATCAAGTGACATTTCATTATCGAACAGTTTAAAATATAATCAACATTTCTATTTAATCACCTACTACCACATGTAATTATGTCGAAATTTCTGTCAAATCCTTCCGACAAACGACCTTTATCCTTGCAATTAATATAAGTATACTAATTGCATCCAATTAGAGGAGCTTGCCCACTTATATTAATGAAGAAACCTTATTAAATTGTGCATTCCTTTCTTTCACGCCTACGCTACATTTTTTTTTTTACATTTTCTTTCTTCTTTAAATGACCAAAATCAAGAAAAGCACGTACATAAATTATAATTATACAATTAGTGGATGAGATTCGAGTCGAATCAGCTCGACCCCACTTGTTCTAAATCCTAATTATTATGCTAGTGTATGGCCCACATTTTTAAAAAAAAAAAATCTCTTTCTTAATTTTAGCCATATATTCGTCCAATAAAATAATATTATACACAAATCTAAAATTTTTCATTATTTTTCGACTACACGTTCTCACATCGATCACTGTTCCAAAATTTATAATTTACACAAAATGAGGGCCAAACCCTAGCCATACGAGTCAAGAAATCGTAGTTTTTTTCTTATCATAACAATTTCCCTTATCATATTCTCAATTATTATCTTCTTAATCAATCATTTTATTAAAGTCAAAGATCCAAATGTGTTCGTACAATTGTACTCATATTTCGTAAACTTGCATTTCATGCACATAGTTAATAATCATATTAAAAGCATTCGTCACACACTCGAAATAAGCCCCTGTTTGGGCCTCATTATTTGCCATTTTAACTTTTTGAATAGTTTTTTTTTTGAAAGAATGTGTGGATAAAAAAGAAAAAAAAATTGAATTTACGTACAACATTATTTTATTGAAGAATATATAATTGATAAGAACAGAAAGAAAAATTAATTATAATTTTAGAGAGTGTTTGACAGAAATTAAAATTAAATTTTTAGTAAATTGTGATTAAAAAAATTTGAAATACGTGGTTGAAAAGTTATGAAACCTATGAAAGATGTGATTCATATTGATTGTTTGACTTTAACTTGAATTAAAATTAAATTTTAATCCCGACCAAACAAGTACTTAATAGGCCCGGCTAACATTAATAATTGAAGTATTAAGAATCTCAATAATTTAAGTCGAGGTGGCCCGCACGGTCACTTCCACGTAGACATGTCAGTAGGTTGAGAGTGCAAAAGTAAAGATCAATGAAGACAGTTTTGCAACGTGAATAATTCTTCTTTACCATGCCCTGGTAATGGCCAGGATGGCCCCGGTGATGTAACAGGTTTCTTGCTACGTTGCATGACAATTTTGACCATTTTTTTGTTAAAATATCACGTGACATTCTATCATACGCTGAAAAAACCCAACAGTTTTTGCACCATTGAAAATCCGCCAACATTGCTGTCGACGAGTGGGCACCGAATTCTAGCAAAACACCTTATTATTTTTCCTTTTTTTTTTTTTTAATTAATTGTTGTGCCATTGAAATGTTTTACCTTTTCTTTCATAATTATTTATGCTCGTATTTTTGGAAGGATATAATTATTTGTTTTTTTTATAGTGGAAGAAAGATTTATCATTGAGATGTAATCTCTCCTTTTCCTTTTTATAAAAGTATCCAAAAAAAGCTAGAAGAGAGTAAGGAAACAAACATATATTATTCCTTTCCCAACTCAAATTTATTTTCTTTCCTTATTTTCCTCAAAAACTAGTTAAATCTTAAAATTATTCATTCACATGCAAGTACTATAAAATATTTTCATCTTTCTCCCTTCTGCCAAATACATCGTTTTTGTTTGAAGTCATTAGCGATTTAAATGGAGCATGCGAAATTGGTAATCAAAGTTTAAGTACTTATTTTCCCTTCTCAAAAATTAATTTTCAAATTTGATGTTTTAACATAATGTATGATTTCAAGCAGAGCTGTGTTTTGAAGGTCAATATGCGTTGTGACGCATGTAAGAGGAAGACATTGGAAATATTGAACTCCATTTGCGGTAATTAATTACAATCTTCCAAAGATATTTATTCATATTTATCTCCAACACAGTCGTAAATAAATGAATAGTAGCATGAGAATTGAATAAAGAGTCGTAAAATTATTTGTTTATTTACTCCATTTTGCAAGGTGTGTATTCTGTGACCTTTAGTGCAAAAGAAGGGGTGGCAAAAATATGGGGCGAGGTGGATCCGAATCTACTTCTAAGTGCCTTGGCAAGAACTGGACAACATGCAGAGATTGTATGGGCCAAACTCGAACATCCAAGAATCGATAGAGGTTACTATAATGACCAAAATTCTTATGGTGAACTTTATAATTATGGTTCGATAGGGGACACCAATTGGCACCAGAGGGCATTGCAGGATTCATCCTACAACCAAAACTACTACTATGATGCTACTCCGCTGCCTGCAGCTAGGTATGTTCCATCACATACAGCGCTGGAATATCCCTATGTTGAAGATCAATCACTGGGTTTTTGCAATATTATGTGACAGCTTATATACAAGTTATTGGGAATGTTTTTTTTTTTTTTTTTTCAGTTTTTGATACTGGATATGCCAGAATGGCCTTTATTTTATTTGCAAGCCAAGATTTGAAGGGGTAGTAGAGGTGCTGTTTTTTTATGATGTATAATGACTTTTTCCGGATTCAGACAAAGCATGTTAATATAAAGTACTAAGCCTTTAAGTGACTGACCTTGAACTTCGATTTCAGAATCAGTGTTAAACTTTAGCCCTCTCGTCGGTATGTTCAGCTTTAGCAGTTGTAATCGTCACACACTTGCTGAGCAACCATCACTTGCGCCCGTCAAAGCAAATCCAAAATTCATTGATACCATAATTGTCTCCACAAGCTCCACATAGTGTTGTTCCTTCTTCATCCTCGTTGTCTTCCTCTTCTATTCATTCTAACTCTTCCGTCATTGCAGATTTCTCAACACCCCCTTGAGCTTTGAATTCAGGCTGTCGAGATTGCTATGAGAAGTTAAAAAGATGAAGCTCCACAGACTATACTAGAATTATATGAGAAAACGAGATTAAAGCCTCTTTGGCTAAGATTAAAAAGTAACTTTAAGTAAATAAGTTATCGGTCAAAGTGGAAAGTAAGTTACTATTTGGCAATAAGGTAAGAGTTAGTACCAAGATAACTTTTTGTACTTTGACAGTAAGAAATCCAAACATATTTGGAATTAACTTTGCTGCTCCTAAAATATTAGCCAAATACGCTACGTTATGGGAAATAATACTAACCATACTCTGACTCGATTTGTTCTTGCTGTGGTTATCCTGAGCAACAGCAGCCATGTCCTTTGCCTGCTTAAGAGCTCCAGTAACAACAATTACCGTTGGATGATCATCGATCATCTTGAATAGCCTTTCCCAGTGAAAATCAATTTTCAACCAAAGTTGGAACCAAATAGGGTTTAAAAGGTTCCTTTACAATACATATAGATATGTAATTTAATCATCCCGTACTCTTCTTCCAACAATACTAGCAAGCTAACATCCAAAAACAGTTACATATACCAACATCTAGTGGATTACACAAATCATCTTAATAACTGCAGACACTCGCACACAAGGTTTACTACAATTACTTTAAATGCCCTCGATAACATCCTTTCTCGATTGGACTATTCCTGGAGCCCGTCAATTAGTTAATTATAGACGTATGCTACTTAATGGTACATGTATGTGGGTTTTATGAATTTGTTCAAGTTTGGAATATCTGACCAAAATTAACCACAGCCATCACTTAGTTAAGCATAGCCAGAGTCTCATGAAAGTTGTAGATCACAATCTGGAAATATTTGTTTCTACAAATATAATGCCACATCAAAAAGCAGTTCACTAGAAACACCAATCTAACAAATATATTACCTTCCACTCATATGATGTAATGGAGAAAGTGCCGTTGGCTTATTTGGAGGAATGGGACAATGTGAATGGGAAGGGGGTCAACCATCAATTGCATAGAATTTATCTGAATTCAAATCCTCAGAATTGGTATTTATGATAGGTCAACCTCGTAAGTTAAGAAAGAACGACCATATGCTTAAAATGACATCAATGTGAAATATATTACCGCACAATAATTGATAATCTACTAATGTTTGTCATAAAATGCTATTGTCAACTATGCATTTTATTTTTTCCCCGCAACATATGTACAAATTTGACGTCTGAGGATTTAACATTTAAGAATCATATATTTCTCACCAAAACAAACATCTAACATAAAAGAGAACAATGAGTTGAGAAATATACTCTACGACTTTATGTTATATATTTGTGAATAAACAACTATTTGATGCTCCAATACCAACTTCTGAAATTAACCCAACATGAACTGAAAAACCAAAAAGTTGTTTAAAATTTAAATCAGAATATTCTGAATCTTATCCAGAAACAAATTAAATTTAAACATGACAACTACATTCCCATGGTTTTTACAAGAGTATATAAGGAAAAAGGGAACGCCATTGTCAAGACCACATTATTGATATTTGAATAATATAAACTTTTTAAAACTGCACGATTTGTTGACGGTTTAGATAATTATAAGGCAATCCATTTTTAAAAGTTACTTTACTACACCTTATAAATAAGTTTATGAACAATTAAAAGGAGGCATAAATGTCTTAGATTTGCTCGACTTCTTTTTTTCACCATTTGCAAGATAACCAGAAAGTTATTTGTACCCAAGTAAACATACCCTTGACAGAATATAGCCATAGGATACAAAAAGATAAAAACCAATGCCTTCGGAGTACTTGTGGGTTAAAGCACTGCCGAGTACCTCAAAATACACATTTTCTAGTGAGGATGTTGTTACCTACACCATACGGTGTGCTGTAACAGAAACACTTATTTTCTCTTAATGAGACTTTAGATTCTTGTGATTTTAACTAGGGCATAAAGCACCATCTTGTTAATCAAAAACATAAGAAATATACGTTCAACATGGTAAGTAGGATATCGTACTTTCAGCTAAAATGCCAAGCTGTTCTCTCTTCTCTCTCTAGTTGCTTGCAACTTCATTCGTTCGTAATTCATTGAAGATAAGTCTGAGTTTCAGGGGAACCATAAATTTGGGAGAAATAGAAAGCACAGAGGAGGTCTCCAATTACACAGTAGCCTTTAAAAAAAGAAAAACACGGCAAACTTTAAAATCATTACTTCTAGAATCATGCAGGATATACATCCATCTTTCAAAGTTTATCCCAGTTTTCATAGATAAAATGAACAAAATACATATTGCGCTAGATTTTCAGAAATATTTATGACTCTTGGAAGTTTATTCAGATCTTATGGTATATAATTTTCAAATATTCTATGCTGATATTCAGACTTTTAGAAGATTTTCTTTGCATTAGCACCATTCTCTAGTACTACACTAGGTCAATATCAGAACCGCCCACCTCCCAACAATACATACCACAAAAGCATTATTAACATTATCGACCAGGTGCATATAGTACTTAACTATTTGATACTCAACTTTGTCCTAATACAAATTTTCTTAACAAAAAGTAAAAGTTAATAATGATTGACCAATCTTCTTTCTATGAGCAAAAAATAGCAGCTATAAACAAGACAATAACACTAAAGGGACAAACGAATTATATCCAAGTGCTCTGCCTCATGTAATTATCAACTCTAAGGCCACTCTGCATGTTGGGCAAACATTCGCCACACATGAATCTGTTCTGTAAAAGCTCTGCAAAAGGGAAAGAATAGGTGATAATATTACAGAACTTACCCTCAACGCCCATGTGTCTTCGCCATCCATAATTGTCTATAGCCCGTTTGCAGCTTCCAGTGGTATATGGTAAATACTTGTTTTCCCCTCGTATGCTCTTTTCTAAAATATCATGACAGGAATCAAAAGCCAACCCAAATTAGGAAAGTCCGTACTCTACACATTATGGAATGTGAGTATCCTACAGCTCCGGTGATCCCAGTAAATCAAAACCATTTGTGTATATACCACCAACTTACCAAGCAATCAAATCATGCATGCCATATGGAAAAGGTTGCACATATGTAGTCTATCATTTGATCAAGGTAAAGCCCAGGTGAGCTGCTTAAACAATTCAGAAGCTTGTGTCTTACGGAAGATGTGCATTAAATTCAGCTTATAGTATGAACGAGTTATTGATGTCTGTGACTTCTTTATTGAACTCGGACCCCATAATTCATTTTTATCACTATAACTCAGCCTATTCTATCAAAAAAATCCTAGAAATCATATTCATGTACCAACATTGGCCCATTTTGTTGTACCGCTTGTCATAATCTCCACCACAATTGCCGTAGTCATCACTAACGCCAGTTACACCACCACGATTCGCCATCACCATCGCTTCATCATCATCCTACTCATCACTGTCATCATCTATACTATATCTATTGTCGTCTCCTTTCCTTCTCCCTCCTTTGTTGAAAGAATTCCCCTTTTTACGTCCAAAAAATACAGATCTAATTGGTTTACCCCTTCTCAACACCCTGTTCATGAGATTAATATACTTGTACCTCATACCCATTAACAGATGCCCCTCAGTTAACCGATTTTTCTTATATTCCTCCCTCAAAACTACAGTCTGCATCCTAATCTTATTAGAAACATAAAAAATGCCCGGGAAATGCAACAAAGCCTTCTTAAACCTAAGGCGTGTGAATCCCAAAAACTCTCCCAGACGAAAAATATGTTCTCTCTCTGTCTTTTTCGACAATAGCAAGCTCAGCAACTCGTGAATCACCCCCACTGCCCACTTCTCTGCCTGATCACTATTAGGAGCCAGATGAAATGCGTTTTCGTAAGGCGAAATGTATGGCAAATTCTGCCACTCCTCCACCCATTCCATCACTCTCTTCTCCAAATCAAACCCTCTTGGTAAATTCATCAAGAACTTAAATCGTCTTTCACTTTCACCATCACTCTCTACTCTCTTTTCCATAGCAGAAACAGCCAAGTCTTTCCTCCAAGAAACCAATTCCAAACCAAGCACCACATTACCACTTGAATCCCGAAAACCCATATCAGAAATTTGAAAATACTCAGGAAATTCTGGCAATAATGTCAATAAATAATCATGAGGCAGACCTAAATCATACTTAAACATATCAACTAAATCCAATGGAATCTTTATACCTCGCGTGAGCATCAAAAGTTTTGCCAGCCTTTCCGCTACATCCTTCCGATAATGTGATAAACTAAGCATCAACATTTCCTCGTGATGAAGGGAGAGAGCTTTTGAGGTGAGCTTAACGTGAGGAAGGGGCATGTTTTTGCCAGGGGGGAGGAACAATTTAAAAATGGACGGGTACTTTTCGATAAATTTTTTGGCAGTTGTGGGGAGGTGAAGATGGGGTTTCAGATGGGAAACAGTGGAGAGGGGTATCGTTTGGGACGGCTGTGAGATGATTAGGGTTTTCAGTAAGAGTAAGGGTTTAAGATTTTTTTCCTTTTCGACGGCAGTATCGAGGTATGGATCGCGGACCCATTTGATTCTGGCGTTTATAAAGGTGCGGATCAACTGGCGGTGACGGTGGTAGTGAGATGCGGAGGCAGTGAAGTGGAGAAGTGGTTGCATCGGTGACGGCGGCAGTGTGGAAGATTTTTTTGTCGGATGAATTAATTTGTGTGCTGTAACGTCTACGAAATTCAAATAAAAAAATATTTATGGTAGACAAACCAAAATTGGATATGAATGATTAAATTCCCACCATAATTTTTATTTTTTTCCACCAAATTCTAATTACTTCTCAATATTTAATTATTATGGAATTTATTTCCATAACGATTTTTCATAACATTCTTATGCTCAAACTTTTCATTAATTAACACATTTTGTATTTGATAAAGTTATGTCCAAAAAGTACGTTGAAATAACGTATATCAACTTATTTTTCTCATCATACTTTAAAAAATGGAAAGAAAAAAAAAAGTGTTCTTCTCTCATTTTGAAGCATGAAAACAAAATATTTTAACAAAAATCATCATCAAGACTGAGATATATTAATTAATGGAAGGTTATAGATAAGAATTAGACAAAAAAATTAAGAAAATAATTGTTACAAGAATTGCATTATTTAACTGCAATTAAAATGTGGTATAAGTACATATCATCCATATCTTTCATTATTATTGTGAAAAACGTTCATACATTTTATTTTTTGATATTTTCATCATTAATTAAACATTTGATTGCGTAAAACATATTTCCATCCAAATTAACTCAATTTCTCAATAAAAGCTATGAAATGTTTAATATATCATTCTATTTAAATAAAATAAAAATAAATAACTAATTGTAACTATAGTTCCACATTTAAAAAAGTGCAAACGAATCCTAAATAATTTTTTTAAAAATTAGAAATTAAAAGAAAAGTTCTTTCCTTCTCATTCCTTCTCCTCCTATTCATCATCCTTCGCTTTTCTTGAACCTAAAGGACATGGTTTAGATCTTCAATTGTTTTATATTATTTGAAGATTCAAGAGTTTTAGTCGAAAAGACAAAAATAAAGGCAAATTATTAATATTTTGTTGCAATTTTCCAGCATTTTGTTAGAGAAGATTAATGATTGTTGTTCTTTGGATGTGTTTGCAGTATGTGAACAAACCCATGAATCAAGTGGAAAAATACTTGGATCCCCATTTATGGCATGCCTGTGCTGGCGAGATGGTTTAGTTATTTTCCTTGAGGACATTCCGAACATGTCCATAAAAATGTAGATCGAAAATTTCACCATTTATTCTGTGTAGAGTTTCGTATACTTAGCTGAAGAACGTAGCAGAGTCCATCGTTGGACAGGAGCAAGGTCGGCACTAAGATATTCGAGGTCCTAAGCGACAAATTATTAAGAAGCTCTTAATTATAATTTTCTGTAAACGTATTGATCTTTTTAGTATCATTCATGTTCTATTCAAATGGATTTTTTTATATTATTTTTGAAAAATTAAATAAGCCCTTTTAAAATAAATAACTTATTTTTAACTTTCATAAAATTTAATTTTTTAATTTTTTTTAAAAAAATTATAAGCTTACTAAAAAACTATGGAAGGTTTTTAAATAATAAAAAAAATTAAACTCCTTAAGGATGTAAATGTCCAAGTGTTTTGAATCTCTTATGTAGTCCATCATGTTATTTAATTATATCTTTTAAATGAAATAAATTATCCAACTCAAAAAGAAAGGAATTTCTTTGTTGAATTTTTGGACTTTTAATTTTTTTTTTTTAGGCCCCTCAAGAATTGAGGCCAAGACAATGGCCTAGGTTGACTTGGGCCAAGGCCGACCTTGGAGATGAGGATCCATGGTTAACCAGCTTTGGGGAAAAAATCATAAATCAGGTGTATAGTTTATACCAAATTACAAATTAAGTTTATAGTTTGAAAATTCAAAATTCATGTGTATATATTATTAATTAAATATAATAAAGTCGCAGTTATACAATTAATGGTCACAGATACATAATTGCATATATCACAATTTATTTATTGATCACATATTATTAAATTAATTAGTCACAATTTATTTGTGACTGACAAACACCATCACCATCACCACTACCACCACCACCACACAAAACACCATCCAAACCCACAAAATCACCACCACCCAAACTATTTCTGCTTCGCGCACGCTGGTACGATGCTTCGTCGGAGTGGGTGTCTATTTCTCGGTGTCATTTCACCACCCCAATTTGCGGTGATTCGCGAAAGAAAAAGTGTGACGGTGTGGTGGATTTGCTTCGCGGCAGCTCGGTGGATCTGCTTCCGTGTCATCTCCTCTTCATTGCAGCAGCACCGACTCTCGATTGTTGATGTGGTTGCCGATGACGACCATCTTTCCAGGGGCTTCGATTTCAGACGAGAGAGAGAGAGAGAGAGAGAGAGAGAGAGAGAGAGAGAGAGAGATTTTCCCTCACCAAGGCCTCTTTCTAGGTGCTTTATTGGGCTTATCAACAATGGATTGGATTTTGATCCGGGGTCACTATTCTGGAGAAAGAAAAAGAATGTTTTTAATAATTTATTCGGGATTCGTTTACAGTTTTCAAAAAAATTGAAATTATGGTTGTAATTAGTTCTTTTTTTTATTTATTTAAATACAAGTGTGTATTCGTTATTTCACAACTTTTATAGAGAAATATGATGAATTATGTGTTAAATACCCTTTTAATAATTTATTATAAGATTGGATAATAGATTATGATTAATTCTATATGTTTTGTAACTTGAATTAGGGGTAACAAACGGTCAAACCGTGGCTTGAGCTCATTTTGAGAGGAATAATGGGCCAAGTTGAGCATGCTCAACTCGTGAGGCTCACAAGTTGACTCAATTAAGCTCGTAGGCACGACAAGCTCGCAAGCCATCCAGATCGTGGGCTGACTCATTTTTGGACTTATTTTATTAATTTTCTAAAAATATTGCTCACTTTTGAACTGATTTATTTTCAAAAAAAGAGCTAACTAGTGAGCGGCTAAACTTGTTTTAGCTCGTGAGGCCCATGATCATAGGGTCGGATCGAGTTGAGCCCATATTTTAGACCCAAGCCAAGCTCACTGTCGAAAGTCCCTTGACTTTTTTGGCATTGAAATTTATTAAAAATAGTTCATTGAACGAGTAGACATTTCACGTTCAGTATCAAGGTGGCAGTCAAATCTATAATTTTGTTTTGTTAAATTATTAGTAAATTTACTATATAATTGTTGGTGCTGAAAATTGATGTGGCGCCTTTCAATTCAACTTTAGAGAATTTACGAGAAATAATCGACGGAGATCAAATTTATCATAAAGTAGAATACGAGTACAAGCTTAAAATACTCCTAAGATAGAATTATCATATTGTACTAGGGGAATGAATCACCCTTTTATACGTGTTCGATCTTGGCATTTTAAATCAACTTCGTTGTGTGACACACAATTCAGAACCACGCTCACCTTAATTCTCGACCCCTCATGTGTCGAGTCAGGTCTACGTGGGGGTTTGGTGGCGATACAACAATAATGTTAATCTAGATTTTGCCTATATTTTTAAAATAAACACTCACCTCGAATTATAATTCTCTATTGATTCAAAAGAACATTTAAAATTAAATGTATGGATAATTTTCGGTCCATACTAAGCTCTTGTTTGTTTTCTTTTAAAATATAACTTTTGTAATTTTTATACTCATTTTCAACCAAACATTTACACAATAAAATATTTTGCAGGCAAACTTAAAATTTTTCCTACTTTTTAACAATACATTCTCCTAAAAATCACTATTCAAAACTCAATTTTTAAAAAAATAATGGTCATCAAACATGGGCTAAATGTCATCCTCTCCATTTCAAAAAATTTTCTTACGAGCTTTTAGTTTTATTTCGAAAATATATTTATACATTTCGCAATAATTTTTGTCTAATTTTTGTTCTCACAAGTCACAACTAAGTATCCTTTTTCTTTGGACCCTAGTAGATGAACTGGGAGGCGCCACATCAGCCCCCAAGGCTTATGTGACCATGTTCAAATGGCTTAACCCTTTTTCTTTTACCTTCATCTCGTCGTTGTCTTCAGCTCCATCAGTCGCCCCATCCACTTACACCAATCGTCGTCATCGCCATTACGCATCTCTAGAGATGCACCTCCTATGTAGTTTTTACATGTTCAATGGACTTTTGTTTAACATATCACAACAAAACTATCACGCCATATTCAACTATTTGTGTTCAAACTTCAACATTTAGTTGTGTTTCTATTTTAAAAAGTGGGGGGGGGGGGGAGTCATCTCCTTGCTAGATAATGAGTCTCCGTAACAGGATGAAAATGTAAGATTTTATGGCCCAGAGTTTTATATTTATTTAACCAGTACATTTTAATTTAAGTCAAAATCAATAATTAATTTTAACAACATATTTTATGGGATCCACAACATTTCAACTACGTATTTGATTAATTTTTATCAATATTTACTAGAAATTTGATTTTAGTCCCTACCAAACAGGAACTTAATATATTATTAATTATTTATTTTTTTTTTAAATTGCTAAAATCTAATTGATTAATAAAAGAGGTGCCTTTATGAATTGGGTTCTCCAATAAACGTGTCGTAATGATATTTAGCACCAAATGATTTAAATTCACAGGTTGGTTCCTCTCTCTAGTCTCTACCTACTGACGGTACGTTATTCCCATAACTCACATATATTAATTAAGATGGTTAAGAGAGAATCACATTTGTTCTTCAATCAACTACTTCAAGGGCTCTCATTGAGAGTTTATCGAGAGACAATCAATGACTTCTATTCTCTTAATATTGTGAAAATCATTACGTTTTAAGATTTTGAAATTTAGATCGTGCAATTAACGTTTTGGTATGAATCATAGTTTAGGGGAAAATCCCAAGAGACGAAGTAAACTTTTGCATAAAAATATTGAATAGTTTCAATCATCATGTAAGAAAATTAAAAACAATGAACTTATCGTGGAGACAATTCTTTTGCAAAAAAAAGTACCATTAAAATCAACACATCAACCAAAAGATTAGAAGATGGAAATTAACTCAATATTCAATGACGATTTTGACACGATGATTGGAATCATTGGATAGATAATGGAAAATCATCTTTAATAAACTCGTAGAATTATATAGATTCAAAGTTGTTTGTGAATGATATAGTTTGAATAAGTGGGAATAAAAAAAAAACTTGCTCAGATCGTTGAATATTATCAAAATTTAATTTATATTGGTTCGCCAAATGTAGGATTTTAGTTCAAATTGAATCCAGATATTGAATAAAGTTCTCGTGTAATTCGATTAAACTCAATTTTCCCAAAACAAAAAAGATCGTATTGACCTTAAAATCTTACCGACTTGACCGTCAGAATATTCCAACCAGTTCTCCTTCTACATTTAAGTTACCTACACACTAAAAGAATATGTTAAAATGCAAAGTCGTTGCCACGAATATTTGCTCAGCAATCGTATTCGAGTAATGGTCAAGAAAAATGTGAAGATAAATGAAACAAAATTTTACTAGGTCGAGAAATACTGCATACTTTTGCATAAAAGTTCACCACCCAATTTCCACCATCACAATCGCTATTGCCGTCGTAAAATTATACTACACACAATTCACCACCATGTTTCAACCTACATCGCCACCATCACTTGTAGTGCAGTGTGCTACATACATTTTACTACCTATGTATATCGTAATCGGGCGTCGATACCGTCACAACTTGTAACAATCAGTTTTATATCACTGTCGCCTGTGTTGATCCCACTACTTATAAAACATTCATTGTTACACCATTATCGTCGATCCCACCACTTGTAACATTTATTTTTAAATCACAACTATCAATCATCATAGCATCCGTTGATCTCGCCACTTATAAACATTCATTGTTACACCATTATCGTCGATCCCACCACTTGTAACATTTATTTTTAAATCACAACTATCAATCATCATAGCATCCGTTGATCTCGCCACTTGTAAACATTCATTGTTACACCATGGTCGTCTGTCTCATCACTCGGTACATTTATTACTAAACCACCACTATCGTCGTCACTGCTCTTCATAAAATCAACATCCATAACAACCGCCCTTAGTACACCACCATCAACGCCACCCCAAGACTAACACAGTCATCTAATTTCATACATGGTTTTCACCCAACACACACAAATGAAGCATATACGTCAATGTCAGAGGTCCAATGCATCGCGATATTGTCACAGCTTTTATCTAAATACAAAGCAGATCCTTGTTTGGGATTCGAAAAAATTTAATTCCGCTGTGCATGCTTAAGTAGAATCCCAACAGGGGTGAGGTGGAGGGGATCAGTGATAGCAAGGATTGGAGAGTTGGGAGCCGCCGGCAGCTGCTTTCTTTACAGAAAGTGGTGAACAATATTTTCAACTTTTTTGGTCGGCAAGAGAATATATCTGGTTTCAAATGATGGGCATAGTGATGATAATCGATGGGTCGTGAGTGGTCCAAGGATGGATCACTATTTTAGACTTTTGACCTTTCTGCCCCTTGGATTCGAGTCCCTTTTCCCTTACATCTTCCTAAACGTTCGACCCTTTTAGTGATTCTGACATCAAGGAGGAGTGGCGGTGGTTCTAGGGTGGAGGCAAGGCTCAGATCAATAAGGGAAATTGGGTGGAGGGATTTTTTGGTGGCAAGAAGGAAGACCTCTCCATATTCTCGACAAATCGAACAACCTCTCCATCCCTTTTCGATCCCATGAGCAAACCATAATTGGTTCAATTTCCAAAAAATACACCTCGTTGACGTGTCGATTCCCCATTGGCTTCCAAAATCAAAGGACGACAATCTCCCCCCTTGGCAATTCCCATTAAGCTAATACCCACCCCACCCCAACCTTCCAATTTAAAGCATTTTCGATTCACAAAAACTACATTCAAATTGTGTATCTGGTGCTTAGATGACAATGAATTGTTCCATGGAGTTATTGGCCGTTGATTCGCCGTACGAGTTGCTGTTCAAAGCGGTGCTGTTGATACCGATTTCTCATTATTTATTGGGACTTTTGTTTGTTTTGATTGTATTTCTGTATAATTTTCTGGAAATGCATGTTCTTGGAGATCTATTCACCGGGTTCAGAGGACAGCCAGTTTCTTTGACTTTCAATTCTTCCTCTCGAGTCTACCACGATGTTATTTCAAAGTGTAAAATTCTTCATGGAAGGTATAGATGGAAAAAAAAAAAAAAAAAAACTAGAAGTTATAGTTAACTTAACAATAGCACCACTATATTTTACTCGGTAAATTGTTTGTTGACTTCACTGTTTTTATTTCTGTGGTTTTATACTGTATCACTATTCAAATAATGTGGTTTAATTTTTATTATATTTGGGTGATTAAAAATAGGTATTTAGCCACTCCATGGCTATGCAGTCCTCATCTTCAGACTGGATTTTTACATTTTTTTGGAAGGTCACCTGTTGTCGACTATAAGAGGTGAGGTTTGATAGAATAACATTTATGCGGGCGGATTATTAACACTTTACACTCTTTTGAAACAAACAACAATCAGTGCGACAATTCAAATGCATTTTAATTTGTATATTGGTAGTACATTTGAATTTTGCATTTCTCAAGATAGCTTAGGACTAAAATACTTTGCAAAGATCCATTATTACATTAAACGAAGTTTTTTGCTAGTACTGATTCTAGGCAATGTCCAGACAGCTTTTTATAACCTCTGATGGTGGGACCATAGCTCTGGATTGGCTAACGAATGCCGATGGTAAAGTGTCTTTCACCTTATTTTTCTTAATTGTGTTTTAATTCTTTTAATTTTGAACAGTATCTCAATAAACTATCGTTTATGTGAAGTTTTGACCATAAACGGTGTTACATAACCTTGGAGAATTCATTGTATTCCATGTTGTTTCCACGACATATCTTCTATAACTTGTTTATCGACTTAACTGATATATATTGGTTATTTATTTAATATTCTTTGTTGCTGATTTTGTCCTTTTTACTTTTAGTTAAGAAACAAGCCACCCAACTAAATGATGCAGTTCAGATTGATGGTAAAGATCCAATCATGATTGTCGTTCCTGGCTTAACAAGTGATTCTGATTCTGCTGTAAGCTATCTATCTCTATCGAACCATTCCCTTTTTTTGGTCGTCTTCTCTCAGTCAGTATATTATGTTTGTTGTTAATGTAATTTCTTCCTTTTCGGATAAATAATTGTGGTCCTATCCAAAAGTTGCTACTCTTCCCCATCCATCCCATCCCAGTTCACTTTTTCTTTTTTTTTGATAACCGTGGATGTCCAGACCAACTTGCGTGCACCTCGACTAATTCCACGGGGCCCTGAAGTTTACAGCCGTTTCTCACCTTAGTGGCCCTGAGAGGACTCGAACCCAGTTCACTTTTTCTTACCAGACATTAAACATCCCCCCTGTAAGAATTAACGGAAATAAACCTTGAATAACGTAGGTGATGTTAGTGATCGATGCTGTTTTATTGGTTAAGTTCTTTGTAAAAATGGTGCCAAACTCTAGAGATAGTTGATGATACTGGTTGAAAATATTATTCCGTATGTTTTAGAATATTGAACAAAAAGTCCTTATTGTACCTATCTATATATATGCATTCATAAATGTAAGTATATCTTTTATAGTATTGCTATCATCTATGATACACTGACACGGGGACATGTGTCTAACACGACGTTGACACGCAATTTTTACTCTTCCAACACGTTGATTAATAGCAATAGTAAAATGGATTCGTTCAGTTAGTTCTCACTTTCGAAGCATTCCATATAAAGTTAGTATGACAATATACTTTGTTAACTCTTTATCATGCCAACATGTGGCCAATTGCCAACTTTTTTCCAAATATCTCTCTTTTGCGATTGTTAATTGTTGGCTGTAAAGGTCTATTTGACCTCTGCAACAGTGACCTTCGAATATGATTTTGAGATGACATGAAAAAGGGATCAAAAGGAAATCTCTTATGATATAGAAATGCATTGTGGATAACTCTCAATCTTTTTCTCCATTAATTTATGTTTGGTTGCTATAATGCAGATGAGCATTCCTTAGACTTGTGCAGGTCTTTGTATTTTAGAACTTTGACTATCACCTTCTAGCTAGAAGACTTGCTTCATTACTACTTTTTCTCTTTAATGTACTATTATCTAGAACTAGATCTTGTCCAAAGATATATTTTCTTGGAGATTTGGGCATTCACGATCAATTAGAAATAATATTCTTTCATCATTTCAGTGTATTATAACCCACAATTAGTCTGACCATTTTTCTCTCCCTAATGTGTTTTGTGTTAAACAGTATGTCAAGCATTTGGTTTTCAAGATGGCTAAGAGTGGCTGGAATGTTGTTGTGAGCAATCATCGGGGCCTTGGGGGTGTATCAATAACTGTGAGTACACTTTGCATGAATATTTCAATTGGAGATGATAGATTTGTTTCTGGCAAGGGAGGGACTAGTTTCTATTAGGGTCCGTTTGATTGTAAACGTGGAAAATGGGTGGAAAGAAAATAAATTCTAGGGAATTGAATTATCTAGAAATTGTTTTACTGTGAATTGTAATTAATTGTATTTGATTGGTATAATTTTTCATCCGGAAAATGTTGAAAGTTTGGTGTCCGTTTGACTTCGTTTTTCATGAAAATTGTCCATTAAAATGATAATTTTTTCTACCATTGAGTCTAGAATTTGTTCCCATTACCAAAAAGTAAAAAATATATATATATATGAAAAAAAAAATTTTAACATACCGAATATCATTCGTTTGGCTTTGTTTTACATGAAAATTGTCAATAAAAATGAGAATTTTTTTTACCATTGTGTCAAAAAAATTCTAGTTGCCAAAAATTAAAGAAAGAAAAAAAAGCTGGAAAATGAAAAAACCAACCAAACCATAAAAAAACAAATTCCACTCGCATGGAAAACGGGCGCGTGAGTGGGCTATGGTGAAAATCTATTCTTGGCACAAATAAACCTATCAAACACAACAAATAGAGGGAATTGGAAAACCTTTTCCATTTTCTAGGGAAAAAAGGAGTAATCAAACACAACCTTATATTTATCTATTGTGGTTACTGGTTAATGATAGGATTTGTTTTATATCCTTTGGGAGATATATATGTCTCTCGTATCTATGTAGGTGAGGCCCTCGCCTCAGGCCCAAACTCGAAGGAGTGCCAAAATTCTGTATAATTGCTAGAATAATATATAAAAAGCCTTCATAACATACTGTTTAAGTTTTCATTTTCCATTATGAAAGGTCACGAGTTCAAATCCCAATTTCCCCTTATGTCCTTTTCCTTTTTTTTTTCTTTTGAGAAATTGGTGCAATCAATCCCCAACTTTAATAGTCTCTAGCAAATTCATCCCCAATCTTTAAAAATGACTCTTTAATTTTCTAACCTTTTCTTCCGTTTGCATATTTCGTCTTTTTTACAATAATTTGTCTACTTGTGCCTTTATTTCTTCACGTTTAGAACGATAAAGTTGAAAAACACTATATTTAACACTTAACTTAGTCACTCTGGTCCTAAATGTTTCCTTCATTTATAATTCTAAAATCTAGAAAAAGAATTACTCGATCCCTTTTTACGCACAATTCTCATCAAAATATAGTTGAGTGCATGGTCATTTGCAAGAAAATTGGGTAAAACTTTCAAAGAAGGATGGTGAATTTATTTATAACTTGATTGTAATTGTATTTTTTCTTACTTATATATCCGGAGTGGAGTTTTTACATTTTGGTTACTTTATTTTGTATTTATGTGCATAGATAACTTTGATATCCATTTATATTCGGTTTGTTTAGGTTTTTTAATCAAAACTTGATGTTTCTAAAATACAATGTTGTCAATTTTTTGTGTGCCACATTTTATTTTATTTTATGTACCGTTTATTCAAAATTGATTACTTTTATATTATATTTAACAAAGTTTTTAAATAAAATAAGTAATTTTATTATTTTTCTTAAGTGGCTCTCTCTGCCAATTGCATTAATTGCTGCCCCCGAGGCACAAGTTAAAACGCGTGGCTCCGCCTTCGAGCATGAGCTACTAAATTCCTAAATATAACTTGTGGTAACTGGTAATGATAAAAATGTTGTCCAAATGATTATAATATAAGTTGCAATGCTATTTAAGTGATCATCTAGAACATTTTCAGTCATATTGTTTAATTATAATATAAATATTTTGGATATTACTTTTGTTTGTTGTTTTATTGTTGAGTTTTACGTTAATAGATTTGGTTCCATAAAGTTTTCATGAACGGAAAAAAATGAATGCATACTATTTGGGACCCAATTGTTCAAATATTTGACAACGTGAAGAATCATGGTTCAACTCTTTGACAACATTAAAAAACCAAAAGTTCTGCCCTCCCTCTCTATCCATCCAAGGGATAGAAGGTAGAATTTCCACAATAAATGCAAAGCCCTCTGATATGATTTGAAGATACAAATTCTTGTTGTGCCCAAAAAGTTGATTTTGGTTAGAACCATAAGCAGAAGTAATAAAATGATTTTGTTAATACATTTGAGTAATCTAGTTATGGGCTCTGTCTAGTTATGATACCATGATGGATGTTTAATTTGAAGAAATTTATGGATCAAGTTCAAAAGAATGGGGAAGAGGGGAGACGAGAAAGGGAGCCAAGGTGAAGGGTGAAGGCCACCAAACTAACTGCATTCATGCATTTAAGGAAGGACTACCTGGTAGGGAAAAAAAAATAGTGTTTTTTGATAAAACTTGAGCAAAATTTTATCATCTTTTTGATTGGTCAAACTTTAATTTTAACCCTACATTTCATGGGATCCACAACTTTGATTGACTTTTCAACTACATGTTTCAACAACTTTTATTAAAAATTGATAAAACCTTTATCAAACTACCCCTTAATGCAGAGGTTCTTGCATTGCCGAGAACACATTCTGTTGCTTGATATTTTTAAATTTTTAGTGCATAAAAAATAGCATGCAGTTTGTTTTCAGTCTGTGCTGGTATATTTTACATCTAAATATGTAATGATTAAATGTATTCATGCCACCAGTCGGATTGCCTCTACAATGCCGGATGGACAGAGGACGTACGTAAAGTGATTGACCACCTTCACTGTCAATACCCTGAAGCTCCTCTATTTGCTGTTGGGACAAGTATTGGTGCTAATATTCTGGTACAAGGATTCATCAGTTGTTTTTATTTCTTTCATGGGATTAAACGCACTTATTTAAACAAGCAGCATTTTGTTATTTAATTGTTATACTTATCTATTAAATGTTATTCTCTTCCATAATAAAAATGTAAAGATATATTTTTTAACCAAAGCAAATCACAGATAGGGGATAAATTATGGTAAGGAAGATTTAAGGAGTTGGACATGTCTTGCGTTGAATAAATGAGGCCCTTGTTCATAAGAGTGAGTATATCTGAATAGAACAAGGTTATAAGATCTAGGGATAGATCAAAGCTAACATAGTTTGTTGTGACTCTTTTAAGTGTCTATTTGCATTGGATTTTCTAGCAAGTTAGCAATGAACCAAATAGAGTAGGTACGAAAGATTCATGTAGCCCGCCTCAAATTATTGTGAACAGAGCTTAGTTTGTTGTTGTATTGAAGTAAAGCCAATTGTTTGCATAGTAGGGATTTCTTGTACAAGGAAGATTATCAGTTGTACATCATGGCTTGACGTTTTAGACTTGCTAAATACTTTTTAACTTTGGAAATAGAATGCTCTGGATGTAGAATTAGTGCTAACTAGTAGGATTCACTTATGCCTCTCGCAAATAGGCTTGAACGATATGTGAAGTCCAACCTACAAGGCCCTTGCTTCTAATTGTTTCCGCTTAGGTTCATCGCCTTGTGTGTCGTTGAAATACTTGGACTCTGTGGGTACTTATGTATTAGTTGCCACTTTGGATTGAACCTAATCCACCTTCGTAGCATTCTCAATTTACCCACATAATTGGGAACCTAAATCTGTTGTAACTTTTTTTAAGCATTTGTTTGAATCCCACATTCTGTTGAACATTTCGTTCAATGAAGTCTTAAGTACACGTGCTGAAGCTTTAACGAAGTTGTATATCACTCATTTCACATTTCGTGATTTTGTTCACGTGATTGAATTATCAGGTTAAATATCTTGGTGAGGATGGAAGTAATGTCCCTCTTATTGGGGCTGCAGCTATCTGTTCTACTTGGGACCTTTTGGTAAGTAGCTCTCAATTTGTTCCCTGATGCTTCTTTAAATTGTACCAAAGAATTTGATTTTTGACGCACGTAAATTTATGTTTCATCATGTTCCTTTTATTCCCTACTTACAAATTTGCCATACTAGTCAATCAGTTGTGGCTCTATATTCGTATCTTTTCCAGGATGCTTCAATTCATTGCTATATTTGTTTTTCTTCTTCTTTCCTTAGACAAGTTCCTCGGTTTCATCATTTTGAATCTTTGGTTGTGTTGAAATCGGGATAGTTACCTACACCCTAATACTAAGAGATGCACAATTGTTTTGTATGGTAAAATTACTGGAAAGAGTTGTTAATGTTTGATGGTTAAGAAAGAATGTGAAATTATCAAATTACAGAGGTAGCATATTGCTAAAATTTCCTTATTTTTGGTTCTCCTGTTTCACATAACAAATTTGTCCTGATCACCTATTTAAATGTGAATTAAATTTATACTCCGCTCCAAGCCTCCATTTGGCAAATTTATAAATGGTTTATAAATAGAAAAACTAGTGGATCCCACGAAATGCGTGGATAATAATGAGTAGTATTTATAAATGTGTGGTTGAAATTAATGTTTGACTTTGACTGAATTTATAAACAAATTTATAAATTGTATCCAAACAAAGGTCAAGTATTTTCTTGGATTGATTGCTTACAGTGGATTTTATCCTTTCTTGTTCTGTACTTATTATGCATAACTTAGTGTGGGAGAAAGATTTGATGCTTTCGATGGCTTCCTATCAGTTTTCTTGTAGAATGCACCATTTGGCTGTTCTGAATTGAAATCTACTTTCTTTATTTTTTCCAGATATGTGACCGGTTTATTAACCGTAGACTTGTGCAGAAATTTTATGACAAAGCTCTAACTTTTGGCTTAAAAGGTTATGCGGATTTGTAGGTCACCTCTTCTTGCTAAGTGTTTTATATTTACTTACCTATTCTGTCATCAGAAGTCTTACATATTTAGCAGCTTGAAAAATTGTAGCATGTCAATAATATTCTGCATTTTCCTCAGTTCAGTAATCAGGTATCAACCTCGATTTATATTCAACATCTTTCAATGATTAAATCTGATTTTTTTGTAGGCACCATGCTGTCCTTTCTCGTCTTGCAGATTGGGAAGGCATTAAAAAGGTCATCCCTGTTACTATTGATATTTCTTACGTCAAGACTGTCTCTCTTTTGATAGACTAGAAAAATTCATATATCACACAATACATGAAATTCTAAAATTGTGGTTGATACCCAAATTTCAAATCTTGTGTGGTAAGCATGTTTGGGAAGTGTCCATAAACTGTTTAAATTATAATAAGTGGTGAATAAGTGGATATTGCTTGTGGATCTCTCGAAATGTGTGGATAAAAAGTGGCTTAAGCATTTATAAATAATTTATTTCCATGCTGTTTAGTTAACTTAATTAGCTTGATACACTGGATTGCATTAAGTGACTTGACGTTTTGGGGGTAGGGGGAGGTTACAGAAAAAAGAGATTTAATAGAAATTTAAACAAACATTATTGTCCTTGGACTTTAAGTAGACATCATTATGATAAAAGAAGAGGCAATGGAGATACAACATGCAAAATGAACTAAGGCATTAGGTGGTCTTTGAGGAAGATAGTATAGACCAATGATTTAGTCATGCGAATGAATGAAGGATGAAAAATACAAGACCACACTTTGCCAACACTGAATTAATTACTTGATCCATTTCATAAAACCTATTTCTTTTTGTTTCATTGTTGCCTTGTAATTGGAATTATGGTCATTACCAAATTCACAGGAACTTATCGTCTCGAAAGTTCAGAAAACGTTCTATTATAAACAAACAATGACCGGTCAAATATTTCACTATGAAGAAACTGTTCATAGCCTTACCCCCAACCATCCACTCTATATTTCTAATGGGATAAAGGGAGAATTCTGCATCAAGTATGAACTTTACTTGTCACGCATTTAATTTTGTAAGAACTTCTGTATATATTGTTGCTGATATATCATTTGTGTTGAAGTGAAGAAAGATATATTTAGATATTGATGGTTATATTGATATCACTTTTTGATATGATACAGTCACGTTCTGTCCGGGACTTTGACAATTATGCTACTCGTATTGTTGGTAAATATGAGGTAACAATTTTGGACTCACTTCTTTTTGCTGATGCTTAATCATTTAATATATTTTTTTCTTTTTCCCAGACAGTGGATACATATTACAGGCGATGTAGCAGTTCGAGTTATGCAGGAAATGTGATGGTCCCCCTTCTCTGCATCAGTACTTTAGATGACCCAGTATGTACGAGTGAAGCAATTCCATGGGATGAGTGTCGGTATGTAGTCTGTGTTGTTCTTTTTTAGTGACACCTGTGAATTTTCATTTTTATTCCTAGTAAGATTTGAAAAAAAAAAGGAAGACGGATATTAGCAGTTTATTGTTGAAGAAGGTAATTAAGGACAAAAAATTGATAGGTGTGATTAACAAATGTATCTAGACCCAAGTGATTGGGTCAAGCCACCTGTCTAGTTGTGCATTTATTATTATTATTATTATTGTTGTTGTTGTTGTTGTTGTTGTTGTTGTTGTTGTTGTTGTTGTTATTATTATTTTTAAGTTAAATTTAACTTAACACTCATTTAAAGTTGGTCTAGCTTATGGGTCATATTTGTTGGAAGAAAAGCAAGGACAACTAGATGGCATGTTATCAAGAAGAAAGAATAATATGAATAAAATTTTCAATACTTCAAAATCTCTTGATTATATATAATTTTGACCGGAAAGTGTTTTGAGATGAAACAAATGGAATAGTAGACAAGAAATGAGGAGGAATATCATTGTAAGCAAGATTTATTGCAACCTGAAAAAAAAATGGAGTTTATGATTTAACATAGTGGATATATATATCTAAATGTGTGTAAAGAAACTGACAGTTGCAAAAATGAAAAGAAGTACATAAGCATGAGTTTTCTATAGATTCAAATGGAAATACAGTTGAACCATACATTCTGTACCCACTTTGTTATCGTAATGCTAGACTGAATAAAAGATGTTGTGATCTCTAAGATTGTCCTTGCATTTTCTTATCTAGATAGACTAGACAAAACAATTCTTGAATTTATGATAAACACTTGGCTACTGACCTGTATGACCTTTTTTCCTGTCCTGATATGGACATATGAAATATACTTTTACTTATGATAACTAATTTATCGGCCATATATGTAGGTTAAATAATAATATTGTTTTGGCCACAACTCAGCATGGAGGACACCTAGGATTTTTTGAAGGGATAACTGCAAAAAGTGTCTGGTAAGACCTGTTTGCTCTTCGAAGTAATTGGCATTTTAAATGATTTCAGTGTTCAGAAAGTTTTATATACTTGCCTATATATATAGTTTTTGCAGAAAAATATTTGTGAAAGGTACTGAATATTTCTAGTTTCTTGGCTATTCCCGAGTTTCATTTTGTATGAATGAAGGAAATGCATTCATTTGGTGGAAGTATTGATTGGTAGTACGTGCATAACATACATTACAATTGCTTATTTTATAATGTGCTTCCATGCCTCTGTGTTAATGTTACAGTGCGTAACAAGCTGTAGTTCCCGTGACTTTTCTTTGCTCAAGAAGCCTCTGTGTTCTTGTCAGTAATTTTCCTGTCACTTGTAGGTGGGTAAGAGCAGTTGATGAATTTTTTGGTGCTCTGCAGTCTAGCCCATTGTATCACAGGAAAAAGGAGGTTTGGAAACACTAGTTGATTTTAAATATATCATGAATCAGAAGCTCTATCGTTTTTTTTTTTTTTTTGGACATAGACTCGTGTACATACTGATATCGTTATATGGTTAAAATCGTGAAATATTATGGTTTCTCGAACACAGATCATCCTGATAGGAAAAAAAATTGAGGTCATGCAGGAAATTTGAGTGTCCCTGCATGTTATTATTATAAAGTAACCAGTATAAAGCAATGCAACGAAATAACTTATATGTGAGAAATGTTTGCACATGTGAGGTACAAATTTGAAGTGCTGACATTTCATACAAATATACAAAAAGGGAAGTTCTTAATGTAGTAACTCATTAAAATTGATGCAATAACCATACGATTTGTATTACACATTTTCTTTGGCCTATTGGCACTTAATTGTAAATTTCAATATTTAGGTACAGTTTGTTGTTTTTTTCTTATTAAGACAACAGGGGATGTACTTCTTACTGACTTGTTCTACAAAGAGTGGACATCTACCATGCAGTTTAATGTATTGTATGGCTTGTGTGCTAAGCAGATTGCAGTTCCCCTGGTCAATCCTCAAGAGTCTTTGATTGATCAAGCTCCGTATCTGAATGTTGAGGAAGACGGGCTGGTGACTGCAGTACGAAGTGAACCAATAGCCGATGTAGGAGTTAAACATGAGGAGGATATTAAGCAAAACAAGTCTGAAGGTACCATTCCACATGCAGAGGAAATTGATCACAGAACTAGAGAGAAAGAAAATGAGAAAATCGAGCTTGTTGGCTCCTCTGATATCAATGAACAAGATGCTGGTGGCATAACCGTTCCTGTCAAAAAATGCTTAAACCAGATTTCGCGGCAGAACAGGAAATCACTGTGGCTACTTGCTTACATTGCAATCATTACTACTTGGCCAGTTGTGGGTTCAACCCTGCTATTGTTCTTAAAGAAGAAGTTTCAGAATTTTGTCTCCGGACCATCACTTAGAAGATAGATGAACAATACAATACTGTGAATCGTACTTGTATCTTTTACAATGTATGGTGTAGTAGCTACCAGCAAAGATAAACTCCAGTTTATTTATGAAAAGATACATAATCAAAGGAAGGCTATATGATACACGAAAGAACGTTGTACTATATGTGACTTGGAATTTGTTCATGAAATGAACCAAAACAATTTAGGGGATGTTCTTTTTATAGTTTTCAAGTCGTTTTCTGTTTTCGATTTTTCAAAACATTGAAAACACATTCTCTTTCTTATTTTTTGAAATTTTGAAAAAAAAAAAAAAAAAAAAATTGCACTGGAAACTAAAAACATGCAAAAGCACGTTTTGGGAGTTTTGAAACCAAAACGAAAAACACGGGAAACAACTACTACCTTATCTTCTCTCTCTCGTCTTCCGTAACGTAAAATAGGGCTCACACTGGTTTTCCATTTTTGATCTCACAAACCCACAATCCAAAGCTTCCACTTGTTTTTCATTTTCGATCTCAGTTACCCATTCTATATCTCGTTGACTTCAATCAGGTTTTGCCTCTAGTTTGTTAATTTGTTGGGTGTAAAATAATTTGATTCATGATGTGGAGACGGAATTTTGTGGTTGGAATTTCGAGTATTAATATTTGAACTTTATTGTACTGCCACCAATTTTTTATTTTTTTCTGAAAATCTTCAAATGGAGTTTTGAATTTTGATTGTTCTTGATGTATGGCCAGCATTTGCATTATGTTCATTTTGGAGAACTAGTAGTGCATTTTGGTGAGTGAGCATTGGGTCCAGAATGTGCTTTTTTGTTGATTGACATATTTGTTTACCTTTTATTGCCAGTGCAAATTTTGTGTGAACTTAAGGTTTTTGGAGTGTGCAAAAAATGTGAAAATTTTCAACCAAGATAAAACCAAATTGAAAACTTTGAATTATAGGTGTTAATATGAACCAAGGTAGTAAAAGATTTTGCTGAGATTCAACTTGATAAAAAATAGTTTGTAGAGAATATCTCTCGTTTTCAAACTTATCAAATCCTTTAATATTGTTTTTGTTATAGTATTCATATATTCTTTTGTCAGCTGCTCTGCATAATTACAATACAGTGATTGGCCAGGTCTACAGTGAAATTTATTAACTAGTTCCTATTTAAAGATTTATTTGTTAAAGGGAAAAGACTAGACATTTGTTGCCCAGCTAATTCCTCGTCTTTTTAGGTGAACATCACATGACTATTGACAGAGAGCATAAGTATGATAAAATCTGCCTTCTTTTCATTTATGAATCTATTATCATCTTCATATCTCCAAATTATCTAGTGGAAGTTGCCATCATTTAATGGTGGACTGTATAGCAACCTGTTTTGACTTGAATGTTGGTGACTGGCTCCCTCATTTTGGCTTGACAATATCATTTTTGTACAAGAAATTACTTTTAGATTTTTTTTTTTTTTTTTTTTTCTGAATATTCATATCTTGATAGGGACTTTATGGAAAAAAATATTTAACTTGGAAAAATGTTGGGAAAATTGACTCATTGGTTTTTCAAAATTTGGTTGGGCTAAATGGTTTTTGTTGTGTAAAGTAGGACTTTTAAGTGATCTTTCAAAAACTATAACTTACCTAATTGGAACTTTAGTTGTATGCTGTATCATGTTTACATCCTCCTATGATATATTTGGAAGAAGATTGCTTCATAATGTTATTTTCCCTTTTAGCCTCTTTTTTTTTTTTAACTTGCTATCACACCATGTAATTCCATGTCTATCTACTTCTGCTTATGAGGAGAGGAATTTTGCGAAATGTTCCACCTGAATGCTTCTTTAAATTTTTTGCGTAAGGATGGCCTTTGGAGATGATATTTCAGACGGCATTGATAGATTCCATATTCCTTTGGAGATGTCCAAGGCCGAAATCAGTTGCTTCCCTGATATTTTGTTCTCAGATTGATATGATATATTCTTCTCCATGTCATTATTACCTCCTAAATAGTTATGAATTGGTAGTGGCATGTGAATGGTGGTGTTCAAGAAGATGTCTTTCTTCCCATTTTCATTATGTTCGAATCTTGCATAGCCATAGTAGTTTAAACCCGATGATAACAAGGTCGACGGGTCATTGGTTCAACTGAACAGTCAAGTGCTTGGATTGACAAGCGTGTTCGTGCTTCAATTTGTGAAGTCTTCAATTTGCGTTTCAGTTTTATGTTCTTTGCAAAGGATTGGCTGCAGTATGAACATTCATAAATGTCATTTGGAATTACAAATGTTTCTAGTACAATTGTTAAAACAGATTTTTGATATAACAAATATTATTTCTTATTGTAGATGATATCGTTTTGATTATTTTTTTAGGTAATGATATTGTTCCCTCATTATATATTTGTCTAATAAGAAAATTGATTTTTAAAGTATAGGTGAAAAAATGGTAGAAGAATTTTTTTCTATTTTGTTAGTTGTTATCTCACTATATCAATTGCTGAGTTATCCCATAGGTGTTACACTGATCTTTTGATAAGAGTGTTTTTGTAAGAATTGGCATTTTGCCTTGCGGAGGGTAGGAATTTGAAACTTGAGGTCACTCCTAGTCTAGTTCTTTCGTTACATTGAAGAAAAAAAATCATATATGTGTCCAATTTCTAGGGAACTTTTTCCTACTTGGACTCACCGTACTTCCTTTGACTACTCGTGAGATACAGTGGAAACATTATGTTAGGGATCAAAGTGTTACACACATGTGGAATGACTACTCAAGACGTCGTACATGACTATCGATTTATTTTATATTTTGTTTAGTATCTTCTTGTTTCGTCATGACACGTAAACTACTAATCGTATCGATTGAACTGTTTTGTCAAATTTAATTTAGATTGTGTTTTTTATATCTGGAAAAAAAATATTTTAAGATTGATCAACTTCAAAATTTATATGTTATTTAATATTATATTAATTTTAAACTATTAAAATTTATTGAATAATCAAATTTCTTAAATAAGATATTATAAAAAAAATATTCTCAAAATTTCAAAGTAAATGCATTTTCCATTTTTATGTTTTGAGAAACAGTTTTTCAAAATGATAAAGAGAACATTTTCAATAATTTCAAAACAGACACTCAAAACACAAAATAAATTCAAAACTCAACTCAAATCTAAAAAACGAAGATAACAGTCCCTTAGCTTTACTACTATGCTAATCTGGAAATCGGTACTTACTTCTGGTGAACTGTTCTTGATACTAAAGCATTCAGGTAACTATGCATTTATTAGAATCAGATTTACTCCATGTATCATTTTTCTATTTCTTTTTGCCTGAGCTTTGACTGGTCGACTAACAGGTTGCCGATTTGAACATCACAACCTTCTTATAAAGCCGGAAAAAGAACTGTCCCTTCTTCTGAAGAGCCAATATGGTGAATAATTTCATTATTATTTGACCATTAGCCGTAAATATTGGTGTTACAAAATGAAGTATAAACATCAATCTCCGTAGAACATTGTAAATTTCACATTTTTTATTAATAATTAAAAATAACAAGTCTTCACCATCATCCTATGCACCTCAATCTCACGATGAACTCAGTGACAGCCAATACTGGCCAAAAAAATAGTCAAAGTGACCTTTCACTCAATTCCATTCGATCTCATTCTTACTAATTTCAAAATTGTCACAGCAGCGACGGAGGCATCTGTTAAGAGAGAGCCTACAATTTTAGCATATTAGAACTAATGTTACATTGAAAACCACAAATCGTGGTAATGTTTAAATTTTAATGTCTACTGTTGCCAATGACTAAGGTACACAAACCTGAACAGTACAAGTCCTATCTTCCCTTGCTGGAAAGAGAAGTGAATCAGAGGGCATATTCCAGAAAATGACAACAATTGATGACATGAGGGATGACGTATCTGAGATATCAGATAACTTAGGATCTAATTAGCTCGACTCATCTTGATTTTGGGCATGGCCTTCTTCATTTGGCGGGCACGCTCTTTAGCCTCTTTCTTGCGAAGAGTTTCAGCACTTAGCTTTGCCTCGGCCTCTTCCAACTTCTTTCTCTGCTCAGCCTTCCTTTTCTGCAAGGCTTCGTTCCTGGCATTCTGAAGTTCCTTCTGAACCTCTTGAGCAATCTTTAATCTGGCTGCTTCTGTTTTAGATCGAGCCTGAGGTACACAAGTCAAAGTTTAAAAAATCATGAATGATATTAAGATGCTGAAATCGTATGTGGGTATATAATTGTACTCACGTGCGAGCTGAGCTTATATCGACCAATTAGGTCAATGTAATAGGGGACAAGAGCAACCAATCGAGTCATGTCAGCCATGTGATTAGCATTGGGGAGAGCAAACTTGAACCCCAGCATCTTCTTATTTAAGCCCATGTATTTATCAGAAAAATGCATAGAGATGAAACCCTTTCCAAATTTCTCAAATGCCTTGTCGCTAAAGACCTGCACAAGTACAAGGAAAAATTATATATTACATGATCGCAGGGCACAAACACAAAGTTAAACTGGACCGTACCATTGATTCCTATTTTTTTTTTTCAGAAAACAGGAAATTAAGAGCATGTTTGGCTATTGTTTATAATTTATTTATAAACAATTAAAATACTTTTTTATCCACACATTTCATAGAACCAAAAAGTACTGGCCACTTATCTACCAATCATTTTTATCTATTTATAAATTAAACCAACTATAAACAACTACCAATCATGCATTTAATTGAACCCTGAGAAAGGTAGTGAAAACAATGACACACGTCAGAAGTTGCTGAATCGAAACACGAGAACAATTATGCAAATATGTGATGCATTAGTTAAGGAAATGACGATCATTCCCACAAGCGAATTGCAATTCCATACGACCCCCTCAAGATTGCAACTCTATCAGCAAATTATTTTTCACATCAGCTGAATACTGGAAGAGGGATAAGGCATAGCTGCCTGAAATCATACAGTTTGACCAGATTCCTATAGATTGGGGCAATTGTTTCTGTTCCACAGATACTGCTTTGGGTTAATTCTATTCAATTCATTTTGCACCCTTCTAGACAGAGATATTATAGTCACTTCTCTCAATTCCTTTAAGATGCATCCTAATCTTACTCATCAAAGCCTTGTACCATACTTTAGTGAGATCGATATGTGGATTCAATTTTGGATCTTCTTATTCCGCTCTATAATAGCAAGGCTGATCTCCTCATGGAAACCACACAGAAAGAAAATCCTTTTTAATTACTTCGATCATATAATTTTAGGTCAATTATTACCTCAAAATTGAGATACAAAAACCAAAACCGAAGTGGTCACTTATCAATCTCTTGCAACAAGGTACCTACTTTTCGTGCACATTTTTATAGTCCTTTCTCAAAAAGACTAACCTAATTAATTCGAACTACTTTATTCAAGTCCGTCTTAATTCTCACCAATAAACAATCTGCAAACCATACCAAAGATTCATACCTATTGTCTTGCTTCTCTGCAGGTTAATCAAAATCTAGGACAACCAATTATCTTCTATATTCCAAAATCATATGATAGAGACGTGAATCCAACCCCGAAAGGAAAAACGAGGAAGAAATAAAGAATATTACATTTTTTATGCCCACCTGGCACATTAAGGTTTTGATGTTATCCCAATGAGGCATCAAGCGGGCGAAGGATCGAAGTACACTGAGAAGGGGTCAATGTCGAGCTCAGGAAGGAGTGGAGGTTCGAATCAAGTAATCGAGCCACGAAGATCACGGGAACGGAGTTGACAAGCCAACGGACAAATTTCATGTTAGAGTCAAGGACCAAAAGGGGTTAGAAGACGTTCGAATCAAGAACACGGAGTTGGAGGCCAAAGGGTGACACTATGCGACCGCATAGTGTCTCAACCCATGCGGTCGCATGGTGGCACCCACAAGCAGATCCTGGCAATTCGTGTGGTCTATGCGCATAGGGACCGCATGAGAATGCCCTACGCGGTCGCATAGACCAAAATTTAGGCGAGGATTTTATTTTTCCGTAAGTTACCTAATTTACTTTAAATTCCTTTTATGTTAAGATTCTTGCAATATTTTTGAATTATTTCCGATTTAAACTAGATTCTAGGGTTTTTCCATCCTTTAGTATAAGTAGGATTTCATATTTCATTGTAAGGAAGACTTTGATTATTTTGAGATTGAATATACAATTTGGGAGTTTATTCCTTCATGTTCTTGGTAGTTTAAAGTTCTAACCTTGAACTTATCAAAAGGAGTCACAGTCCTTTTGTGGCATTCCCACTTCATGGTTCTTGTTCCGGGTAATCAACGGGTCAGATCTCTCACGCGTGATCTTGGTTCTTGGTACGGGTCGGGTTCCTGTTGCGAGACGCGATTTCTAGCTTTCTTGGGTTGGTTTCAACTTATTCGTGGGTTCCCAAGATATATTCTTGGCTGGGTTTGCATCAGTTGGTATCAGAGCTTCGATCTAGACTTCAGGTCATCTATCCTTTACTTTCAGTAATTTATTTTGTTGTTTGAGTAAAAAAAAAAATCAGATTTGTTATTTGGGTTTTGGGTCATTGTTTTCGTTGTTAATTTTGCCTCTAAATTTATTTTAGTTGTTTGTTGAGTTAGTGAAAAAAAAATGTTACTGTTCTTCGTCACTGTTCATGTAAACAGTTGGAAAAAAGTCTCTACACATTGTGAACGTCTAGAGGCAAAGCAAAATAAAAACACTATAAATTTCGAGTTATTTGTTTCTTGTTCGTTGAATTTGAGTCATTACCTCCGTCCGTGCCAAGATATTATTGATTATCCGAAACTTGTACTTGTGGTGTTTGCTGTTGGAACTGTGATCCAATTGATTGAGATCGGTTATTTCTCGAGCCATTAAGGAAGGAGGATGAGCGGTAAAAGGCAGAGTGGTGAGCTCATTATCAGGTAAAAGTCAATCTCGAGTGATACACGAGTGCAAACACGTGAGATACATTTATTTTGTTTTCTGTTATTTCTTTTCATTAAAATTTTGTTATTTACTTACTTGCAATGGAAGGAGATAATAATAAAGGAGAAGTAGATGCAGTGCCTAAGGGGTTTTATGCTCAGTTTATGGATAGTATGCAAGCTATACATCATAAGTTTGATCAATTGGGTTTGGTTGTTGAACGAATTAGTGGTGATGTAGCTAGGCATGAAACTATGATTAGTAGTCAACAGCGAGGAACACCCCAAAGGGTTCCTCGTAGGGTTGAGTAGATAGGAGAGGACGGAATCTTATGGCTGATTTTGATAGCGAAGATGAGGCGGTGAGTGTAGGTAGTAGTAACTACTATTTAGAGGCTGACATGGGACGAACGAGGAATAGAGGAGGTAGGTTTGTTCGGGTGTTGATAGGGATTTGGGAAGTATTAAAATGAATATTCCAGCTTTCCAAGGTCGGAGTGACCCTGAAGCTTACCTGGAGTGGGAAAAGAAAGTGGAGTTGGTGTTCGATTGTCATAACTATGCGGAAGAGAAGAAGTTGAAGTTAGTTGTAGTAGAATTCACTGACTATGCTATCGTCTGGTGGGATCAATTGTAACTAGTCGTAGGAGAAATTTGGATAGGCCAATTGAGACTTGGGGTGAGTTGAAGGCTTGTATGAGAAAGAGGTTTGTACTTGGACATTATTATTGGGATTTACATCACAAACTACAAACTCTTTCTCAGGGGTCTAGGAGTGTGGAGATTACTACAAGGAGATGGACGTGGCGATGATTAGGGCAAATGTAGTGGAGGATCGGGAAGCCACCATGGCTAGATTCTTGAATGGTTTGAATAGGGACATAGCTAATATTGTTGAGCTACAACACTATGTGGAGTTGTAGGATTTGGTGCATGTGGCTATGAAGGTGGAGAGACAACTCAAAAGAAAGGGGATAGCTAGGTTTACTATGGAACCCAAATGGAGTAGTGGTGATAGGAATGATCGGTTGGAGACTAGGGAAAATGTTGAAGTATCTAAGGCTAGGGAGGAGGTGAATAGGAATAAACCAAACATTGAAAATCAAAATGGTAGGTCAAGGGATATTAAGTGCTTTAAATGTTTGGGCTCAGGTCATATTGCTTCACAATGTTCAAACCGGCGGGTGATGATTCTACGGGATGATGGAGAAACTGAGTCGGATGATGGGAATGAGAGTGACAGTATGCTTGAGTTGGAGAATGTTAAGGGTGAAATTTGTGTGGAGTACCCGGTGGAGGAGTCATTAGTGGTTATGCGTGCTCTTACTATACAAGTAAAGGTGGATGATGAGGCACGGCAACGAGAAAACTTGTTTCACACTAGGTGTCACATTAAGGGTAAGGTGTGCAGTTTAATTGTAGATGGAGGGAGTTGTACCAATGTGGTTAGCACGACACTTGTAGAGGAGTTGGGATTACCTCTTATGAGGTATCCACAATCTTACAAATTGGAGTGGTTGAATAACTGTGGGGAAATACGGATTACAAAGAGTGCCTTGGTAAGTTTTAGTATTGGGCGGTATCATGATGAAGTGATGTGTGATGTGGTTCTGATGCATGCGGGGTATTTGTTGTTAAGAAGGCCATGACAGTATGATAAGAGAGTGAAGCATGAAGGGTTCACAAATCGGTACAGCCTTGTGATGGGTGGAAAAATAATTACACTTGTACCTTTGACATCACAACAGGTCCAAGAGGACCAAATGAAATTGAAGAGTGAGCGAGAAAATAAAAATGAAGAGCGGAAAAAGGAGAGCAAGAGAGAAGAAAGTAAGGTGGCTGAGAGTGATAAAAAAAGAGTAGAATCACATGAGAGAAAAGAGAGGAAAAAAGCAGAGTGGAGAGAAAATTCCTACGTGAGCCTCTATGCGAGAAAAATCGAGTGTGAGAGAGCTTTGGTATGAGGGCTAACAGTCCCCTCCCCAATTTTGATAATTCTCTTTTGCAGGAACTCAAAGAGAGTGAATGGGAACATACCGAGGATGGACATAACAAGGTCATGGTAACATGTCAAAATTTTACACCTAAGATAGGCTATGAACTTACATGTATAGAAAATTTTTTGCTTGTTCATGATATACACTTACTACATCATCAGATTCTAGTTTGTCACACGGAGTTAATCACATATGCTAGGCACTTAGATTGCATGCTTGAGAGTTGTATGCAAGTGAGTTTGAATTTACATCCTGACTTTCTTACATGTCATATGTTGGGTTTATGGAATGTGTTAGGACTTGGATTAGGGATAATGTCTATTATTTCCATTCCATACTTCAAATTAACAAGTGTTTTTAATCTACTAACCTCGTTCAATTCACTAATCTTATGTTTTGGAGTTAGTAGCATCTTTGGTGAAAAGCAGGTGATCACTATGTAGTGGAATCTAGTCTTGTATGATCTCGGTGATTGTGGTTGGGTGATTATGCGTACAAGGCGGAAACGAAGTCCACGGAGATCCATGTTACATCCTAGAGAAGATGGACCTTTCCATATCATTGTCATGAGCGTGATCAATGGATACAGTTTGGTTCTTTGGGGGTAAGTTGGTGATTGTTGGCATTTTTTAAACTTCTAATGTTGCTTCGTTTGGTGCAGGTTCGGATTCGTGGTCGAATCCTTTCGAAGGAAGAGGGGATGATGTGATCAAAATGAGGCATCAAGCGGGCGAAGGATCGAAGTGCACTGATAAGGGGTCAAAGTCGAGCTCGGGAAGGAGTCGGGGTTCGAATCAAGCTAAAGAAGCCATGCAATCAAGTGATTGAGCCACGAAGATCACGGGAACGGAGTTGACAAGCCAACGGACAAATTTCATGTTGGAGTCGAGGACCAAAAAGAGTTGAAAGACGTTCGAATCAAGAACGCGGAGTTGGAGGCCAAAGGGTGACACTATGCGACCGCATAGTGTCTCAACCCATGCATGGTGGCAACCCGCAAGCAGATCCTAGCAATTCATGTGGTCTATGCGACCGCATGAGAATGCTCTATGCGGTCGCATAGACCAAAATTTAGGCGAGGATTTTATTTTTCCGTAAGTTACCTAATTTACTTAGAATTCCTTTTATGTTAAGATTTTTGCAATATTTTTGAATTATATCCGATTTAAACTAGATTCTAGGGTTTTTCCATACTTAAGTATAAATAGGATTTCATATTTCATTGTAAGGAAGACTTTGATTATTTTGAGATTGAATATACAATTTGGGAGTTTATTCCTCAATGTTTATGGTGGTTTAAAGTTCTAACCTTGAACTTATCAAAAGGAGTCGCAATCCTTTTGTGGAGTTCCCACTTCACGGTTCTTGTTTCGGATAATCAACGGGTCAGATCTCTCACGCTTGAAGTTGGTTCTTGGTATGGGTCAAACAACGGGTCGGGTTGCTATTGCGAGACGTGATTTCTAGCTTTCTTGGGTTGATTTCAACTTGTTCGTGGGTTCCCAAGATATATTCTTGGCTGGGTTCGCATCAGGTTTTTCCCCCAAAAACAATCACTTTTAAGCCTTCAACTTCACTTACTCCAACAATAACACATGCAGTTCGCTAGTTTAAAAATATAATTTCCAAGATGCAACCTAATATACTTAAATGGTAAAGGCATATCCACACATATACTAAGCAGAATACCTAAAACAAGCAATCAAAATCAACATCCAACCATTCTAAAGCACAAGGATAAAAATACACACATTAAAATATCAAAACCGGACCAATGCATACCTGATCAAGCACAGCATCAGTGATCAAATCACTAGCAACCTCCTTGGATTCTGAGACCACCTGCAACTCCTCGGCCACCCACTTCCTCCCATTTGGAGGTGCCACTAGACCTGCAAAACGCTGCAAGTCACCAGCCTCCTTCTGCATTGTTTTTGCCAATTTCTTCCTAGCTAATGCAAAAACCACCTGATCCATAGCATCATCGTTCATGTACACCTCAAATGTAATCTCATCTTTACACGGCACCACCATGTTGTACAACCTCGAAATCAAATCATGCCTGCTCTTCAGCTCCATAGTTGCTAGCACTCCCGAGCAAAACCTCCTTCCGCTTGCATAGAACTTAAAAACATTCTGCCCCTCCTTCAACAACAGTGGAGAGTCGTCAGTCTCACCCACGCCCAACAAGCTAAAGTTCTTATCGAAAATAGAATCTTTGGTGGCAAACTTGCTCGCCCAAGCCAACGCCAAATTCTCATTCTCTTTCTTCCCTGTAAAATAATTGATCGTAAACATAATCAAGAACGAAACACATACAATCTCCACATAATACGACGTCAGCTTCCTCGGAACCTCAACTTCCGGTACTTCCGATTTCTGTGAACTCAAATCAGATTCCGATCCAGTGGCAGATACCGTAATTTCTGAAGTTTCCGGGGTTGAATGCTGAGGAACCCCCTCGAATTCATCCTCATCCCAGTACTCAAAAGCTGTAGAAGCAGACTTCGAGCTCGGGTTCGGATCCGATGATGGCGATTTAATTATGGGATCCGAATCGGAATCAGGAGGACCGTGGTGGGACTCGGAAGTGGGTTGTGAAAGAGAGATGGGGGGAGGAGGAGTTGACCGACGAGGAGGAACAACTGCATCGTTTGATTCATCGAGGACAAAATCTTCATCTTCTTCGGCGTCGAAGCCTTCGAAGTGGGATTGGGCGGTTGTGGGGGAGGCGGTGAGGCGGTGAACGAGGAGGGAGAAGAGGGAGAGAAGGGCAATTAGGTATAAAAGATTGTCACCTCTTGGGAGGAAGAGAGAGAGTGGAGAGATGAGGAGAGATGGAGAAGATCGTTTCGCCATCGTTGAATTCTTGGTTGATTGATTGGTGAGTGGAAGTGTTTCAGTAATCAGTATTGTGGCCTGGGGGCGAAGCCTCCAAAGTATGGTGAAAAGAGAAAATGGGAAAATTTCCATACAAGCCCCCCCAGCTCCAATTTATTTCACCTTGACCTCTACATTTACTTTTGTCATTCGATTTATTTTTGCACATTTGATATATAATATTTGTGGTTGACGAAGTATGGGTACGATGTCACGTGTAATATTTATTGAGATTAAAAGATAATAATATCCAAATTGTTATGTAAACAGAATAATGTTTTAGATATATCATTTTTCAACCTCTTATGTCGCACTTGTATTTTTTGTCGTCAGTCTCTACATTCATTTGATTGTGAAATAACATATTTAGGTTGTGTTTAAGCAACATTATTTTGGAAAAATGTATTTTGAAATAGGAAAAATTTGTGAAGAGAACGCGTTTGTGGTTGGTTGTGCTTTATGTGTTGAGCCACATTTGATTGATGGAGAATTTATGGTTGAAAAAAAAAAGGAAAAATTATTGATGTGATGAAAAATATTATTTTATTGAAAAATGTATGATTGAAAATGAGTAAAGAAATGAAAATTTTAATGTGAATCAAATAGGGGCTTAATACGAATTTATAGGTGCCGTATGGCACAAAACTGAAAATCGACAGGCGTATTAGTCGAGCTGATTTACAATCTAGTTATGCTGACACGCTCATCTTACTATAGTAGATTTTCTTAAAAGGCCGATACCAGATTCTTATTCTACCCATATTATGATAGCGAAACAAATTGGATTTACTATCGAATTTCACTATAGGAAAGCGATATACTAGTTTATTGATATTGTAGTGCTTCTCAAGTAAATAATGTGATTCACTTGCTAGTATTTCCTCCGTTGATTCGAATTTGAATGTCTTCGAAATAAAATCTCCATCTCACTGTTCAAAAAAAAAGAGGGGGGGGGGGGGGGAGAGAGAGAGAGAGAGAGAATAAAATTAATATAAGGGGACCCAGCTACTATTGTTGTGAATGCATTGGGACCATAGCTGCAAATTTCCCAATGACAAAAGGAAAAAAATAATTTTATCCAAACGCGTCTCCTAACAAAAAATTCAGTTAGAACTTAGGAAGTAAATGTTTCAAGTTTTCTCCTCTCCATGGTTCAACCCCCAGTCGGAGAAGAGTCTTCTCCGATCCTCTATCTCTCTCTCTCTCATTCACTGCGATCTAAGAATTCTGAGAGTAAAGTCAAAAACCCAACGTCGTTTCCCAGCTGTGTCTTTATCATTCCCAGCTTATAATTCCCTCAAATTAAACTTTGCTTCCACCGCCGACAATTGTAGATCTTCCATTTAACAATATCGAATTTCTTTTTTAAATTTAAGATCCCCTGGACCCGGTAGATTTTGTTGGGATCGAAGTTAAAACTTGCCTAAGACGAGGAAGGAACTCAATTGTTTAACCCTATCAGTGTGCAATAATATTGCGATAGTTGGGATTTTTTGGTTTTTTATTTTTGTTTTGTGTACTGTATAAATGGAGGAGTCGGAGGTGGGCGTCGTGGTTGACGTGGCATCGGGTTCGTACAAGGGGATGTCGTCTGATAACATAAAAGGATTAGTGATGGCTTTGTCTTCCAGTGTTTTTATTGGCGCCAGCTTCATTGTTAAGAAAAAGGGATTAAAGAAAGCAGGAGCTTCTGGCGTCAGGGCTGGTAATTTGTGTCTTCGCGCTTCATTTTTAGCTATATTCTATTTGCAATTTGACTTCAATTTTGGAAATGTTGACTGTTGAAGATGCGTATTTTTGTATATTTATATTTGGAGATGTAAATTGGACTTTGTTCTGCAAATGAAGTACTTGTATGGATATTGCAGAAACGGTACTGCTGCAATTGTACTGTGATTGAAATAAACTGTTGAGATCTTGAGTCAATTTCTTGGAAAGTTAGCGGCCTAAGGACATTTTAATGCTTCCTCATTACTGGAGATAATTGCTAAAGTTATGGTCCCTGAAAAAGTAGTGCTCCTTTCTCAAGTTAACTTCATTAGCTTTAAGAACTTTTGGATAGGGATCATTTCACTACTTGTTTTCTTTCCTCCTTAACTTCGAGAATATGTTGATCAGTTGACATAATAATCGTAATTGCCTCTCTCAAGCAGATAATTGAATACCATATGGGTCGTAATGTAGCTTCAGGTGGATTTCAAAGTCACAACTGCTGTTCAGTAAACGAGTGGGATTTCATCTAATTGTTTAATCATAGAATTTTTACATGTTAGACTTGTTTCTAATCACAGAGAAATATATTTAAAAAAAAAAAAAACTAGGGAATCTACCCAAAAAAATTCCATCTCTAATGTGGCAATCTGCCAGTTGTTGCTTTGAATGCTTCAGTCAAAATTTCTCAATTAACAAAGCAATCCATAACTGCCATATTAATTGGTGAGAAGTTACTAAACAATTACTTTCACCACTGACTTATGTATGCACGATTGAAAGTTGAAACACATACGGACATACCTAAGAAAGTGCAAGGACATGTAATGCTTAGCTTAGAATGATAAATTTGTATTAGAAGCTCATATAATAGTGTGCTCGGAGTGGCTTATAAGTGAACATATAAGGATGAGAGAGAAAAGGCATGTGAATTGTGAGAGCATACCTTTTCTCTCTCATGACTTTAAGTCTGCTTTAAGATGTGCTTAATTTTTTCATTGACTCACATGACTTTTGTGATTTATTTATATGCTCTCCCGAACCTGTTGTGGGATATCTTCTTGGTTAGTTCTTCTTTTGGTTATTTGGCTTCCTCGGGATTTCTTTTTGGAATCTATCCATTAATTTCTACTGTGTTTTTGTTTCTACAGGAGTTGGAGGGTATTCATATCTATATGAGCCACTATGGTGGGTGGGTATGATAACAAGTGAGTTATTTTTTCTATTTTTACACTTTATGGGAAGTATTTTGATTAAACCGCCATTATTTCACCCACTTGAACACATTTTAAACAAGAAAAGAATCTATTATCCATAGAGGTGATCATAGATGACTTCTTCTTGGTTCTGCTTACTGGAACCAAAAGGAAAACCGAAGGTGTTTGCCTGCTTGATCTAATTTATGGATAATGTCATATAACATACTCCAATTTGTTCCCCAACTCATTCTTGCAACTTGAAGGACAGATCCATTGTTCACTAACTCACTCTCCATCTCATACATAGGATTAATTTTCATTATTTTCTCATCGTGCTCATGTTTAGTTCTCCTTCTTATTGATATCTTCCATTTTCAGTTCACAATTTTTTCTCTCTTTTGTTGTTCTTTAACATATTACATACAGAATTATGGCATAAAGTTTCTAGTTCCCTCGTATTGCAGTACAAGTTTCTTTTGGTGTAATTTTACTGAAACTGAATCCCCTCTTGGTCATTTGCTGCTGCAACAGTGATTGTTGGAGAAATTGCAAATTTTGCAGCTTATGCATTTGCACCAGCCATTCTGGTTACCCCTCTTGGTGCGCTCAGCATTATTATCAGGCATGATATTCTGTCGCAGATCTTAACTAAATATGATACCTTGTTTTAGGTACTGATCAATGTGAGTTTGTTGCAGCGCTGTCCTTGCACACATTATTCTACGGGAGAAGCTACACATTTTTGGTGTTCTTGGTTGTGCTTTATGTGTTGTCGGTTCCACCACTATTGTTCTCCATGCTCCACAAGAGCGTGAAATTGAATCAGTGAAAGAAGTATGGGACCTTGCTACTGAGCCAGGTGACTTGGTTTTGTGTATCTTATTTGCAATGTGCTTCTCTTGTTTTCACATTTGATCTACCGAGCTTAACAACTGCATCTCTCCTGCAGCTTTTCTCTTTTATGCAACTCTGGTGATAGCAATTTCTCTCATTCTAATACTTCACTATATCCCACAGTATGGCCAAACTCATATAATGGTTTACATTGGTGTTTGCTCGTTAGTTGGTTCATTGTCGGTAGGTTGTGTTATTTTTTATAAGATTTCTTCCTAGTTCAATCTGCACCCCCGCCACCACCCAAAAAAAAAAAAAAAAAGCAATCTGGTCGTGGTTCTCTATGGCTGTTATAATCACTGGAATATCCCTGGCAGGTCATGAGTGTCAAAGCACTTGGAATCGCGTTAAAGCTGACACTATCAGGAATGAATCAGCTAATATATCCACAGACATGGGTCTTTGCTTTGGTTGTCATTTCTTGTGTGCTTACCCAAATGAATTATTTGAATAAGGTGAAGAATATTTTTCTTTGTGAACAATTTCTTTCTTTACTTGTTGATGCGTAATGAGCTTATAACTCACAACTTTTATGTTTTGGGAAAAGCATAAAATCTGGCCAATATAATATTAAAATACCTTGAGTCTGTAAGCTAAGTGGCAGTTGTGGCCATTGTATACACTATTTTAAAGTTTTAGTTCCTTGATTTTCCACCAGTTGGGTTCAAATATCTTATTGTCAAATCCAACCTTTTAAAAAATATAATTTCATAGGATGTCCGAACACTTGAGGATCAAACCTAGCATAGCTTCAGTCTGACATGGCAAGGTATTTAGATTGAGGGGAGAGAATCAATACACACTTGACAATTATATCCATTTCCCTCTTTTTCTTTAAATTTGGAGTATGTCTATATTTTATACTGACTGCTTTTAGGCTTCGATTGCATACAGTTTGATTGGTATTGATGTAGCATTATATTGTTTTAGATGGTTTTCTGTTCATGTCCTTTTCAATTCTTATATTTGGTGAATTTTGAATGCAGGCTCTTGACACATTCAACACAGCTGTAGTTTCACCCATTTACTATGTTATGTTCACTTCTTTAACAATATTGGCAAGTGTGATCATGTTCAAGGTAATCGTTCTGCTGATCCTTCTTTTTTTTCCTTTTACTTGGATGGGTTCCACGAGTGAAGAATTTGGAAAAACAAAGTGCACTCTATTTTCACAAGATTGCTTTTGCCTCTAAAACATTTGTTGTCAATTGTTTAAAAACAAAAAAAAAGGCTCAAACATATATAAAGTAGGTTGACATTTCAACCCTTTCAATGACGTGTTGGCAAAAACAGAGTGATTCTGATATTGGAAAACAGCCATCCCTTTTCTTCAGGTACTTATTTGTGTATGTGTGTTTGGGTATGGGGAATGGAGAAATACAAAAACATCGGCCCATAACATCACCATTGCATTATTGTCTGTATGTTTAAGTACCCGTCCCTTGTGATTCTTTGGCATAATCCACTACCTTGTATGTAGTTATTTTCTAAACTTAACACTATTTCACTGCACTTCACCTGAATGTTGGTTATTTAGGTTTGCTTGTGACTTGCATCTTGTATAATTTAAAATTCAGTCCAGTTGCTAGCTATATGTTGAGGTAATGATTACTTCTTACCTAGAAAAAGCAAAGAGTTGTGAAATTTCAAAGGTCTTAATTAAGATTGACAATGTACTTTTGCTTATATGGACAGGACTGGGACAGGCAGAATCCGACCCAGATTGTTACAGAAATGTGCGGATTTGTGACCATTCTTTCTGGAACTTTTCTTCTTCACAAAACAAAAGATATGGTTGATGGTAAGTGATGTACTCTTTCTTTTGGGCTTTATAGTTGTAGATTGTGCCCAGCCCCATGACATGCCTTGGTGAATATTTTGATTCACTCTGAATAAGGTTAAGTTTCGCTTCACTGAATGCTACAAAGGTGGACTAATCTTTCAGCAATAAGAGAAAAAGAAGCAGCAAAGCAAAAAATGCTCTAATCTAAGTCCATCGAAACACGATAAGTCTAAAACAAACATATTTACTTCTAAATAAACCTTTTAAGATTAAGATTAGCCTAACATGCTCTACTTCGTAATTTGTTCTAAATATTGAATTGACTTTTTGTGATGACAATTGTAATCTAGGTCCCACGACTATGGCTGTACGACTTTCGAAGCACGTTGATGAGGAAAATGGTTTTGGTGAAGAAGGTATCCCTCTAAGGCGTCAGGATAGCTTAAGAGCGCCTTAATGTATTCTTTTTCGACTATTTTTGTGTAGTTGACATCCCAAAGTCGTCGATATCGGGGAAGAGACCACACGAATGTGATATTGTGTAATTGTATCACATACCTAATCAATAGCCAACACGCCTGGAAGGAAAGAATGAGTTTTTCCGTTTTTCTACTCTTTCCCAAGTCTGTAACTCTGTTATTCTCAACCCCCACCCCCTCCAAAAAAAAAAAAAAAAATTGTTTCCAGGAAAAAGAAAAGAAACCCTTCCCACTTTAATTAGGAAAGCATTCTTATAATTTTTTTTATTTGTTTTATCGCATTTCAAAATTTCGGGTCACAAATTGTGTTGCATGTATAGTGGGTTCTGTTTGAGTGGTGTTTCGATGTTTCGATTAGGTAGTCTGCTGATGTATTGCGACCGCTTCAAGGAATAGTGTAATACTATGTTTTAGTTCGATAGCTCTACACAACATTATAATGGACTTACAGGTAAACTTCTAAAGTTTTATGATGAAATGAAACAAGTTATATAATTAAATGAAAATAAAATAAAAGTTCACTACTATGCAAAGGCTGTCTGTCCATCACTTTAGTGTTATTTAGGTAATTATATTTCAATTAAATGCTTGTCGTCGTTTATTTCGATGAAATCGTACTTGTTCTACACGGCCAACTAATGGTCAGCTTAACTGAAATCAAGTTAAAATATGTATTAGCTTGATTGGACAAAATTGAAGTATGGTTGACTTGATTGACATTGAAATGGAAGTATAGTTACCAGCAAAATTTTTCCAAAAGACATTGTTATCATTAGGGCCGTCCCTGCATAGAGGTAAATGAGGTCATGGCCTCGAGCCCAAAATTGGAGGGGGTCTCATTTTTTTTTATGTGGAAATTACTCATTTCCCTACTTTTGGAGATCCTAATTCTAAAATCAGATTTTATATTTTAACTTTCAAAAATCAGATATTTTATATATAGATACATATTTTTATATTTAATTAAATATTAATAATATTATTATAAAAATTAATTTATATATACCATACCCACCCCAAAAATTAATTATCAACCCTAACTCACCCCTATCTCTCTCATCCCCCTCTCTCAGAATCGATCGGAGTCCGCCGCCGTCTCGCCCTCTACGGCAACCCAAACACCGGACATCGCCCGCTGCAGCGCTGATTTGCAGTGTCAAATCGCTGACACCTTATATACAGATACGAAGAAATATAAATCTGAATCAAGGGAGCAGACCGGAAGAAATTATTCTCATCAGATGGAGTCGGGATCTGAAAAATTAAATTCCGATGGATCATTTAGGAACCGTCACAATCGAGAGTTGAAAGGTCTAGTTAGGGATGAAGATGAAGTTCCCCCACTACATACGTCTGTGTTAGCCAGGGTCAATGTGGATAACGAATCTCGTCATATAGTTGGCCGTGTGAAAGGATCACTTTCTCCTCGACCAGTAATGCAAAAGGAATATGTCGTGAGCAACCTCCGTCTTCAAACTGCCGCTCGCGAGGTTGAATGAGATCTGTTTTTTTTTTTCATTCAACACAGCGAGGTTGAATTAATTGTTGGTTTGGAGTTTGGTGAATGTGATGATGTGAAAACGAGGATGAAGGCTGTATTTGATGTGGTGGTTGTCGCCGGGTTTTGTGGATTCTTTGGTGGGGGGTGGTGTAAACGGAGATGGATGAGATGGTGGTGGTGGTAGTGTTTGCAGGGGTGGTGGTGGGGGGTTTGGAGGTGGCGAGGGCGAGGGCGAGGGCGATTTTTGTGGTGGTGATGGAGGCGACTGCAGAGGCGGTGGTGATAGCGATGTTGTTGGTGGGTGTTGTGTTGTTATTGTTGGCGGCGGCGGCGGCGGCCACGGGATGGGATGAAGAGTGCTTGTGACCAACTGTTGGTGGGTGTTGTGTTGTTATTGTTGGTAGCAGCGGCGAAGTAGGGTTAGGGCAGGTAAGACGATGGTGGTGGTGGTGATGTATAGTCTCTGTGACCTATGCTGTGACCTGACCCATGTATTGTGACATGTGCTGTGACCTTTAAAATATTCTATGACCTATGCTGTGACTATCAACAAAAACCTGAGCCATGTGTAAAAATATGTTGTGACCATTTGAAATGAACATGTGACTATCAACAAGAATCTGAGCCATGTGGAAAAATATTCTGTGACCTGAGCTGTGACCATTTGAAAATAACATGAGACTATGAACAAAATCATGAGTCATGTGCAATATATTCTGTGACACATGCCGTGACCATTTGAAAATAACCCGTGAATATTAACAAAAATGTGAGAAGTGAGCATAATCATGTTATCAATAAAAAAAACAATGCATTGTGACTTGTTACTTGATCTGTGACTTGTGACTTGTGACTTGTGACCTGGGTTGTGACCTGAGTTGTTGCCGGAATGCTCGTCGGAGTAGTCGTCGGAACGCTCGCCGGACGGCTGTCGGACCGGCGGGGTGGTGTAGGTGGGTGGATTAATTATATTATATATATATTTATATCTTTTTATATATTTATATATATAAATAAAAAAAATATAAATATATATGTGTATGTATAGGTCAAAAATCTGATTTTTGAAATGTAAAAGATGTTTTGTTATTTTTGAAGTAGTGTAAAGATAAAGTAGGATTTACGAATTTTTCCCTTTATTTATTTGGTTAGGCCCAGTTCACCACTAGAGGGCCTCACTCAATTTTGACCCAAGAATTTTTTTTTTTTTTTTAATAACATAACAACACTCAACAGAAAGGATTTACAATTCAATTCATTCGCTCTTCTTCTACGTCTGAGCAGTGAGCCCCATCGAGTCCTCCTCTAAGTTCAATTTGTTCTTCACGTCACGCCAACGTCAACGCCGATCTAAATTTCAGTCTCCACTCTTCTTCTCTTGCTTTCCCTTCTTTGTTTTCCCTTTATTTTGTCTAACCGCGCGTCCGTCAGAGTTCGGACTGTCCGCGACTGCATAATCTTAGCTGTTGTCAGTCTGCTGGTAATTGGTAAGCAACGACTTACTATTGCAATATAACTTAGGTATTTACATTTAATTTAATGTCCTCATTTTTAACCTATATATTGGTGAACCATTTTGAGATTTTGCATTCGCTGGACCTCATTAAAAGTTTTGATTTTGCATTTACATTTAATTTTAGGTCCTCATTTACAGATTTACTAGAGAACCATTTCGAGATTTTAATATTTCTGTTGGCACAAAATGGTTGAGAGTTGATACTTCTGTTAGCACAAAATGGTCCTCATTTTAATTTTAATTTTAGGTCCTCATTTACAGTTAGGGATTGAAACTTAGTTGACTTTCGTTCTTCTGTTCATTTTGCTTTGTTTTCCGTCACTCCTTGTTTTGGATAGTTATTGAAATCTCTCTCTTTCTTGCTTCACAAATCATTAATTGTTTAGCTTCTTTGGCCTAAAATATAAGAATTATTTTAGATGTACGTTGTTATTTATATTAGGGATGACATTCTTCCTGTGTGTCGAAATCTGACCAGTAATGTAAAAATGTGTTAAAAAAATCAAAGGCTATAATGAGTGTCTTTTTGAAGGAATGTACATAAGTACGTTTGAAAATATAAAACAAAACCGATGGTTTCAAAATGAGTTGGTCTATTCAGGTATGAGACAACTAACTCGAATAAAAATAAAAGAAAAAAATTAGATTGAAATTAGCCTAATCTAATTTTGGTCGGTTCAGTCCGATGTCCCATGGGGACTTGTCAGCTGGCCTGGTTATTTAAAATAAATAAAATGTTGAGAGTAAATTAAAGGGCAATTTACAAAAGTAAGGTGTGAAATTGAACTTCTTCTTCTTCTTTTTTTTCTTTTTTGGTTAAATATGCTAAATTACAACTTTAACTGACTATTAAAGAAAAATCTCGCAATTGTAGTTTATGAGATTTTTCGACGTGTACTTAATTTTATTTTTATTTTTTTGAAAATTACATAGTATATAATTTTATGAGATTGATTTTAACTTGCATCGCGTGTTAATTCTGTTATAGTATATTATAATTTATACTCTACGTTAAATTTCATTCGAAGGTGTATATAAATATATTTTTAAATATTTGTTTACTAACTGTAATATAATAATTTTATTTATAATTAAGGGGTATTCTCCCACCAACGTTTGGACATATAATTGTTAGAAAAGTGTTTCTTTACTGAATACCGTATTTGCAACTTAAATACCGTATATGCAAGCCTTACCGTATATGCAAGACTTACCGTATATGCAAGCCTTACCGTATATGCAGTGGTTACCGTATATGCACAAATAACTGTATATGCAGAACTGATCGATTTTACAAACTTAATACCGGATTTACAGTCTAAACTGATTAAATTATATATTTATAACAAATTCAATGACTTGTTAATTTACAGTAAGGAATAACAAGAAAATAATAATTTAACAGTAATTAAACAATAATAAAACTTTTAACCCGAGACCTGTGTTATACACAGTTTCCTTAAAACAGATTCGCCTCCTCACCGTACGTGCTTGAGGTGTAAAATGAGCGTCTGCTTCTCAGGATATAACGACAAGACAGTATAATCTGAGCACCACAGATTATAATCCGGCTAACTAACTTAGTGCCCGAACAATATCACCACAATGACTCAAACAGAAATGAAAACGGAGACAAAAATTGAACTGTATGCAAATGGATATTCTGATAAATCTTTTGTATACTGAAGACTGGAAAAACGAGATATATATAGGCTTAGGATCTTGTAACTTGTCATTCAATTCATGGCAATTACCACGGGAATTTTGGAGTTTCAAGAGTTTCAGAAACGAAAAGTCTATTGAAAATAAATAAAAATGTAGCAAAACGGGGACACTCCTAAGGGGCCATTTTTGCTCATTTTGGTCCGACATTCGTGAACGCAGGTCGTACCGGCACACAAGTTCAATGTCCGAAGCTCATTTCGGTCCAAGATTTGCACCCCCTGAACGCGCATGTGGAGAGAGCTTCTATGCTACACATGATTACACCATTTTAAAGTATAATTCTTTATAAAGTGGTTTTAGTTTTCATCAACTTCCTATGTGGGACAAACACACTTTTTATTTTTCCCACCAACATAAACTCATTTCACATGGTATACTTTGAGTTTCAATTTCTCATTCACCCGAGCATCATTTTTGGCAAGTAAGTATTGATTTTGATGTACTCACGGAGGATAACACAAATCAACTTTCATCTTTCAAAATAGCCAACCGGATCCCACTCAAAAATCATGCCAGAGTCAGCTCTATATATATATATATATATATATATATATATATATATTCCAACAATAATTTTCATGCATTCAATGTTTTTTTTATCGCAATTATCATTATATTTGATTTAGGCGAGGTTATGATCCTCAGTACACATAATGGATAAATAAAATTATTATATTATAGTTAGTGCACAAATATTTAAATCCTGGGGTATTTTGTTATCTCAAAAAATCAATTTTTGTGACATTTACATCCCGATTCCCAAAATTTAGAATCCTATCATTTTGATCCATATTATTTTCATAATCGGAAAAATAGTAAATTATTATAAAATGAGAGAAAAAGAAAAGAGAGAATAAAAGTCAATAAACTTGTGTATTTTATTAAGAATCAAGACCAGTATATAGGGTCTAAAATAAAAGTTACAATTGGAATGAAAAGACTTTCTTAACTAGATAAGACTTGTCTATGTATTATAATAATGCTAAATAATCATCAATAATTATCTCATTATTTTGCAACACTCCCTATTTGATGATTATTTGTACAATAATTGCCTCGTTAAAATCTTGTTTGATAAAAATCTAAAGGGACAAAAAAAATCAAACGAATGAAAAAGAGTACAGTTATTTTTGGAGTATTAAATATAAATGCATCCTCGTTAAAATCTTGTTAGGAAAACTCAGTGGGATAAAACATTAGCGAAAGAAAAAGAATACAGCTACTCCCCATGATGTTAAATCACTAAAAAAATTTGAGTTGACGCATTCTAATCTTGTGAACCAATTTCTTGAATGTTGATGTGGCCAGTGCTTTTGTAAATATATCAACCACATAGTCACTTGAACGAATTTGTTGAATATTGATGTCGTCATTTTTCTGAAACTCGTGTGTATGAAAGGATTTTGGAGAAATATGCTTCGTTCTGTCACCTTTGATATAACCTCGTTTGAGCTGTGCAATACAAGCAACATTATTTTCATACAAAATTATTGAACTATCTTTTGTTGAAATTAATCTACATGAAGTTTGGATATGATGGGTTATGTTCCTCAACCATACACATTCTTGGTCTGCTTCATGGATTGCAATAACTTTAGAACGATTTGAGGATGTTGCTGTCAATGATTGCTTCACAAATTTCCATAATATAGCTGTTCATCCACGTGTAAACACGTATCATGTTTGTAATTTAGCTTTACGTATGTCAGAGAGATAATTTGCATATGTATATCTCACTAAAACAGATCTCGACTTTTGAGAATAAAATAATCTCAAATCAATAGTACCCTTTAGGTAACGAAAAATATGTTTAACACGGTTTCAATATCTTTGTGTTGGTGTAGAGCTATGATAACCCAAGAATAACTAATCAAGAGGGAGTGAATTATTTATTCAAACTTTTTCGACACTTAGTCTTAAATCTATTTGATACACAAGATATAAATGTAAAGTATGATATGAAAATTTAATATACAAGTTTGATAACTTAATTCAAGTATAAATAAGCACAATATAAATTGCAATGTAAAGTAAATTACGATAATGTAAAGATAACAAACTGATTTAATGGAAGTTCGATACACAATGTGTTCTATGTCCCTGTTACCAAACTCTTCGTCACGAGCAAGCCCAAATGCACTATAATGGTAACTTACAAATAAGGAGTATCAATCCTTAATTGACTTACAAACAATGAGCATTTATCCTTAAGTGACTTACAACAAGGAACACTTATTCTTAGGTGACTTACAACAATGAGCATCTATCCTTAACAACAATCGAATTTTCATAAGGCTCTTGAAACCACCAAAATATAAATGATAATTTTACAATTGAAAGAACTCCTTTTACAAGTGATATAATCAAGTCAAGTATTAAAGAGTTAGGTAAACACTTCAATAGATGGTAAGTAATAAAGCTCAAGTGTTTATGAAGAAAACTTTGATGAATAATTGATAATAAAGTAGTTTGAGTTTTGTATTCAAGTTTTTCACCCAATAATCTCTCTTAACAAATAATATAAGTTAAGTACAAAGAGATATTTACACTCAAATCAAAGTATTGACAAAGAAAACTTTTATCAAGAATGAAAAATAGATGAAGTTGTAAAAAGTTCTTTGCAAACAAGAATTCTTGATGAGATGAATGAAATATGTTGGATCAATCAAGAAATTCTTTTGTAATAAATGAAATAGAATTTTGACTCGAATAATCTCAATGATTTTCAATAAATAGGCTTTTAAAAATCTCTTGTAAGTTGGTGAGTATTGAATGCAAAAGAGATGGATATTTATAGAGCAAAAGATTGAGAATCATGCACTTTCGGTTAAGCTCATTCGGTTGACCGAAGTGTAATATAGCCGTTGTAAAATTTAAACCGTTAGAGTTTCGACTGACACTTCGGTCGATCAGATCAGTAGACCGAAACATCTTTAGGCCGAGCATACCGATCGACCGGTATTACTCTCGGTCGACTGAAAGTTTACAAATTTTGAAGTTATTAAATTTTATATCAAGATATTCATTTTTCTAAAATTGCTTTTATTTCTAAAACGTTTTTATGCAAGTGATAAGTTATGTGGTTCGAGCTTTATGTTCTTTGCTAAGAATTAATGAGTATACATTTACATGTAAGCGAAGTTTCAATAAATTACTTCTAGATAGTAGTCTTCTAGATTCCTGCTCTTCGAGTCTTTATTGATATGTACGTTCTTCGATTGACGACGATTTGAGCTTTTGAGTAGGTAGGATTATGAAAAACTCAAGAAAAACTAGATATGTTAGAACCATAAGAGTATTGTTTGTTATAATCAAAACAAGTGGAACTAATCATAAGTCAACAAACTATATATTGTAAAGAGACTTACAGAAAAAGCTAGTCGGGTCGAGTACAATTTGCAAGATAACTTAACGCTCCAATTGCACTAAGATATGATACTCCATGATCAAGAATCTTTTCTCCATCTTCAAGTGGACGAAAATGATCATTTTTTACATGAAATGATCGAACAACTACAGTCGATATCAATAGATGTACATTATCCATATAAAATCGCTTTAAGACTTTTTCTATATATGTAGATTGATAAACAAAAAAAATCATTTTGGGAAATGTTCAATTTGCAACCCAAGACAAAATTTGATTTTTCCCAAATCTTTCATCTCAAATTCAAATTTCAAATTATCTGCAGTTTTGTTGAACTTTTCAGAAATTCCAATTAAACTTAAGTTATCAACATAAACTGCTACAATTGTAAACCCAATATTTGTTTTCTTTATGAAAACACATGGGCATGTATTGTCAATTTTATAGCCTTCATTCAACAAATATTTGCTAAGACGATTATACCACATGCGTCTGGATTGTTTCAATCTATATAATGATCTTTGCAATGTAATTGAGAACATGGTTCTCGAGTTTGTATCATTTGTTTCTCGCACTTTTAGACCTTTAAGGACTTTCATAAATATGTTACTATCAAGTGAACCATACAAATAGACAGTCACTACATCCATAAGGCGCATATCGAGCTTTTGTGACACGATCAAACTAATTAAAAATCTAAACGTAATGGTGTCCATTACGGGAGAATGTTTCCTCATAATCAATTTCTGATTTTTGTGAGAAACCTTGAGCTACGAGTCGGGCATTGTATATTGTAATTTCATTTTTTTTCGTACAAAAACCTATTTGTATCCAATAAGGATTATATTTTCAGGTGTTCGAACTTCAGGTTCGAACACTTTTCGTTTATCTAAGGAATTCAATTATGCTTGTTTGACTTCTTTCCACTTTGACCATTCATTTCTATTTTGTCAATCTTTAACAGATAGTAGTTCAGGATTCTCATTTTGCATAAATCAAGAGTCACGTTAAAGGCAAAAATATTGTCTATAACAATATTATTTCGCTCCCATAATTTATGAGATAACATATAATTTATTGAAATCTCATTATTTTAGGACACTTGTGATTCTTCGGAACCATATTTTCAATATTTGATTAATCAATTTTTTCTAATGTTACTTCTTCTGGAGTTTTTGGTCGATTTTTCTCTTGTACTTTTCTTTGTCGAGGTACAGTTTTTTGAACCAACTTGGTCGACCACGCTTCTGGCGTATTTGAGATTCATTTGCTACAACAAATTGTCCTGTAGTGACATCGATTTTTGCTGGAATATTTTCTACTGGTATATATGAATTTGTCATTTTTCTTATGTCAACAAATACATCTAGTAATTGATTTGCAACTCTTTGCAAATGAATGATTTTTTCAACCTCTTGCTCTCGTTGATTGTTGTGGGAATCAAAATGATATAGAGTTGTTTCATTCCAATAAATTTTACCTTATTTATCATGATGTAGTTTTTCCCCTCCCAAAGTTGGGAAAGTCATTTCATTAAAATGACAATATGCAAAACGTGCCCTAAATAAATCATTCGTTAAATGTTCAAGATACCTAATAATAGATGGTAAATTAAAATCCACATAAATCTCAAGTCTTCGTTGGGGACCCATTTTAATCCATTGTGGAGTGAAATATGGACTTGGACAGCACAACCAAAAATTCGCAGGTGAGAAATATTAGGTTCGTGACTAAATGCTAGTTGCAAATGTGAATATTGATAATATGTAATTGGTTTGATACAAACCAATGACGCAACATGCAATATGGCATGACCCCAAACAAAAGTTGGGAGTTTTGTTTTCATAAGTAATGGTCTAACAATCAATTATAGACATTTAATAAATGACTCCGCTAAACCACTTTGTGTATAGACATACGCAATCGAATGTTCAAGAACAATCACAATTGACATGCAATAATCATCAAATGCTTGTGATATAAATTTACCAACATTGTCAAGATGAATAATCTTGATTAGTAATTGAAGAATTGCATACGTAATTTTATGATTTGAACAAGTATTCTAGCAAAAGCTACATTCCTAGTAGGAAATAAGCAAACATGTGACCATCTAGTAAAATAATCAATTAATACAATAAAATAACGAAATTGTCCACGTGGTGGGTGTATTGGCCGTCATATATCTCCACGAATCATTTGCAAGAAAGTTGGAAATTCAATATTGACCTTTGAAGTCGAACGTCTAATGACTAACTTGCTTTGAACAAACCACACATGAATAATCATTAGGTAAAAGAATCTTCTGGTTATTTAAAAGATGTCCACGTAAGTTATTTATTATTCGACACATCATTATAACTCTTGGATATTCAAGTCGATCATGCCAAAGTATAATTTTTTTTGGATCAACGAACTTCTAGTTCGTAATAATATTTGATTCGATCATTTTTATAAATGTATAATACATGCCAGATGAGAGTGCATAAAATTTTTCTTTTATCCGCTTCTGGCCAGATACAAAAGAAGTTATGCAAATATATTCAATATTATTTTCTTGCATCGTCTTAATGTGATATCCATTGCAACAGATATCTTTAAAACTAAACAAATTTCTTCTGAATTTGCTTGAATAAAATGCATCGTCAATGTATAATCTTGTATTATTTGATAAAATAACACAAACTCTTCCGAAGCTTTCAACGATATTCGATGCACCTAATATCATATTAACATTATTTTCTACTAATGTTAAGTTCAAAAAATATTTTTTGTCTTGAAAAATAATATGTGTGGTTGCATTACCAATCAAGCAAGTACCTTGGCAAAATATCATGAATCGATGCTTTTTCAGAAACACTAGTCTGATATTCGTTGAGAATATTGAAATATTAAATTGTATGCTCATGTGGAGCGATAAAATAATATTCTTCTCGAATATTAATAAAAAAAATTATTATCTCTCTCAAACATTTTGAGACGAGATGGATGTTAGAATCAAGTATTCATGACAAATAGTTTTTCCCAGATATGTTAGTGCAACAAACTCAAATTTTGTGATATTTGTCATTTTGATTAACTACATAATAAAGTAAAAAGAAATACAATTAATTTCGAAAAATATGATTAAATATCAAGTAGTCAATATCAACATGACATAAATTACGTGTTTTCCTTCATGGATAAGCACTAATTTAAAATAATATATTTTTCAAAACATGTGCCACTTTGGGAGCATATCGTATTTTACTATTACTTTTTCAAAAGTAATATGTCAACATTCTTTTGGAATATTGAAAATTATAATTAACGCTCTTCAAGATCAAGCACTATTTTTCTGGAATATTAATTATAATGTTGTACTATTTCATGAGCAATAACATGATAAGTTATTAATTTAAAATTCATAGAAAAATACCTAAGAAAAATTTATTCAAGTAAAGACACAAAAAGTATTTAATAATCATCACAAACATATATCTTATAAAAAAAATAAGAAAATAATGCGAATTAAAGCATGAATTAATATGTGTACAAATAAACATGAATAAGATATATGTTTATGATTGCAAATAAATAAATATTGGTGCATTAGAGATGCATGTTTTAATTAACGAGGCATAATTAAAGAGGCATTATATATACATGATAAGATATATAAGCAAACGTGAATAACGAGACATAATTTAAAGGTGCAAAACTGAATATGGCAAAAAAACAACAAATTGGAAGAAATTGTTAATGACAGCGGCGATATGACACCAATTTACAGATTCCAATTAACACGAGGCACGTAATGAAACTAATTAGAGTAATGCTATTCATCCCCAGTATGTTTACAAATACAGTCTATGTGGCTCTAAATGATAGGTTAAATGAAAGGTGAAATTAAATGACTTATTTAATTTCACCTATCATTTAATGTCACATTAACGCCACATAAACTGTGTTTGTAAACACAATGGGGATGAATAGCATTACTCAACTAATTAACATATACCAATTAATGTAAACTGATTCGTGTGTGTGTCTATATATATATATAAGTTTTCCTGCTGATAACATGTTATAAAATGAAAGAAAAAGAGAAGAGAGAGTAAAAATCAATGACCTGTGTATTTTATTGAGAATCAAGATCAGTATTTGTAGGATCTAAAATAACAGTTAAAATTGGAATGAAATAGACTTTTTTAACTGGAATAAACTTATCTATGTATTATGATAATACTAAATAATTATCAATAATTATCTCATTATTTTACAATATAAATATATTAACAATTGTTATAAAAGAGAGGAAAGAGAAGAGAGAATAAAAGCCAATAGACTTTTCTGTGTATATTATAATGAGAACCAAAAGTCATATATTTATAGGACAGCAATAGGGATACACATGCTAATAATATCTAGGGCTGCAGAGGTACATATGTTATTCACATTAAACCCTAATTTTCTTTCCTTTTACAACACTCCCCCTTGAATGACACATTACAAAATATCTGCCTCGTTAAAACTTGTTTGATAAAAACCCAATTGGACAAAAAGAACAAACGAAGGAAAAAGAGTACAGTTATTTCGGAGTATTAAATATAAATGATGCCTCATTAAAACATTGTTAGGAAAACCCAGTGGGATAAAACATAAGCGAAGGAAAAAGAGTACAGCTACTCCCCTTGATGTTGATAACTGAAAATCTTTGAGTCGACGCATTCCAATCTCGTGAACCAATTTCTTGAATGTAGATGTTGACAGTACTTTTGTAAATAAATCGGCCACATTGTCACTTGAACGAATTTGTTGAATATTGATGTCGCCATTTTTCTGAATCTCGTGTGTATGAAAGAATTTTGGAGAAATATGTTTCGTCCGGTCACCTTTGATATAGCCTCATTTGAATTGTGTAATACAAGCAACATTATTTTCATACAAAATTGTTGGACTATCTTTTGTTGAAACTAATCCGCATGACTCTTGGATATGATGGGTCATGTTCCTCAACCATACACATTCTCGACCTGGTTCATGGATTGCAGTGATTTCAGAATGATTTGAGGACGTTGCTGTCAATGTTTGCTTCACAGATCTCCATGATATAGCTGTTCCTCCACGTGTAAACACATATCATGTTTGTGATTTAACTTTATTTGGGTCAGAGAGATAACCTACATCTGCATATCCCACTAAAACAGATCCCGACTTTTGAGAGTAAAATAATCACAAATCAATAGTACCCTTTATGTAACTAAAAATATGTTTAACGCCATTCTAATGTCTTTATGTTGGTGTAGAGTTATATCATGCAAGGAGATTTACAGAAAAAATTATGTCAGGTCGAGTACAATTTGCAAGATAAGTTAATACTCCAATTGCACTAAGATATGGTACTTCAGGTGGACAAAAATGATCATGTTTTACATCAAGTGATCGAACAACTATAGGTGATGCCAATGGATGTGCATTATCCATATAAAATCGTTTTAAGACTTTTCTGTATATGTAGATTGATGAACAAATAATCATTCTGATAAATGTTCAATTTGCAACCCGAGACAGAATTTTGTTTTTCCCAAATCTTTCATATCAAATTCATTTTTCAAATAATCTGTAGGTTTGTTGAGCTCTTCAAGAGTTTTAATTAAATTTAAGTCATCAATATAAACCGTCACAATTGCAAATCCAATATTCGTTTTTTTTATAAAAACACATAAGCAGACATCATCATTTTTATAGCCTTCCTTCAACAAATATTCGTTAAGGCGATTATACCACATGCGTCCGGATTGTTTTAATCCATACAATGATCTTTGCAGTTTAATCGAGAACGTGGTTCTCGGGCATGTATCATTTGTTTCACGCACTTTGAGTTCTTCAGGAACTTTCATATATATGTCACTATCAAGTGAATCATACAAATAGGCAGTCACTACATCCATAAGGCACATATCGAGCTTTTGTGATACAGTCAAACTAATTAAGAATCTAAAAGTGATGGTGTCCACTACGGAAGAATATATTTCCTCATAATCAATTCCTGGTCTTTGTGAGAAACCTTGAGCTACGAGTCGGGTCTTCTATCTTGTAATTTTATTGTTTTCATTTATCTTTAGTACAAAAACTCATTTGTATCCAACATGAATTACATTTTCAGGTGTTCGAACTACAGGTCCAAACACTTTCCGTTAAAAAGAATTTAGTTCCGCCTGTATGACTTCTTTCCACTTTGGCCAATCATTTCTATTTTGACAATCTTTAACAGACAGCGGTTAAGGACCATCATTTTGTATAATATCAAAAGCCATGTTAAAGACGAAAATATTGTCTATAACAACATTATTTCGCTCCCATAATTTATGAGATAGCGTATAATTTATTGAAATTTCATTATTTTCGAACACTTGTGATTTTTCAGGAACCATATTTTTAATATTTGATTGATCAATTTTCTCCAATGTTACTTCTTCCTAAATTTTTGGTTAGTTTATCTCTTGTACTTTTCTTTTTCGAGGTACAAAGTCTTTTGAACCAACTGGTCGACCACACTTATGGCGTATTTGAGATTCATTTGCTACAACAAATTGTCTTGTAGGGACATCAATTTTTGCTGGAATATTTTCTGCTGGTATATATGATTTTGTTATTTTTCTCGTGTCAACAAATGCATCCGGTAATTGATTTGCAACCTTTTGCAAATGAATGATTTTTTTCAACCTCTTGCTTACATTGAATGCTGCATAATCAAAATGAGGTAGAATTGTTTCATTCCAAGAAATTTTACCTTTTTTATCAGGATATAGTTTTTTCCCTCCCAAAGTTGGGAAAATCATTTCATCAAAATGACAATCTGCAAAACGTGCAGTAAATAAATCACATGTTAAAGGTTCAAGATACCTAATAATAGATGGTGAATCAAAACCTACATAAATCCCAAGTTTTTGTTGGGGACCCGTTTTAGTTTGTTGTGGGGGTGAAATAGGGACTTGAACAGCACAACCAAAAACCCGCAGATAAGAAATATTAGGTTCATGACCAAATGCTAGTTGCAAATATGAATATTGATAATATGCAGTTGGTCTGATACGAACCAATAACGCAGCATGCAATATGGCATGACCCCAAACAGAAGCTGAGAGTTTTGTTTTCATAAGTAACGGTCTAGCAATGAGTTGTAGACGTTTAATAAATGATTCCGCCAAACCATTTTGTGTATGGATATGTGCAACTGAATGTTCAACAACAATCCCAATTGACATGCAATAATTATCGAATGCTTGTGATCTAAATTTACCAGCATTGTCAAGACGAATAGTTTTGATTGAGTAATCGGGAAATTGCACACGTAATTTTATAATTTGAGCAAGTAGTCTAGTAAAAGTTACATTCCTAGTAGAGAGTAGACAAAGATGTGACCATCTAGTAGAAGAATTAATTAATACCATAAAATAACGAAATTGTCTACATGGTGGGTGTGTTGGCCCACGTATATCTCCTTGAATCATTTTCAAGAAAGTTGGGGATTTAATATTGACTTTTGTAGCCGAAGGTCTAATGACTAACTTGCCTTGCGAACAAGCCACACATGGATAATCATTAGGTAAAAGAATCTTCTGGTTCTTTAAATGATGTCCATGTGAGTTATTTATTATTCGACGCATCATTATAGCTCCGGATGTCCAAGTCGATCATGCCAAAGTATACATTTTTTTGGATCAACAAACTTCTGGTTCGTGATAATATCTTACTCAACCATTTTTATAAATGTATAATACATGCCGATGGGAGTGCATAAAGTTTTTCTTTTATCTGCTTTTGGCCAGATATAAAAGAAGTTATGCAAAAATATTCAACATTATTTTCTTGCATTGTCTCAATGTGATATCCATTGCAACGAATATCTTTCAAACTAAGTAAATTTCTTCTGGATTTGCTTGAATAAAGTGCATTGTCAATTTATAATTTTGTATTATTTGGCAAAATAATACAAGCTCTTCCGGAGCCTTCAACGATATTCGATGCACCTGATATGTGTAGTTGCACTATCAATCAAACAAGTATCTTGACAATCCATCGTGAATCTATAAGAAAACAAATATATTTTAAAAAGACTTGAAATTTAAATTTAAAAGGGTAAACATAATTTATTATGAAATTAACGATGCATACTAAAGTTTTAAGTTTCTTGCGAAAAATAAGAACATAATTGAATTTCTAAAACGAAAGGAAATACTAGAAAGTAAACTAATCTATATCTTACATTACACCACCCCCAATCAAATGGTCAATATTCTCATTTGGATCAGCAAAGAAATTAGAGACGTCCAAATGAGTAACATCAATTGGACCATCATAATCAGCAAAATTTGTCTTCAATTTCTCATTTCCCTTGATTGATTTTTAGTAGAGATCCACAAGGTGTTTGACCGTACGACAGGTACGTGCCCAATGTCCTTTCATTCCACATCTAAAACAACTTTCTTCATGCTCCTTTCTGAATATGCTACTTTCGTTTGCTTTGTGCCTTTTGAAATTATTGCCTTGTTGCTGATAATTTTTTTGATTATTTCGTCCATGATTTATTCCACGCGCACGTTCGCGTCCACGTCCAAATACATGTCCACGTCTCCGTCCACGTCTATGTTATTGTCTTGATATTGTATTTGCTTTAAATAATACAGTACCATTTGCTTCAGGCAATGGTATAGAACCAGTTGGACGTAACCCATGATTTTTCATCAACAGTTCATTATTTTGTTCAGCCACAAGCAAACAAGATATGAGTTTGGTTTACCTTTTGAAACCATGCTCACGATATTGCTGCTGCAGGAGTACATTCGAGGTGTGAAATGTGGAAAAAGTTTTCTCCAACATATCATCATCAGTGATTTTTCTCCACACAATGTCAATTTTGAACATATTCTGAATAGTTCAGAATTGTACTCACTAACAGTTTTGAACTCTTGCAAACGAAAATGTATCCACTCATAGCGGGCTTTGGGGAGGACTATAGTCATCCGATTATCAAATCTTTCAGTTAATTTTTCTCAAAGAACTTGCAGATCTTTTTCAGTGAAATATTCAATTTTCAATCCATCGTGAAGGTGATGAGAAGGAAGATGATTGCTTTTGCACGATCCTGCAGAGATTATTTGTTTCCTTCTTTAATTGTCTCTCCCAAACCTTTTGAGACCAGATGGATATCAGCATCGAGTACCCATTACAAATAGTTTTTGCGAGATATGTCAAGTGTAGTAAACTCAAGTTTTGAAATGTTTGTCATTTGATTAACTACACAATAAAGTAAAAGAAAATACAATTAATTTCGAAGAATATGATTTAAACATCAATAGTCAATATCAATATGACATAAGTTACGTGTTTTCCTTTAGGGGTAAACACTAATTCAAAATAGTATGTTTTTCGAAACATGTGCTACTTCGGGAGCACGTTATATTTTAATATTGTTTCTTCAAAAGCAATATGTCAATATTCTTCTAGAATATTGAAAAATATAATTTATACTCTTCAAGAGCAAGTAATATTCTTTTGGAATATTAATTATAATATTGTGCTACTTCAGGAGCAACAACAAAATATAATAAAATTTAAAAATAGAACATCACAAATATTTAATCAAGTTAAAGGATATTAATTACCAATTATAGATTAAAAATTCAAATTCGGCAAAATATATACACAGTCGTTACATAGAAAATTACTACAAATGTAATACACTTAATTGATACATAATGAATCAATGATTGCGGCACATAATAGAAATTACATAAACTAATTTAGCACATGTCTATCTCTCTCATGAATTCATAGAAAACATTTTGTATGAATTATGGTTGGGTGCAGTAGACAAATTATGGTAGATTGGATGTAATCATTACACTGATTTACATGTGTTGGCAGAGAATTAGATGACCATTAAGTGTAATTACAAGGATTTACATGTGTTATGGTAGAAAAATAGATGACACGGATTTCTTGAGTGCGCGAATCAATTCTACGGGTAAATTAAAAGGCAGTACATGAAAACATTATAATTGTGGCATAAATTGAAGATGGCAGAATGAATGCACATGTCACCATCGGCAGAATTGATTCCAATTCATTGTAAAAATCACATGTCACCAAATTAATTTTGGTATATGTAATAGATGATTATGAAAAAAAGTAAAAAAAAATATTACCTTCTAACAAATTCCCTTTGATTTCAAGAGAATCGTGCTGATAACGTATCATAAAAGAGAGGAAAGAGAAGATAGAATAAAAGTCAATAGACTTTTCTGTGTGTATTATAATGAGAACTAAAGCATATATTTATAGGACAGCAATAGAGATACACATGATAATAATATATATAGTTGCAGGGGTACGGGTGTCATTCACATTAAACCCTAATTTTCCTTCCTTTTACAACAAAAATACTTTTCTTTATCAATTTATGTAAGTCCGTGATTACAATTAAAAATAAAGTCGTGTTTGGCCTTCGATTAAAATTCATTTTTTTCACTCTTCTTATCAACTAACATTCTACAATAAAATAAAATTACATATATATCTAAAAACTATTCATTTTTTAACCACACATTTTTCATATAAATACTATTTCTCACGTCATAAATTGAAATAATGGAGCCCAAACAGGGCTAAGTTTCAAGATTGTTTGGTTCAGCTTAAAAGGCAGATTAATATTTAAGTTAATTTAATTTGTATATTTGTGGGACTCACAACTTTTTAATCTCACATTTCGTTAACCTTATCAAAATCCACAAAACATCCGATTTTTATCTCATCCAAACAGTGGCCAAGTGTTGCAAATCGCCTATTTAGTGTTTGATTAAAATTTAAGTTAAAGTTGACAATTACTATTAATCACATATTTCAAATAATCTATAATTTTTAATCAAATATTTTATTAACTTTTCTCAAAATATACAAAAAGTAATTTTTATTCCATCAAAACAGTGGTCAAATGTTGTAAATCCCATATTTGGTGTTATTAAAATCTCGATTAAAACTTAAGTCATTAATTACAACCGCTTATTTCAGGGAACTTACATTTTTTAAATTAAATATTTCATCAACTTTGAACAAAATATACGAAAACTTTGATTTTTAACTGCACCAAATAAGGGTAAATTTTTTGTAAATAGCAATAATAGAAGGGTTATTATATTTACACCACATTTTTTATAAATACATTACATTTTAATTACAATAAACGTCGTTAACATTTATGCGTTTCCATAATTATATATTTAATTTTTTCCTTCATTATATTCTTTTTTTTTTTTTTAACATTTTCTTAACAAACAATTTTGTCATTAATCATATTTTCATTCAAAAATATTGTTAGCATGTTTTAAAATGAGGATCTAATATATAATCGCATTTTTCACATCATTATTTGTTTTACTTATTTAAAAAAACATTTGACAAATGAATTTTTTCTCTATCTTAAAATAGAAAAAAAAAACATAATTAGGAACAATTTATATTAATTTGAGAATAAGAAAGCAACGAAAAAAATTGAGACATATGTAAAGGTTATGAACTGATTAAAATATAATTTAATTATTAAAAACTGTGTCGTGAATATATTTAGTCATAATAAAATAAGATAGAGTCTATAAAATTAAGGAGGGAAACGGTCATGTTTGACACTCATACTCATTCTCATTTTTTTTCTTTTTTCATTTCAATCACACGTTCTCTAAATAAAATAATATTAAACATAAATTTAAAACTTTTCATATTTTTCAACCACACGTTCTTCCATCAATCACTATTCCAGAATTCATTTTATTTTTCCAAAATGGATGTAAGACACAAGCTACGTGTACAGAAACTGAACACTTACAAACACTCACACGGGGGGTGGGTAGGTAATTTTTTACTTTTTTATTACGCGGGACCCACCCCACGTGATATGGTGTAAAAATTCCGTGAGCTCATTCTTTTGTACAAATGGAACTTCTCAAATTAAGACTGTGATTTCTACTTTTTCACTTGCCTGTTACAATTTACATGAGAAATAATTTCAAAATTGAAAGTAAAGGAATTACAATGTAATCTATGAGAAAATAATCAAGGAATTATGGGTATTCATATGGTAATATTTGGAATTAAGGTTGAAAGGATTATTTGGGAAATACTTGGAATTGGCCTAAACACAAGCCATTATTGTTTTTTTGGCTTTTGACTATTTTAAAGCCCTTAAATGCCTAAAATACCCTCAATTATAAATGTTCAAAATAAAGTCATCCACTATAAGAATAAAATCTATTTTAGTCCTTAAAATTTTAATTGTAGGATTCGACACCCCCCTTTGGAATTAACTGATTTAACATTTTCACCATCAACCACCTCTTTCCACCTTAATTAAGTCCAAACCGTTCTTATTGATTTGTATTTTTTGTTATATTGTATTTTGCATAACCCCCTCAAAATTGGTATCAGAGTCATAAAGATCATGGAAATTGAAAATACGGAGGATATAGAAATGAAGTTTACGAAGGTAGAGGATATGGCTTTTAAAGGAAATTTGATTTTTTTTTTTTTTAGAAGAAAAAATAAAGCAGAATTTGAAGCTCAAAACCAAGCCTAAATTTACATCATTGTTGAATTTTATTTAAAAACCTTTAAAAGAAAAATAGTTAGTTATCAATGAATATCACGAAACAGAAAAAGCAATAGATGTAAAACATCCCCCCCCTCATGGAAAATAAAACTAAAATCAATACAAAAAGAAATATTAATGATTTCTAGAAAATAAAACAATAAAAAGAAATAAAATAAATTTTATTTTTTTAGCCACATTATTTCTGGAATACAAATAATAATAGAAATCATGTTTTAAAGAAGGATTATAGTCCTTAAAAACTTAAGTAGCAAGATGAAGATGCTAAACGCAGAAAATGGGAAATTTTTAGTGAATTATTAAAGAAAACTTAGCATATAAAAAATTAAATTTACTTGTTCCCCAAGATATTGTGTACATATAATGATAAATTTAGATGATTGTCTTAGTCTACATTGTAATATGCGCTAATAAATACTAAAGTGATATAAGTTTTTACTATATTATATCAAGGATTATACTATTATACAAACAGTAATTATGGAAATATATACATGGAACAACCGTTTATAGAAATGATGAAAGATTTTAGAGATATGAGAAGCAATTCTACATAGAGAACAATATAGAAGAAATAGAAAATTTTTGAGATAGTACATGATGATGCCAGACAATATTGATCCACCTTTAATACCAAGACACATAACTTATTAAGTGAAATAAGATAATTATTGAAAGTATAGCAACTTCAAGCTAGTATTTCAAAAATACAACAAAATAAATTTTTTTTTTTTTTATTTTTGAAATTTGAATTCTTTAATGACAATAAATGGATAAATGAAAGTAGAATACGTATTGATACTGGAGCAAGTCAAAATCATATTTTCTCCTCTCATGATGAAGGAATTAAAATAAACAAAATATTTTTTTTAAAACTTTTATAGAGATTTTTGAAGAAAAATAAACTCTTGTGATATAAAGGACAAGTTCAAATTAAACTTTGCTAGTTATTATTAAACATAGAATTCTAAAAAAAAAAAAAAAAAAAAAAAAAAAAAAACATATCCAATTTTATTAGGAAATTCTTTCTTAGATAGTTGATAATTATTAATAATAGATAAAGAAGGAATTCTTATTATAAATCAAGTAATAACTACATATTGTCATAAAGAAAAAATGATAGAGAAATAATTTCCAATAAGTGTATATACAAATAACTGTATTCGAAACAACAATAACTACTTTTGCTTTAATAGATACATGATGTGAAATAACGGTATTTAAAGAATTCTTATTACCAAATGGATAGAAAACAAACAACAATTAACTTTACAAGGAATAACTGGAGTAAAAGAATCATTAAAAATACAAAATGAAAATTTTTTTTTTTTTTTTATTTTTGTGTGTGTTGAAGAGTTTATCAATATATATAATGATTGTGATATTTTCTAGAAATGACTTTTTACAACAATTTTTTTTTTTTTTTTTAAAAATATTTTATACTATCCAATTAAGAACCCCATGTGGACATTTACAAAAATTGCAAGAGAATTTAAACCTTTCAGAGTTCAGCCAGCTCAGTGTGGTGAAGAGATAGAATTTATAACCAAAATATTACTCAAATACTCAATCAGAACAATTACCTTTGACCAAAATAAAAGAACTTTTAGCAAAAAACTATAATTCCATCCACTTGAAAATGGAAAAATAAAAAATTACAGCTAAATAGAATTACTTGAACCTACAATCATTATTCGAGTCAAACCTATGCTTTATAATCAGAGAAGATAAAGAAGAATTTCAACGTACAAATTCCAAGAACTTCTTGATCAAAAAATTATAAGAACGCAAATTTATGCTCATGACAAACCATATGCCCTTTGGATAATCCATAATAAAATGGTTTAATTTAATTTAAAATTAGTAATTATAAAGAACTTAATAAAATTACTAAATTTGATGGATATTACCTACCAAATAAAGAAGTCTTAATAGATATAGCTAAGAATAAAAAATATATATTCAAAATTTGATTGTAATCTGGATTTTTGCAAAGCAAAGTTAGAAGGAAAATAGTATACGCATTACAGCTTTAGTACCCCTCAGGCATTATGAATGGATGTGTTGCCATTTGGATCAAAAATGCACCACAAATTTATCAAAGAAGAATGGATGAAGTTTTTTAAAACTTATAATTTTCTTATTGTTTATGTTGATGACATACTTTTTGGTTCAGAACATTGAAGATCATCTTAAACCATTTTAGAAACTTTGCTATAATTTGCTCAAAAAAAAGGTATAATACTTAGTCAGAAAAAAGCAGAAATAGCAAAAATTGAAATTGAATTCTTAGTATATAATAAATAGTGATGGAATAAAATTACAACCTCATATTTCAGAAAAAATAATGTTGTTTTCCTGATAATTGAAAAAAAAAAATAAGCAGCATTCGAATTTTTAGATGTCTTAACTATGCTGAAGATTTTATAGAAAAACTTGCGAAAAATAAAATACATTACAAAGATTATTAAGAAAATCAATTAATTAATTATATCTAAAATACGAAATAAAACCTAGTTTTAAAATCTAAAAGAAAATTGTAAAAATTTCCTAAACGTTAGACTTCCTGATAAAAATGATGAGTTAATTGTAAAGACAGATGCATCAGATTTGTATTGGAGTGCTTTATTAAAAACGATTTAAATTAAATTTGTAGATGATACTATGGAACATTTAATAATGCTGAAGTAAATTGTTAAACTAATGAAAAAGAATTATTATCCGTTATTAAAGGAATAGATATTTAAAATGTTTTGCTCACCAATAGATTTAGTGTTTCAAACTGATAATACTACAACTTACTGGACTAGTAAATATAAATTCCCAAATTCAACCTCAACTAGAAGATTGCATATGGCAAGTGTTTTATTATCTTTTTATAATTTTAAATTTGAATATTTAAAGGAAAAGATAACTTATTTGCTGATTTCTTGAGCAGGAATCATGAATATGGAAAGAAGAAGCATTTACAGAATTACAAAATCTTCTAACAGATTTTAATGCAGATTATCTTGCTGTCCAAGAGTATCATCTTGATATTCGACAAACCTTGTGTGATTTATCAAACAAAGTTTTTGAGAGCGGAAAAAAGATTGAGAATTAAACGATAATGACAAAACAAATAGTTGAAAAATTCGCAGAATGTTTAGACTTTTTTGTAACTTGCAACCAGGAATACTCTCCTTTAAAAAAGGTGAATACAGTTGAAAGGCTAGTCACATCCCATTTCGGAAGATTAAATAACATCACCTCAATTGGAGAATCAAAATTTAAGAGAAATGACTCTCTTACCTCGCAAGAGGAAAAAAAGTCATAAAAAAGGGTCCAACACATACCCTTTCAGTATGACAATTGTTGGAAAAATTTAGCAAGTGGAAAAGGAGCCACTCACTCTTTTGGGGTAAAACATCCTTATCAAAAGGCTCATTGAAACAGCCTACTGTTATCAGTGAATCCAAGAAAATAAAAATTATCCCACCGTGACCTTAAATCACCGAAGGGAATAATTGCAACTCATCATATTAGAACCAATTTACATCCTATGGAGAAGGAGTATTAAGAATTCTCAGAATGGTATATAATTTCAGAGAAAGAGTTCTCTTTACTTAACATCCCTTCCAACGGCGATTTATCCAATGATTAGTGCAGTTCAAGGTGCTTATCCTATTATTGTTCGAAATTAGCAACATTTGGATTTTTAGATCGACTCTTCCCAGGAACAGATCTAAAAGAAATTGAAAATTTAAAAAAAAAAAAAAAAAAAAAAAAAAAATATAGTTATAAACAACCAGTTGAATTGAGATTCTATACTATCAGTCCTGAGTATAAAGAACCAGAATGGTATGGAGAGCATCATCTTTTCACTATTCAAAAAATATGGAATCCACTCAAGGAGATTCAGATTTTTAAGGAGATGCCTACTAAAATAAAAATTGGATGATTACATGCGAGCCCTTGGAATTAAATCATTTTGCTCAACCATGCAATTTTTCCACGGAGAAAAATACATTGTGTATGGAATGAGTAATAATTGGATCCTTATCTGCAGAGGAGACAAAGAATCAAAATTTTAGAAGATAATATTTTTTTATTAAAATTATAATTCACGTTGTTAGAAATCGTGATTGAGAACATGCTTAAAAAAGCTTGCAACTGATGGGACATCGTCCACAAATAAAGACGTTGAGAAAGCTACATCACAGACAACAACCATCTTTCATTAAAGAAAAAGGAGACAGCTGTTAAAAGCTGGAATAAAGTTGCCGACACTAGCAGACAAGTGCTTTGATTATTTCAACCACTTTGAAGAAATTTATTGTGACTTTTACTTTTTGTTGTAAAAAAAGTTTCGATTGGCTAGAAGCTTCTCGGTGAAGTGCAAGCCCATCTATAAATAAAGACTCTTCTTTACTTTGAAGAGGCATGACGCAAAAATCACATAAAGAAATATTCTCTCCAAATGATATTTGTAACCACTTTCTTGAAAAAGTAGAAACCACTCTTCGAAATATCAATCTTTGTAAATCTTTGTATATAGTTTTCTAAGCTATCAGCAGATCATAAAGGCTTTAAGTTTTGAAATTAAATCTTTATTAACGCTTTGAGTGTTGTTCTACACATTGAGTCTGTTTGAGAGTTTTGAGTTCCTATGTGTCCGTTTTGCATTGATGCTGTTGGACTTTGGCCAATTCTTGTGACGAAGGTGACCAGGATCATATAACATTCTTGCTATTTTGGCGAAGCGTGGTAAGGCCCTTATTTTAAGCTTTGAAGATATTTATTGTCCTAAAATTTGTTTAAGATTATTATATAAGAATTCTTATAGGATTGTATACTTTTGAAGAACTTTTCTAATGGAAACTTAAACGAATTTTATTATAGAATTTTTTTTTTTTGATATCTAATAAAATCAGTTTTCAATTATTTGTCATAATAGAAAATTCCGAAACTTTGATAGTGTTACTATAGGAATAATGTCATAAACAAATATTCTAGAATATTACCAAAAATGTCTTACATTGCCTTTATTTTTTTTTTTTTTTTTTTTTTTTAGAGAAATAATAAAAATGATTATATTTTTCTGGTTATATAGTGGAAAATAGTGAAAGACATTTGAAACTATATATATAGAAAATGATAATTATGATAGTTATAATAATGTTGCTGAATTATATGATTTTGATCTTAGTTTTGATGATAAAGAATAGAAGAATTAAAAATATTCAAAATCACATAAAAAATTTATAAATGAGAAAACCTATCTCTAACAAATTACCACAAGAATATAAGAGATTAAAATTTAATCTAACACTAAAATTTTATATATCTATAATAAAAATAAACTAGATTTTGTTAAATTAAAAGAATATTTAGAATACACAACTATTAAATAAAAATAAAACATGCCTGTAATAACTAAAAAATTTTGTGATAATAAAATAAAAATCTTAGAAGAACAAATAATAACTAGAAGCAATAGAAGAGAAATTGAAAGAGAAATTTTTAACTGGAATAAAATTAAAAGAAAATTAATAGGTAATGAAATTACAAGAGAATTAAGAAGAGAAGAACAATTAAGAAGAGAAATAGAACAAATGATAAATAATATAGTAATAAATCCTTTAAACCTACCTGATTAATATGAGTTTACCAATAAAAATAAGATTTGATAAACAAGAAATCGAAAATATAAGACTACCAATAGGAAGTTATCAAAATAGGGGATGGAATACTACTATGTTTCAACCTTTAAGTTCATGGGGAAATACAGATGGATTTTTAAATATGACTACCAACTGGACTAATGCATTTTTATAGCAACAATTAGGACAAATAAAAACTAAAGATATAGAAGCTATAGATGGAATTAATAGCATAGATCCAAACGATGAAATAGCTAAAGAAAGATTAGAAGTTTTAAGTAAAAATATGTCTAAACAATTTAATAAAATCAAAAAACAAATTAATAATTTAGAAGTGCTTGATGAAGCTAAACTTGAAGAAATACAAAACCAAATATAAAAAATTGTACAGAAAAATAGTATTAATAAAATTGCAACTTTAGAAGAAAAACTAGATATTATTAATTATAAAATAGATAATTTATTAGATAAATTAGGATTTGAAAATATTAAACCACCTTGTAAAAAATCTAGAGGATGAGTATGAATGATAAAATTAATTTAATTAAAAAAGGTATAAAAATAATTGAAGAAAAAATTACTAGAGTTGAAATAAGTTATGAAGAGGTAAAAGAAAAATTACAAAATAATTTTTTAAGAATAGAAAATCTTTTAAATAGAGTAATAGAAAATCTAAATAAAGAAAAGCATTTTAAACCAGATTATACTGAAGAACTTAAAGAAGTAAGAAAGAAAATTGAAAAGTATGAAAACTAATAGAATTTGATGAAGGATTAAAAGATGATATAGAAAGATTATTAATCGATCTTAGAAAACAAGAAGAAAATCTTACTAAAAAAGAAGAAAAAAGAGAAGAAAAATTAATTATTAAAGAATAATGAATGAAGAAATGGAAAACCTAATATTCGACTTAGAAGATTTAAAAATTTGTGAAGAAATAACTAAAAATCATATGGTTGGAAGAACAGGAGGACCACGAGGAATTAAAGAAGAAGATTTTGGAGAAGCTGGACAATCTAGTACAGCTAGATATGAAGCTGAAATAGATCCTAGAAGATATGTTAATACTAAACTTGATTTTAAAGTTAGAAAAGATAAAATGTATAGAGATCAATTTAGACCAGTATTAAGAGAATCTGGACAAATGAAAATTACAGGATCATATTTATATTTAGATTGTGAATTAGATGTTAGAAAATCTATTAACGAATGAAGCACTAATATGATAGCACACTTTAATTATAATCGAAGTAATACTGATAATAAAAATAGAACTGAATATTTATTAGCAACTTTCAAAGGAAATGTAGCTAATTGGTATGGAGGATTAGAAGAAACAACAAAAGGAATTTGGAAAGATAGTATTGAAGCAGAATTTGGAATTACTATAAATGAAGGAATAAATAGAGTTGCTACAAGAATTTATAGAGAATTTGCAGGAGAAGATTGGGTAAATGAAAGCACTAAAGCTAAAGCAGAAGAAATAGAAGATGCTAAAAATAGAATAGAACATTTACAAATTTGTAATATGTGTTATTTTAATGAATATTGCTGTGAATATAGCAAATATTATTATATAATGTATGGAAATGGAGTAGATAAAGATTATTATAAAGATGTTTTTATTAGAAAATTACCACCACCATGGAATAATTATTTTCAAAATAAAATTAGAGAAAGACAAATTGGAAGAAATGTAGAAGCTTATACTTTAGGACTTATAATAAGAACTATAAAAGATGAAATAAGTTTAATATGTAGCAATCAAATGGTTTATAGACAATCAGGATTTGTACAAGATAGAATTTGTTGTCAAGACACTGAAGTACCAGGAAATTGGGGATGTTATGATTATAGAAAAGGAAAAAGAAAAATAAAACATAAAAAATATAAAAAATATAAAAGGTTTAAAAGAAAATATTTTAAACCAAAAAAGAAATATTTCAAAAGAAAATATAGATCTTATAATAAAAAACCATTAGATAAAAAACGATGTAAATGTTGGAATTGTAATGAAGAAGGACATATAAGCACTGAATGTCCAAAAAAGAAAGTTAGAGTGCTAATTACCGATTTTGAACAAATTAGAGATGAATGTGAAGAAGTCAACTTTGAAGAAATAGAAACTGATGAAGAAATTTTTGAAAAAAAATCAGATTCGGATGAAATATACAGTGAAGAAGAATAGAAATAGAAAAAATAAAACTATTCAAAGTCTGAGGACTAATTTTGCAATATAAAACCTATTTCATTAAGGGCAAAATAGACTTTTTAACAAAAACCTAAAATTTGAAAAGTCAACGGAACATTTTTAATAATCCCCCAGGGATTATGGATGCCCATAATTTACTACATACGTCTACATTAAGATAGTTTATAAAATATCTTCAATTTACACACACACGCGTGACGCGTATATGCATATATAGGTTTAATCCATAGATGATCATTCAATTTTATTTTATTTTATATATATAATACAAAGTTTTGTTTTTCACCTTTTTTTTTTTTTTTGAGCAGTGGAAACGAATTCTATCCCCAATTGTAAAAAAAAAATTCCCACAATTTTCACGGAAAATAAAGTCAAATGAACACCGAAAGATCCAAAATTTCAATATTTTTCAAGTGAAAAATTATGTCAATCAAACATAATTAATTGACAATTCTCAAAAAAATAATTTTAGACAATTCAATTCTCTAAAATTTATTTTCTTTTTACTCAAATTTTATCGTTGCAATCAAATGGACCATAAGTGAAAATGGTAAAAAGAAAGTGGATGACCATGATAAAATATTATATGCAATTGGGTAGTCATGAAATAAAATCAAATTGAATGAGACGTGTATATACGAAATTGAAATTGAATGATGATGATGAAATTATTAGAATTGGATGATCATGATCAAATTAAATTAGATTGGGTGACCATATATATACGCACACATACTAAGATCCTCAACAAGAAAATTGCGTGTTATCTTAGGTTTTCCCAAAGAAAAAACTTGATGTTGGAATGGTTACTTCAGTTCTACAGAATAATTAGTTCAATTTTATTGTTATAATTGATTAAAAGTTCGAAATCCTTCGAAATTCAAAGTGAGCTATAAATCGATTCTTGAAAAGCAAAAGATACTAATTTTGTTCCTCCACGAGTCCTCTTTCTCTCAGACAATTTCTAGCTGTAATGGATAGAAGGAGAACGGAGATCTTGATGGGCACTCTTGTAACGAAGTTAAAGCAGATATCTTTGCTGTGGCTTGAGGGATTCAGAGAAGCTTGTTGCTTTCACCGCGTAATCACCTATTGCCTCAGGTTCCCCCCAACAAACATATGTTTCTCATCGAAATTTTGATGGAAATTTCAGTTTTGTTTAATTCGTTTGTTATTTTGCTTTGTGGGCTCCTTCAATTCAAGGTCAAGAGAACTTGCCATTCGTACGGGCCAGTGTTTTCTCTTGAATGGCTTCTTTTTCTTGGGAAGGTCAGCCCCTATTCCCTGATTTTTATATGCAGTGTTCTAAAACGCTTGGCTAGCCAAGCTTAAGATTTTTCGAGCCGAGCCTATACGGGCGTAGGTGAAGCCTATGCATAAAAAAGATAAAATGCGCACGCCCTTTAGAACACTGTCGGTATATATGCACTATTTTCTTTAAGAAGTGGAAGGATGTAGTTTATGATTGATTATACAAGGATCAAACTTTGTGCAGTATCTTTATTCTAAGATCATTTATCATTCCGTCACTACAATGGATATTGCCGGATGGATGCCCGCATATTTCTCTGGAAGAATCATGCTCATTGGGGGGTATTTTGAGATTCTATTCCTTCTTACGATTTGGGCTCGTTCAACTCTTCTATGTGAGTACAGCTTTCAGCATCATAATGGTTTATACATGATCTATTGAGCTTTGGTAGAGTGAACAAACATGTGCAACATAAGTTTGTTAAAGTTGTCATTGAGTTGTGCAAAGCCATTGGGATGTTGATGGGACGGGGTCTAACGTCCATAATGCAAACCTTCAGCTACTATTATTAACTATTATACATTGGGAACAACGCATAAATGATAAACAATTGTGGAAGAAAGATTAAGAAATAAAAGCCACAATGCTAAGAATCTCTCAGACAGATTTGTGCTGAATGCATTTTGATTATGAGTCTTAAGTTCCCTACAATCAAGTAATTTGGCAGCTTTGGATCATGTGAAAATAAGGGTAGTTTATTTTCTGGAATGCATGGACTAATTAGTAGCAGTGGAAACGGCTTTTTGCACTGGATTTTTCCATGAGCAGTAATTGGAAGGTAGGGGGAAGATATGATAAAAATTAAGAGCAACAAAGGTGACGTGAATCCCTTCCTGTTACAGAAATGCAAAAAAAGCTAATGCATGATATTAAGTAATAGAAATTAAGTAAATATTTGCTCACATGCTGCCATGGAAATTATCTTTTAGAGCTATGCTATAATATTCTTTCCTCATTTTGATAGATTATGTAATGGATTTCCTCCGGCATTTTCTTATTAGTGCAAGTTCTTTATTGAGTTGTTTATTGGGATTTTCTTCCTTGTTTTTCTGGCTATAACTACCTATCACACGTAATTGTTTCTCAAATATTATTTTGTACTTTTTGAGGATTTGTGTATTGCTGTTTGGTAAAAGTCTCTCTCTGTTTAGTGCGCTGTATGTGGAATTTTAAATTATTTTATTGAGCTTGTTTATATAACATTGTTTACAGGTATTCTGGTTCTACCCTTTGTACATATTCAGCTTTATTTTAAACACCATTTGGTATTGCCTTTTCCTTTCTCCTGAGTTAGTTTTGTTTATGTATTATTGTTTTTTTTTTTTTTTGTGTATCTTACCGGGTTGAAGACAGTTACACTTCTCACTGATAATGTACTGGTTGGCCGGTGTTGAAAAGTAGAACAATACTATTCGATAGAATAACCTAAAATTCCTTGGATTTATTGATAGAAAAGGACACGAAGTCCGAGGAAATTAGATAACACTTCAATATGTTTAACACACTATCAATACCTAAATGTAAGTTTTGGCAAGTTTGGAATCGCATTAACTTGTTTTTCCTTATAAATGTCCATGCATAATATTGGTGCATATGGACGGGAAAGGGAGTGGTAGGAACGCCAAAATACCTGAAAAGAAAATCAAAATCTTATTAATTATGTTGAGGTTGGTTCTTTAACAAGGCTTGGTCTTGAGACAAACTTTTTTATATTCATGAGTGGGAGAAATAATCTTCCTTCTTCTTAGTGTTGAATTTCTACAAGTTAAGAATTGACTATTATTGAGAAGGATTTCCAATGCCACCCGTAAATCTTCTTTTATGATTTGACTCGTTCATGTCAAATAGAGTTTTCAGTATGCAATTAATGCTGTAAACAGAAGTGATACGGAAAGAAATGGATTCAGTTTCGAAAGGCAATATTTAATGATCAGTTGTCATTACAGACTAGAATTAATTATTTCATCACCAGTACATATTAGGCAATTCATGAAATGTTACATAAAGTTTAAGCAGTATTTGGAGTCCTTTCTTTATTTGAACAACCAATCTTAAATTTTTAACCAACCCAAGCCTGAATATTGAAATTGAACCAAGTGCAGAAGTAAAGAGTTGGTTTCGACAAGCCTTAGTGATGCCAAAGCTGAATGCCCAGCAATAAGTGTTGCACTTAATGTGTAGATTAACGTAAACACACATATAATGGTTCTCGCACTTATAAATTTTTTAGTTTCAGTGTATGTTGCATGTATACATGAAGTTTTTCCCCTGTTCTTCAACTAGAGCTGTAAATAAGTCTGGGGAACTGTAATTGTTAGTCTACTCTTGACCAAAATCACATGACTAAGCTTTTGATGCACCACCTAAAGAAGATAGAGATTTTTATGGAATCACTGTTGTTTCTCGGTCACTCCTTTTTCGTTTAAAGATTCCATAATTTATATTACTATCCACCGGATAGTACTTTCATAATCAAATCTGACTTTGTCGTTTAATTTAGGTATAACGACATTGCAAAGTATGGGTTTTTTGCAATTGAGAAGGGGTACTTGGGGACGAAATCATCTAGCCAAAATAACTTACCGGCTGAACAGAATACAACTGATAGGGACGGCAAAGCAACTGATTTTGAGGGGTACGTCTCGAATTGATATTGTCTAGTATTTCCCTTTATAGTAGTATCATTTGAATAAATTGATTTCTTATAAGGTTTTAAGATTATGTTTGCAAAATTCATCTGCTCTATATCCTTATTTGCAGTGTAATGATTGGAATAGCTGAACAGGTCTATTCAATTCTGCTGTTGAGTTTCTTCTTCGCTGAGGTAAAAATTTATGTTCAGTGTTTACTCGTTTCTTATGATCAACTGCTGATTCAACCCTTGTATGGATTAGATAATCATTAACTTGCTTTGTATACAGGTATATGTTACTGGACTTATCCCTTACATTGGGAAGGCATTAAATTTTCTGCTTCTTTCATGGATGTATGCTTATTATTGTTTTGAGTGAGTAGTGATGTCGAAGCTCTATTACTTAATACGTTGAATGGTCTATGGACAAGACATGTTCATTGAAACTTCTCTCATTTTCTAGGTACAAATGGAATTTTTCTGGTCTTAGTTTGGATAAGAGATTGGACTTCTTCGAATCCAACTGGGCTTTTTTTGCTGGTTTTGGTGAGAATCTTACGGTGGGCTTCACCTGGGGACCTGTAATTTTAAGTGGATTCAACTTGATCTTTGGACCAGTTTTTCAATTTGACAGTATAACAACTCATTGTTGAAACAACAGTGAGTGGTTATGGATGATCACAATCGCAACAAGTCAACAATAATAAACTAAGCCTCATTCCAATAACTGAAAACTTACATGTTCATTTATTAGATTCGCCTTTTTTTTTTTTTGGGGAAGTTTCAATGCTTCTCTAAAGGAAAATACCACTCACTTCATCTTTTCAGGAGGCCCCTGTGTTCTGGCAATATTCCTTTACTCTCCCCTTGTTAGCTATGGAGTTATGGCTATACTCTATCCATTGGCAAGTATTAGGTCCCTCTGTCTTGTACTTTTTTCTGGCCTGTTTATCATGTCTTGCTTGACATAAGAATTAAGATTATTTAGTATGGTTCGTCTAATTCCTAGAAATTATAGCATGATGCCTTTTTATTTGGTGATGACTGCAGTTTTTTTCTAGTTTGTTATGACTGCAACAGGTACAGAAGCAGACAAATTGATTACTACTCAAAGAAAGAAATGGAAAGGTGCAGGATTGGGGAGGATTCCGATATTTGTTTCTGCAGATTATTTATCGTAAGCCATCTTCTTTTTCCTCTATTCTTTTGTTACTTCTGTAGAAGTGGTTTCTTGATGGTTTCATTACAATGAAATGGTTGAGGATACTAATTTCTTCATTTGTCCTGCGCTCAAGGATGAAAGTCTTGTCACTCTTTCCCGTTGATGCTCGTCATCAGCAAGTGCAAAGCACAAAAGCACTCTGAGAATTGGATTGACGTGCTTCTCCTTGCACAAATGGTAACTGTGATTTGCAAATATTTGTCCAGTTTCAACATAGAATGTCTGATTTTTTCCCTTTTTGATTCAGGTTTTAACCTTGTATAGAATGTTGTTTTTTGAAGTTGTGCAGTTGATTCAAATCTTGAAAGACAAAACAGAGGTGAGAGCAACCAGCAGATTGGAAGTCTTTTGTACATAGAGAAAAAAGCAACCAGTTTAATAAATTTCTTTAATATTGAAACTTTGTATTTTTTTTTTACCAAAATGTTTTTTAATTGTATGGATGTGCTAAGATAATTAACTAAAGTTGAAATTGTTTTGGTCTTTTCGTTACTTTAGCTCGACTCTATAGATGTCGATTCTACTCCTCAAATTTACTCGTGAAAAGACATCTCAGTTAAATGCGATAATGAAATAACTGACTTGTTTAAGATTAATGTTCTGATTTAAAATCAAATCTTAATTTAAGTCAAAGTCAAATAATTAATATTAACCAGATCTTTCATGGATTCCACAATTTTTTAACTACATATTTCAAATTTTTTTATCATAATTTACTAAAAATTTAATTTTAATCTCCGTCAAACACCCACTAAGTAAGTCTTATTTAGCCATTGTTTGATCCCATTATTTAAAAATACATTTTTATTTTTTATTTTCAATCACATTCTTAAAAAAATAAAATATTCTACAAACTTTTTCTTATTTTTAAAATACTATTTCAAAATATATTATCGTACAAAAAAATGGAGCTCAAATATCCAATAAATAAACTATGAAGGAAAGGGAAAAGAATCCGAGTACATTTACCTTCTCCAAAATAAGAGGGATGGGAACCGCTGTAGGTTCAACTAAACCGGACCGGGTTTTTTCTCCTACCTCAACGGTTCAACCTGTAATATAACGACAATGGAAGATTGACACAATGTACTTTCTCACTCTTCAGAACTTCAGAGTTTTCGTTGAATACAAATTATTTGATATTCGCGCCATCGAAACCCTAACCCTAATTCCAATCTGATTACCAAAATTATTTTCTACGATTCATGAGAGTGTTTGAATAAAGAGAGCAATGGATCATAATCTGTTCGACAGACGCCCGATAACCAAGTCGAAAGCCCCTGCTGTTAAATGGGTCAAAGAATGGTATAGAAAAAAATTCCGAAGTTTTTTTTCTTTTTGTTAATATTTGTGCTTTTCTGCATAAACTGCCCCTTGATATCTGATTCATGGTTTTTGATAATTTTTAGATACTGATGCACATAGAATTGGTGAATTGGTCTTTAGGCCTTTTGAGTTGATTGTTGATTTTGTTTTGGTTTTTTATGTGATGTTGATACTTGATATTTTGGTTTAATTTCTGAAAGATGGATCTGAAACCCAAAATAGAATTGTCTCATTGCTGGTTTTGTTCATTATTTATTTATTTATTTGGTCTTGCTGATGGACGAGAAAAGAATGGTGGCCCATAAAATTGACGAACTTCTTTTGATGCAGTCAAGAATTATATGGTTAAATCTTTTCTATGAGTAAAAAAGTGATACTAATTGGTATGCAAATAACTTTTAAAAGAATTTACCTTTTCACGGTAACTCTTCCCCATAAATTTTGAAGTCAAGAAGTTGCAGAAGGATAAAAAACAAGAAATCGGATTGTCATATGAAATGTTTCAAATTGCCCCTGTACCGTGCACTAACACCATTCTTATATGCTATTTGTTTGGGATTTAGCATTCCTGCCAACTCTGGTGTCAAATGAGCCCATTTATAGTTTAAATTCATATCAGCTGGAAGCTGGATACTCTTGTATCTTTTCATTCGTTATGTCATGTTTAGATTATGTATATGTTAACTTAACATCACGTGAATAGTTCACCACATTGATATTGAACATATTTGGAAGAGGAAACGATATTTATGGATAAACAACCATGAATGCAAGCCTGTCACATCGAAGGGATTAACTAATGTTTCATGAAGACAGTCGTATTAAAACTGATGGATAAATGGATTACACAGTTGGTTTGTGAACCTCAATATATATGACCAGCTGTCTGTGTGCAGTGTGGTACAAAATTTGTTTGGTTGGACGTAAGTGACCCGTGTTGTAGTGTTTGTTGACAGCTCTTCCCTCATTTAAAGTTTGAATCCTATAAGCAAGAAATACAACTCCCAAGTATTTTTTGACTCAGTATTTATCTTCATTTATCTTCATGTTTTAGATGCAGATATCTCCTAACATGCTTATATATGTTATACCAACCTGTTCATCAACCTGCTTTGTTTTGTTCTAGGGTGCCACAAGATGTTGTATCAACTGGTGGAAGGTGCCTACTTTTGAAATGGGTCAACGGTTAGTTCTATAAGCCTTCTGCCTTTTGTTCGGGATAATTTTAGCAGATAATGATGCCATTGATCAATAAATTGAAAACTGTAATGTTAGACGAGGATGTATTTTTGCATAGTGGTTTATTCTGTTCTTGACAACCACCTATTTTGATGACTGGTTGACGTTAACTGGGGTGATTGATCATTGAAAATAATGATTGCCATACCTTGAAATAATAATATTCTTAACCAAAAGAGAAACCCTTTTCTTGAACACATCCGAAAGAGGAAACTTGGTGGTCTATACCATAAATTTTCAAAATATAGCCTTGGTATGGTAGTCCAAAGTTGCAACCTTCAGTTTTAACAGATATTAGCTTCTTTTTCTTTGCTTTGAACAACTCATCGTGCTCACTGTGCTTTTTGTAATTCCCTTTACCGATGTTAGGCCATTTTATGTGGAAATTTGTGTTGCATATGAGCTGGTGGTTAAATTTGACCTAAAAAAAATTTTCTGTCCTATTTGTTAGAGGCCACATTGAAGGCCATGAAAGAGAAGTCAAAAGAGCCAGAGGTGGTACAGCCTGAGCCTGAACCAACAACAGAAGTTCTTTTCCTTTGTAGTTACGAAGGCTGTGGAAAGACTTTTATTGATGCTGGAGCTTTGAGAAAGCATTCTCACATCCATGGAGAGAGGCAATATGTTTGCCACTATGACAATTGTGGAAAGGTATGTTAAAAGTTGAGGGTCTATTCTCCTTTTAGCTTTGAGATGAAGGCCTTAATCACATAAGCAAGATAAACTTCACCATCTACCATTGACTCTACCATAGAGAATAAAAGCATATGAATCCATAAAGCAGCAAACTGCATTGCAAGAAAACAGGAGCAAATTATCTGGTGATGTGTATTTTATCCATAAAAATTGGTATAATAATAATGAAGAGCTCTTTAAATTCCGTATATCACATGGAGAATCAAACCTTTTAAGTTATTGAATGGCACAAGTTAACCAAAACCCACCATGTTCATAGTCAGAGATCACTGAAAAAGGATGGATGTTTTAATCATGCAGTTCTTTGCATAAAAAAGGAGAATCTTAAAGCACTTGTAATTTGATCATAATCACGAGGTCTTATGAAGTACTATTTTCATAATCATTTTTTTCTTTATTTTTCTTTATTTTCTTGAATTTTATTTTGTTTAACCTAATAAGGGGAAATTTCATTGAGATCTTAACTGTTTAGTAGTTAAATCACATAGTATAGCATAAAGATGCTATCAGTCCTATGGAATATACTACATAGCTTTCAACATAGATTAAAGTTTGTTATATTTATCTGGGATTTGTTCATTACATGTTTGGAAAAAAACTTTGGCATTGTGTTGGTTTCATGTGGATATGTGGCTTTGCTATGAACGTTCAAATCATGAAAATACCACTTATTCTCGAGCAAGTCTCTTGATCGAAATAAATGGAGAGAATTAAATTAGTGTGCCTCTCGTATACCAGTCCTTAATTCTCTCTCTCTCTCCTTTTTTGTCTAGCAATACTAATTGAAACTTGGCTTATGTTGCAGAAATTTTTGGATAGTTCAAAATTGAAGAGGCATTTTTTAATTCATACAGGAGAGAGACACTTTGTATGCCCACATGAAGGCTGTGGTAAGGTGAGTAAACTTGTCTTCACTGTTTATATGTCTAACATTATTGACTTATCATGGTTTGGAATTTTCACTGCACATTGCATTTTATTCATCCACTTGTAAATTTGATTCTTTCGTTATCAGTTAGTTGCATTGCATCTTCAATACTAGTTTAAGTCCAATATATCCCTGGAGATACACATATTAATGTGCATGCGAAGATGCTTGCTTGTAAAAAAACAAAGTGATATTCAGTGGCGAATCCAGGATATTGAGCCAGCTAGGGCTGTCAATTGACGACCGTAATAGCGAAATTGTTTATTAATACTTAATTAAATAATATTTAAAAAAATTCAATCAATATATAAATTCACTAAAACGTAAAAAAGCATATACAGATGAAAATATAATTCAATACAACACAAAATAATTAAAAAAATACATTTGTCTATCATATACGGATGATAGTTTCAAGGTTTTACAAATTTAAACGAGACAAACGAAGTTTATACTTAAAACATGATTAAACGGAAAAGAAAAACTCGAGTTTAAGCGAAGTTTATGCAAAAATTTTAAAACAATAATTTTTAGAACTAGAACTATTTTTTACTTAATGTTTTTCCAACTCTTAAAAGAAAAAAAAAGTATTTAAATTGTCAAAATTTAATTTTACAAAATAAATTGATAAAATCTAATACTAAAAGTATATATATTATGAAATAATATTTTGAGTCAATAAATTTTTTAAAAATGATATTTTGGAAATGAAAACTAATAATATTAATTGTTTAGGCTTTCAATTTAATTAGTTTACAAAAAATTAAAAGGGGATAAGATGATTGGAATCGAACCCACGGTCTTTTGAAGACAAAACAAGGACTTCAAAATATGAGAAACACCATTTATTGATTAAAAATTAGTACAATTTTTATTTGTCAAAACATTAAAAGAAAGTGTATAAGTAAAAGGAATCGAACCCCTTTCATCTCGCATGGAGAGTGGAGACTAAACCATTTGAGCCACATTGTATATCATGTAACAATCATGCCAAAAAAATTGGTACATTTTTTATTCATTTATTACTAGTCAAAACATTAAAACAAAATAATGGCAGTGACAAGACTCGAACCTCAGTCCTCTTACATGGAATGTAAGCATCCGGCCATTTGAGCTACCTTGTCCATCTGTTAACAATTTTGCACTAATACTTATATATATTTATTATAAAATCTTCCTTAATCTTTTTTTTTTTCCCAACGGATCCAGCACGGGCGGCCGCCCGGGCTCGCCGGGTGCTGGATCCGCCCCTGGTGATATCGCACAATTGAAAAAATTGTGTCCATATTTTATTGAGATATGGAGTTTCAAAGGTTCAGTAGAGGTGGACTTCCTCCTTGCTTCCTGCTGCCTTCTTCCTCTATTCTGATTTAGTATTTTTATGTTATGCAGGCATTCTCTCTAGATTTCAATCTAAGGTCACACATGAAAACACACTCACAGGAGAATTATCATAATTGCCCGTATCCTGAATGTGGAAAGCGATATACGCACGAGTACAAGCTGAGAAATCACATTGCGTCCCATCATGAGAAGGTTGATACTTCCATCTTTCCCTCCTCTTACATAGTTTTATCTTACTGTGATTAACTTGCATTTGTCTTCCTATTATTGTTATTGTTCTTGTTCTTCATGTTTCTTGGTAATGGCAAGCTTTTTGTTTCCTTAAAAGTAGGATTCCTGCTATTCCATTCGTGTTGAAGGGGGTTGTTTAATTTGATATCTATTTGAAAAAAGGTTCTTATAGGATTTATATTTGTTCACACATATCTACTACATGAATTTTCTCATAATTGCTGGATATGGTAACTAAATTTCAAGTCTTGCAATGTTTAAGCAGAACATGGTAGATGCAGTCAAACATACTCCACCCTCGGAAAAGCCAGTGAAGACTCCGAAATCTTCTGGTGGACCTTCTGGGCCTGCATCGTCTGACCGCCCGTACGCCTGTCCCTATGCAGGGTGCGAGAAGGCCTACATCCACGAATACAAGCTGAATCTTCATCTAAGAAGAGAGCACCCTGGCCATTTTCCGGATGAAAATGCCAAGAACAACCCACCTAACATCGAAAACGAGATGGACGAAGGCAGTGATCAAGATGTATATGTTGGAAAACGAGGCAATGCTAAAGTTCAGAAACAGAGTAGGCCAAAGCCAAATTTAAAACTGCCTCCTTCAAAAGTTCCTCAGCGGAAAAGCTCCGGTGCTTCTCCTGCCAACTTGAATATAATGAAAAAACCTTGGCCCGTCAAAGAGGATGTGTATGATGACGAAGACAGCGAAGAAACAGAAGAGGAACGGGACAATGTTGGAGAAGGGTGGATGTACGTAGAAAACAATGAGGATGACGATGAAGAGACAGAATACGAGGACTAGGCTTTTTATGTCTCGACATTTTCATGCCTTCATGCAGGGAAGAGCGGATTTTTTATTTTATTTTTTAATGAGAAAATTAAGTTATTGAATACAATTTTACCTTGACCAAGAAGAAAAAACAAGAATCTTGCTTGTGAAACTTTTTTGAGGAGCTTGTGTACAAGAAGCAAAAATTCTTGTAAACACATTCAAAAGTAACTTTTTAATTTCAAAAGTAATTTTTGACTTTTTAGAAGTTATGCCAAACGAATCCTAATTCCTCAACTATTACAAAAGCCAATTTTAGGTTTGGGTGGAAGATTGCCACATGTATAATATAAGATTGTAAAAAGCTTTAAAGCGTTATTATTTTTCAAGAATTCAAGTGAGCACGAACGGATCTAGGCGAGCCTAGACGGCAACTCGAGCGATTTTCATTGATAAGGAAAAAAAATCAACAGAGCCAGCACATGCGACTAAACAGCTCATCGATGCTGGTGTCGCCCCTCATTATAAATCGACATTTTAGATATACAATTGACAATTTTCTTAATTTCTCAAAAAAAATTAACATTTTTTATTCTTTCACTAGAAAAGGGACCCGACAAGTGATCCCCTACATACAAATACTATTTTAGCATTGCCGACTCAACTTGGACCATGTGGGGTTATTTTTAAGAGTAATGCTACCCATCCATCGTTGTGTATATATTGATGATGTGAATTCTATTAATGGACTTCCTTTTTTACATTCTCTCTTTTTCACCTCATCAATTTGTGTATCAATCTTTACATAATAATGTGCAAAATATCATCACTTTATTTTTAAAATCTCCATTAAAATCCTTTACCATAAATAAATTAAGCAGCATTAAAAGCAAAATAAAGCTGTCATGGTATTTAAGGGAAATGGATTGTTGATTTTCATAAAAATCACATACACTGCATGGAATTGACATCTACTTTTTTTCAAAGTAAGCATTTAAATAGCAGTAATTAGCAGATATAAATATGAATACTTTTGATGACAATTTTTAAAACATTTTCTAATAATACAAAAACGGCAAGCCAATGAGAACGGAGCCAAATGCGTGACTTCTGAATAGACGCATTCTTACCGCTCTCTCTAAATATGACAAACATCTTCCTTCCTTGTTCCAAACCCCCATTAATTGTGTGATTTATTACTTCCTTTTCCAAAGATTAAACGTGCATCTCTCTCTATATGCATATGTATCTATGTCTATATCTTTTACAGAACAGACAGACAGACAGCAGTCGTAGGTTTTATGTTTAATCCAAGAGACTGAAGATTCAGCAAACGATCTAAGGAAATGGATTTGCGGGTTTTTGTTTTGATTCTTAACGTTAAACATTTCGATGTTCTGTTCTACTTGATTTCTCTGGCTTGTCTGCTTTTACCAACCTGTAAGTACATTTTTTGTAAGAGATTTTGAAATTACTCAAAATTTGTTATGATGTGAATTTCAGCTTTAATGCAGATGGTTATGATTCAATGGATCCTAATGGGAACATCACTATTAAATGGGATATCTTGCAAGCGAATGGTGGCACAGAGGATGTAAGTTTTTTAATTGAAAATTTCATTTTTTTTTAAAAAAAAGAAGATAAATCAGGTTTTGATGGGATGCTTGTTATAACCACGGCGTCCGACGAATTTTACGGGGACAAGATTTTAAGGCTTTTAACCTTTTAACGATGCGTTTTAGCGATGTCAAGTACAATTCAATTCGACGTATCAAATATACAGAGAGGAAAGATTTTTTAAGTAATTAATCTTGTCTAAACTAATTGTTAAATTCTTACATCTTTTACCTATTGCGAAACAACAATGACGTCAATTAGCAAATCATGAGCCTTCCGGGGGAATTGAGGTTAACCAATTAGGTGGAGTAGTCTAATTTCATATAAGCCCATAATTTATGCGAGACTTTGTTTGCATTTTTTCAACAATTCTCATTTAAACGAAGTATCATGTCATCACGATCCCCATTCAGGGGATAAAAATATCCATCCGACCATCCCTCTTCCTCAAATTAGGTAGGAGTACATGCTCTATCAAGACCCAACTAATTACCGTCTTACATGAGCACAACTGCCTTACGAGCCAATCCTAGATTTTCTAGCCATCAAGAACTTAGGGCTCACAAACTTTGTTCGATTGCAATTGGGGATCCATCTTGTGCGTTCACAAGGTGAAGTTTGGGGCCTAGCTCTGATCCCAAAACATTAACCCATTAGGAAGAGTAGCAGAATGCTCATTTACCCCATGTCTAACTGACGTGGGTCTTTTGTTTGCACTACTAAACTTTGATAGCATATTGGACAAGATTGACTGTATAACATAGACAATATTAAGAAATTAAAAGAGGTTCGAGTTCAATACGGTCTTCATTCACAAATTAAGCATGTCCGTTTCCAGGTAACGGTATCCATCATAAACTACCAGCTATTCCGGCACATAGAGTATCCCGGTTGGAAGCTAAGCTGGGCATGGCCAGGCAACGAGGTAATCTGGAATATAGTGGGAGCAGAAGCCACTGAACAGGGAAATTGTTCGGCATTCGGAGGAGGAAAACTTCCCCATTGCTGTGAAAAGGAACCAGTTATAATAGACCTTTTGCCTGGGACCCCATACAATAAGCAGGTTGCAAATTGCTGCAAAGGTGGAGTAGTTTCATCCATGACTCAAGACCCCGAAAAATATATCTCTGCTTTTCAGATGAATATTGGAAGTTCTGATACAAAAGGTTCTGGCCCCGGAATTCCTGTAAATTTCACTCTTGGACTTCAGGGATATACCTGTGGAGAACCATTTCAAGTCCCTCCAACTAAATTTGCCGAAGATCAAGGACGTAGAAGGACACAAGCACTTGGTAAGTCCAGATATTCACTATATAGTTCGTATGGTAAAACTATTGTACAACACTGAATAGTATTTTTTATATGTATGTGGATTTATTGCAGCAACTTGGAATGTGACGTGTTCTTATTCCCAGTTTAGAGCTTCTGCGGCGCCAACATGCTGTGTTTCGTTCTCAGCATTCTACAATGATACCATAATTCCATGCCAAGACTGCAGCTGTGCTTGCCAAGCTGGTGCAAAATGTGTAAAGTAAGTTTCAAAGTTAATGAAAAAAACGAAATTGTTTAAGCTTAGTTATACATATATCGTCTCCATTTTTCTTATTGAATTCTCTGTGGTTATAGGGCTGGGGATCTGCCACCAGTATTGCAGCTACAGCACAATGAACCACCGCAACCAGTGTTGCAATGTAGTGACGATATGTGCCCTATAAGAGTGCACTGGCATGTGATGCAAAGTTACAGAGAGTACTGGAGGGCCAAAATTACAGTGACAAATCTAAATTATGTCAAGAATTACAGTCAGTGGAACTTGGTGGTTTTACACCCTAATCTCCAAAGTGTTACGCGGGTTTTCAGTTTTAACTATAAGCCCCTCAACCAGTATGGCAATATAAGTAAGTTTGTTTTCGTTTGTACTAATATACTTGCTTAACGTCAATTATGTGTTAATATCAATAACACTATGTATCTTCAGATGATACTGGAATGTTTTATGGGATTCAACATTATAATGACATGCTGCTCCAGGCAGGAGTAAATGGAAATGTACAGACAGAAATGCTACTGCACAAAGATCCTGGGATTTTCAGTTTTAGAGAAGGGTGGGCATTTCCCAGAAAGATATCATTCAATGGTGAACAATGTGTATTGCCCTCACCTCAAGATTACCCTAGGCTTCCAAATGCTGCACAGTCTTATGCACCAGCAGCCTCCTGTATAATTCTTTCATTGTTGCTGCTGCTAGTTACTGTAATGTTATGAACTTTTTCCTTCAAACATTTATAGAAGATGATCCTCATTAAAATAGATTGCAGATGAGTATTTACTTTGCTTGCCATATTGATTTGGCACCACGGGGTAACATTTTTCGGTCTCTGATTCACTTTTACTAGTTAGACTGTCATGTCAACTTTTTCGTAGTCCAAGTAACGTACATACACCCAATTGTATGAAAATTTAAATTCAATGTTTAACACCATAAGTTAAGTGACCAACTTTAGAATTTGCCAAAATTTATGTATGCCAGTGTGTATATTACCCAAATATCCATCAGGAACCAGTTGTTGTATTTAATGATTGTAAGAACACTGTTAAACTAGTTAAATGACCAAGTTTAGAATTTGCCAAAATTTATGTATGCCCGTGTTTACATTACCCAAATATCCATCACAACATTGAAAATTTCACTGTTAAACCAGTTGTTCTATTGAATGATTGTAAGAACTTGTTCATCAGTAAATACTCAAGAAATCAACTGCTTGAGAATCAATAAAGCATGAAATTGTTGACAAGCAATGACGAATTTATCACTCGAAATACAATAATGTCTGAAGAACCACCTCAGGAGAGTCGTCCGTCAGAAATACTATTTTCTGGCACAGACCACCAGGTGCACATGAAGACGCTAATTTATCAAAAAAAATGACTTAAACAAATCCAACATAAAGAAAATAAAGGCAGAGAGAACAAACAAAGCAGGATGGGGAAGAGCACAAGCACTGGACGAGTCTGGCTTGATCCCACCAAACAAGGGAAACTGTGAGGCACCATCAACTGAGGAATCAGTGAGGGGTCAGTTGAAGCTCAGCTATACACTCAAATGTAAAGTTGGTCAGGAACCTCATTGCGGCCCCAACTTGCTTCCTTGTCTTTCAGTGAAAGATTAGCAAATTGTTGATCACGATCATTGCTTTTGACACGTTGATGGCTAGAAGATGGTTGCTGCTGTTGTGGCTGCTGCTGTTGCTGATATAAAGCTCGTAGTCTTCCCACTTCTCTCTCCAATACTTCGTGCTCAACTGTACATAGCTCCACATATTACTGAAGATTCTTACAATAATACAATTTCTATTTGCGCACAAAGGGCACCTATGAGTCTTGTTATTTCTCTCACAAGAATTCTGTTTTTTCCCTCCAAGGGTTGCTTAACCAAAATGCTAGCACCAAATCACGGACTAGTTCAAATGGATACCATATTTTAATCAAATTAAGATGTGTCATATAATGTTGGAAAGGATTTCTAACTACTAAAAACAAAAGCATCAGTCACCACAACTACCAAGAAGATCAAGCGATAGGGTAAAAACTTACAGTGTTTGATTAGATGCTCTTGAGCTAAACTTTCTACCCTTTGCTTCAGAGTTTTATTCTCCATATTCAGAATGAGATTCTGCTGGTCGAGAAATTCGAGCTCAGCAGAAACTTCAGAGCCTTCTGCCTGCAATTATCGACAACAGAGTGATATCAACTACTTCAAAAAGTATGTAAGGAAGCAATACAAAATTAAATAAAGTTCCATCTCATAATGTCTCAAGCACAGCGACACTAGCCTGTAGAACTTGGACATTTCTTTCAAGTACAGCGATGTATTGAAGTTTCCTGACCCGTGAACGTTGAGCAAATTGCCTGCATTAGATAGAAAGTTCAAGCTTAATGAACAATGAAATATCAATCAAAATTTGTAGTTCCAAAATCAGATGTGATCAAGAAAGTTGTAAAATGTCATGAACAGAAAACACATTAGCACAAGTTATTGTGATGCAGTGTGAAAGGGGGGCTTGTTCGGCTTTGAATTCTGAAATTTTCAATTATATCCAAACATTTGAGCCGAGTAACTATGTTTCCTCAAAACTGAAACACATAAGATGATAAGAACGGGCAAACAGTGGTTGGATACACAAGGAAACAGGCTAAATAACTAGGAGTTGGAGGCTAAAGGATTATGAAACTCAAAATCTCAATTGCTATAATTTATTGGGTAAAGGATTCAGACATAAACATCATCCATACATTTGGACTGGGTAATTCTAGTATGATTTCCTCACGAAACAAAAACACGTGACAATGGGCAAACAGCTGCTACACAGAACATAAACAGAAAATACGAGAGAAGATGTGAAAATCAAAAGAACCGGATCATTGTTATTTAGTGGGTAAAGGGTTGAATCCACATACTGTTTGGCATGTTTAGTGTCCATCTCCGAAGTAGAATGCTTGGCATGAAATGAGTCCTTTTCAGAAGAACCTTTTGGGTCATGAGGGCCATATTCACCAGGATCCTGCTTTTCGGTAGGTGAAGATGGACTCCTCTCTGCTTCTTTTGAAGTACTTGATGATCCTGCATTTTGAATAATGGTATTATCCCCAGGAGAAGGAAGTCCACGAGGAGGTGCAACTGAATTCGTAGGCATATCCCATGTCCGATTTTTGCTTTTGCCTGAAGAATTTGGGCCCCCATAAGAAGAACCATGATGTACATCTCTATAAAATTCAAAATCTTGGGAACCCCATGAAGGCACCGAGGTTAAATTTTTGAACTTGAAATTATCTGGAGCAACATAATTTGTGTTTCCAACATTCAAGGTGTCAATATATGCAAACGAATCGCTAGATGAGCGCCGATGACCTCTGCGCACAGGAGTTTCTGGCTCATTAAGGAGTTCATCAAACCAAGAAGGTTGTTCCTCTATTAAAAAACTCTCGGAGGAAGTACGTTGATGGTGTGAATTTGCCTCTCTAGGCTTTGGAAGACCTTTTGGTCCAACCCCATAACTAGGGACATAATCAACATATGACGAATATATGCTAGGAATTGGACTTTTTGGAGGCAGTAATGAATTCTTTCCACTGTACATCATATTTTTGAAGCTAGATGGTCACTTGGAAGTTGCCATGGCAAAGAAGACCAGGTCCTGTCACAAATATTAACAATATCAATGTCAGAAAATTACTAATGAAAGTAATCATTCATATATTGGATCCTAAAAGAAACATTCTCAACTACAATTCTCAAGTTTATCCAAGAAGATATAAAACAAGACAGCATCAAGTAAACAAAACAACACAACAACATAGCCATTGCATGTGATGTGAATTACCAGTTACGAACAAAAGTTGAAATTCTGAAGAAACCATAAATTCCAAAAACGACTATAAAACATCAACACGTATTATTGCCGACCCATCTACAGGCACGCAGTAAAGCTTACACTTTCAATGAGCAACAATCTTCCAACTCAATCACATTATTGACATTCAAAGGAACATTCAATTAACTTAAGGCAAAAAGACTACACAAGCATGAGGTGATTATGGAATTTGCCGTGCAGCATATTACTATAGGAAGTTCATAAATTCTAGCATGCAACTCCAACAAAATATCACCACTGTTCTCTGGCACTACAGTGTCAATCTCCATTTACAAAACAACGTTTTCCTATCCAAATCTCATGCTTCATAAAATTTAGCCTGATATTACTTATTAATACCCATAAATTTCAAAAATCCAATCTTTACGTCACCCACATTTTCTCATAACACATAAACATCACTCCACTCTAAATTAAATTAACCCAATAGAATTAAATGTAATGCAAACCTTGAAATAATGGCGAATAAAGATCTTGGCAATGCGATATAAAGAAAACCCAGAAAAAAGGAATCAAAGCTTAATCAAATTCCATTATTTCAGGGTGTCTTCTTCTTCTTCGGCGAAAGTCCCCTTTCCCTTTTATTTGTTTGGCTTCCTCCAGGATGTTTCTTTCTCTCTCTACTGTTCTTACATATGATATATATGTAGATTGTCTTGGAGTGAGTATTTTTGACAGCCAAATATGAGATGTTTTTATTGTCTGTATTTTGCAATTTTCAACCTAAAGATCACTTTGCAGACAGAATTCTCTCACACGGTGAATCTTTTTCTGCATTAATATGGCTAAATGTTGTCCAGTTGTCTCTATCTACCAAGTGGAACTCAAACTCCATAATTTAAGCAAACATGGTTCGAACATTATCTCTATAATCAATTGTTTGTTGTGCATCTTAAGCTAACATTTTATCACACAACCCACAAGCCAAGATTCATTAGTGGATATAAGTTTTATCCCATATTTTATCTCGTAAATGCTTGCGTGAATGATTTTTTGGAGAATGAATGGTCAATAAAATCGGGAAAATTATGAAAAAAATTTGAAAAATAATTAGCGAGAGAAAAGTGATTCTCAAAAAACTACCATAAAGGGCTAAATAATCTATAGAAATTACACAAAAAGATAAAAAGTACAAGTCGACGATAAAAAGAAGATTGATTGGAACTACTTTTAAACCATATAAAAATATATTAGATCTTGATATTAGTTATAACTCAACAAATGTATATTTATTTTTATATTATCTTTCAAAGCAAATAATATATAAATAGGCGCAAGATCTATTAATCAATAGGGATCGTGCCAGCTCGTAGTTGATCTAGCTATCCCAAGGGGGACCACGATAGCACCTAGAATCCCTACCCTACCACATATTAACCAACAAACAAGATCTTGGATTTACATTTGACTATGGTAGTATGACCACTAGCATTTTTGATCCAGTAAACTCACTGCTTCATTTATACTTATTAATCGGTTCGAAAAATTTATGATTGAGATTAAAATGTTTGACTTTACTGAATTTTGAATTTTTTTGCTCTACCAGGCCTGTAAAAGGCTTGGTAGAGCATTTCTTCTCACATGAGGTGGGTCCCGATGACCCACATTAAAAAAACCCCACAAATGTTAAACACCCCCCCCCCCCCCCCCATCTCACATTAGCTTTGCCAGGCTGACAGAGCAGCTCGACTCCTGAATTTTATAAATTATTTGTGAATTAGTTGTTAACCCAATTGTGGAGTGGATTGGAGTGGGTTGAACGGCTCACTATTTAATGCATTATGTAGACCTTTCCAAATCTTTAGGGTACTTAATTTGGCATTCATAATAACGATCAATATAGTCACTATTCTATTACTTATTGAACTTTTGAGAATTTGAAATCAAGATGAGATAACATTTGAATTCTTACGATCAACAAACACACATTTTGCTGTTAACAAAAACGAACACGGGGATTGTAATGATAATCGATCAAGAGCATCGAAGCACCGGTGATCTTTACAGTACACATAGTAGGTTATCGAACCCCACCTTAAGCATTATTATTGATTGGGGTAGTTTTTGGATTCTATATATGAAGCATGTGCTTTGTTTTTAGTTCATGGCATCAAATACATTATATGCCACCAAGCTGTGAAGTGGTCCAATCTTTTTGCAAGCCTAGAACAGCAAAATGATTCAAATTTTTCTTCAAGACAAACAACTGGGAAAAGCTTTTATACCCTCAAAATTTTGAGGTCCTAGACAGCAAATAATTATGAGACCCTTAAATAATTTCTTTTTTTCCAAGTGTAGCAATCTTTTTAGCATTAATTATGACCTTTTCTAATTCAATTTCTTTATAACTTTTGAAAAATAAAATAAGTAATTTAAATAACTTAGTTTTAACTTTCCTAAGGATTAATTTATAAATTTTAAAGTAAATTTTAAAGAAACTTTATAAGGTTAACAAAAAATTATAGAATTATGTCATTTTGCCAAGGGATTTAACACTTTGGCTACAGATGAAGTTGTGGCAAAAAATAATTGGATAACAGTGTTGATTGTTTTTATAACAGTCAAATGATGTAATGACATGTGTCATTCTAGCATCCAAAGTTTTAAAATTCCCTAGCAATGTAGCAAGATTGAAAATTATATGGTATATTTCTTTTATTTTTATGTTTTTTTTTTTTTCCAGATTTTGGTAGATAGCAAAACATAACAAAATATAGTACTATGTAATAGTTTAATTGTAGGTCCATTTTACTCCTTAAACCAATATGTGATAACTGTTTGTGGGAGAGACCATCGTCAACCAAATATCATGAAAATTTTATGCACAAGACTCATTTCAAGCCCTCCCTCTTCTAACTTTTGTTCACTTCAGACCCAACAAACTCATCCTCGTGAACGATGAAGAATTCATTGGATATGGATTTTTTAATTTTTCAAGGAAATTAAATTAGAGTAATAAGAAATGCTTGTTTACGGAATTATTTTACTTTTGAAATATAATGAGGATCATAATAAAATTGATTTTAAAAAGTACATTTTCTTTTTTTCTCTCAAGTCTCCAGAAATAAATGATTAATACAACTTTGGCTTAAGGGAAAAAATAATTTATTAAACACAAAAAAGAAATAAAAATAAAATAAAATCCTCGGGCCCTTTATTCAGTGCCCAAGTGTTTTGGGCCTCTTATTTAACGTATCAAGTTGTTTGATTTTGACTTCTTATGTGGAAATTACATTGACCCCGAATTGTGGAGATTAAATTTCAAATATCATGGATTATATTTTATTTTTATCAAAAGTCAGATGTTTACCTAAATAACAAATAAATGTAAAATATATATATATATATATATATATATATATATATATATATATATAACTCCCTCATTACGTGAAAGCTAAAGAACCCTTCCATGTTAAACCTACAATTCGCCATAAAATCTACGATCGTCTTCTCCATAAACTGAATAGTGTAGTAAAATCAATCATCCATTTTTATCACATCATGACCTCGACGTACTCGTCACATGGTTTTCATAGTCGCTCATAGCTTCATTCGAAAAATACCAGACCTTAAATATGTTTATAACAAGGAGCAATGATCTCAAAAGTTGAGCGAAGATTGATAAGAAATTTAGAAGAAAAGTAGAGAAAAGAAAAGGCACAGAAGAGATTAAAGATTAGATGCCGAAACCAGTCATAGAACCCCCCACCAATCGTGAAATCCTAGTGTTCAAAAGGTAAATCAATTGTTTATCTGATTTAATTAAAGGAAGATTCGTGTTTAACATTGTTAGGTGTGTATGGCTTGGGTAGTCACACATTTTTAGAATTTGTGATCTCACTTAAAAAAAAAAAAAAAAAAAAAAAAAAAAAATCAATTTGGGATATTTTGACCTACATCTGGTTGAGGCGATCTCAATTTTTTGGGAATGAAGATACGTATTTTTAGAACATTTTCGTGTCTTTTGTAACCAACATTCTCTGTGTGATTTCTGTTCTGACTGTGACTAATTTCCTAATCAAAAACACATTTCTACTACTATTATGTTACCCATTATATGTTTGTGATTAGTCTATAATTTTATGATGAATCGTGTCGTTATAATATGCATATCTTTGCATATAATCTGTGACCTGAGTAGAGTACGTATAAAATAATTGCACGTGACTAGCTTATTGTGTGACATGAATGCATGTACAAATATCAAATACCGATGTATGTTTGTTACTTTTGTCATCTATTGCAGGCATGGGGGTATATTATATCAGAAGCTTTATGGTTTCTAGGTAAAATTACCACCAATGCAACCAAAAACGCGTTGTCGAATTTTACGGCAAAGTTCAACAATGAACAAAAAACAAATACTAGCTGATACATACTTCTCTTACAATTACGTGGATAGTAATGAGATAGTTGTTCAAACTCAACCAACACATTATTTTCTACTGCGAAAGGTTGAGCAATCGAACAAGAAAGAGATGTTTACGGTTGTTGGTAGATATTTAAGATTTTCTTTCCCTGAATTTTGTTTGGTTATGAGACTTAGATACCGGGTACAGGACGTAAAGGGAAGTCTTCAAAATTCACATTCCAGGATTAAGGAGAAATATTTTGGATACTTGAACTTAGTCACTAATGAAGATGTTAGAGACATCTTCCTTGGTCTAACGAATGAAGACGGTCATGATGTTGTGAGGATTGAGATTCTTTATTTGATAACATCATACCTTATCTCAATCTCGTACAAGAAGGTTGTTAAGAATTATTGCTCTTGTTGAAAATTTTGATACCATGGAGATGTTTTCGTGGCAAAAGACTTGTTTTAACTTTCTATAAACTCATTGGAAGATGAATTGGCTAATAGAAATCCTCATTACATACTCAAAAGAATTTCTAGTTGCCTTTAAAATTTAGATTTATGAGTCTATTCCAAGACTAGACAGGACTGTTACTTCTAGGATGGGAAGGAGATACCCATGTATCCTGAATTGGAGATCATATAAACTGCCATATAGTGTTAAAGAAGAGGTGTTCTCTGCCACGGATGCAAGTTTTCATTTCATGCGTATTACTTAAATAAGTCACAAGTCAGTCACAGTTCACCTTAGAGAGTCACAATTCACATTATGCAATCAAAGGAAAAAAAAAAAAATCACTTTTTAACTTTTCACGTGTCACAGTAAATAATTTTCATGCACAGGTAACGATTCTCATTATCAGGTTACAGCTCACTACTTTATGGAGTCACAATTCACATTCTGCAATCAGTATACAAATTTTGCTGACAAGCATAATGTATCGGTTATGAATTTTTCCCTTTTAAAAGAATAGAGGACCCAACTCAAAAAAATAAATGAAAATTTTTGTTGGATGGATTTTTTTTTAGGCTTCAGGCCATTGCCTAGGTTGCCTTGAGCCAAAGCCCGACCTACATTTAACTGAACTTTTAGAAAGTCAAAAACTATTTATAAAACTAAGAAATCGAAACATGTTCGAATAAATTTTTCGGAGATACTTTGTCTATTAAATTCTTTTTGAAAGAAACTAATCTAAGGTATGAAGCTTTCTACAAGAAGTAGATGTAGAAGCAAAAGTAGGAGTCCTGTCATACCATAATTCCAATTTAACAAGTCAAATTTACACGTTACCCACAAATTCTTGGAAGATGACAAGAAATGTGTAGCCCCCCACTCCCACCACCCCTACTTCAAAAGCCATCTCCATATGCAGTACCATGTTTTTGAAACATATTTCACATCTCTATGATACTATGAACAATCTTATAAAAAACAAAGCAAAACAATAAATTTGTGAACAGTGTCGTTTTTTTTTTGACAGGTATTAGAGGTTTCGGGGGACTTCACGACCCAAGAAGCTTCTTCCATTGGTCATATCCAAGAAGAACAAAAAATAATAAAACACAAGCAGCAGTCATAATTCCAATACTAAGGCCAAATATCCCATGAATGCGGTACAATGTGCAGTGGATGTTCAAACTAAATATCCCAGCCATCACAATCTCAACAGTTATAGCCAACGATGCACTTGTCAATGTCAACTGCAGTTTAACAAGCTCATTCCGCTGATCGTTGAGCCAGAGTCTAACATAATCTTCCTAATGAAAATCATTAAATCTTGTTACAAGAAGACCTCTTTCCTTAGTTTACCCTTCATTATTCAATTGAAATCAGTCATGTCACAATCTCTAATTTCATTTGGCAAATCATCATAATCACAATCACAATTCCACCTCATTGCTGGTAACATGTTTGATATAGTGTAGTGGACAGGGACAAAGTTTAAAATTAAAGACATAAAAACCCCTCAATTCTTCTTTTATTGATCTTAAACAGTCCTATGCAGTCTAACATCCAACATGAGAAATCCAAATTCAAAACACGCTATACAATTTGCATTTGCACATGTGATCCAAGATAATGAACAGAGTTTTCACTTCACATTTGCAGCAAAAAAAAATTCAAGGAAAAGCAGTACTGAAAATTACATTTGGAGCAAAACTCAACCTGAAGTTCAATCCAAGAGAGTCGACTTGGAATGAGTGGTCTTCAAGCTAAACTGCTGCCTTGCATCCACCTTCCGCTCACTCAATGCAGGTGAGATTTCTTTGACAGAACTTCTTATCCCAAATACGACACCAGTTCGCAGAAACCTCATCGTTGGAATCACATATAGGCACCAGTCAGCGCAATAAAATTCTTAAACTGTTATAATTATCTTCCTTTCTTCTCCTCAACCTAACGTAGCCAATAAGCAAGAAGCTGATAAACAGTAACCATCATTTTCTTCCTATTACAGTAAATCTTAAACATACAATGAAGAATCACAAATTTAATCACTTTCTACAAAATTCTCATTTTCCAATTCAGCTTCTCATCTGCTTGCAAATATCAGCATAAGCATTTACGCATTGAAAACTGACATCATGCAATTTCAGCTTTTGGAATGCTCTGCAATTCGCAGACTGGAAAGGTAGGAATAAGCAATCCTCGGAGCAGAGAACCTTCAACGAAAGTGTTAATGAAAATTATACGATGGCAAAGGCACCAATGTAGCAGGTTCTACAACATCCCTAGCTCCGAAACTGGTTGTTTCTGCTAATGTCATAGAATTGTACCATCAGCAATCTTGCACTGTAACACTAGAAGCACACATTCCTACACATATAGCTGGGAATCAGTAACCTACAAAATAGACATACAGAATTCAAAATAATCGCACAAGATAAACTATCACTAAAGACAATAATAAGATACAAATTGTTCTTAATTAATAATTGATCTGCATGATTCTACAAATAATCAAATGCGGTACATCACCTCGTTGAATTTGTATATTGCAGCAAACGACTTGCACCAATCATTAGCATCCTGATAAATGTTGTACATGATGCCGGGCCAAACATCATAACCAATCAGTGGTGAGGGCATACTACAGAATTAGCCATATAAAATGGAAAATGCTACACATAAATGAGATAAATATTTAAAGAATCACATTTGCTTAGGCGATGCTCCTACCTATCTCCACAAAATAAACCCATCACTCAGGAACTGAGAAGATCAAGCATCCGTTGTCCCAGCGCACTCTGATCTCTCTTCCTATTTGAAGTCTCTTCTCTCTAATGATTTTTCCCCACTTGCCAATAAGATTATAGTAACTCTTGCGCCATTTCAACTTCATGGCATATAGATCACCCGTGTCATCATCCCGAGCATTAATGCGAATTTGATGTTCATTCCTCAACTGTTCCCGAGCTTGCTGTGACCAGTAGAAGAGTATGTGATCTTCAACTGCTTTTCCAGGCAATGTAAGGAATGGATGATTTGTATCCACATCAGACAATGTGAGCGCTTTTTTGATAGGCCAATTATCATGTCCAGAAGCTGTTGGGACATACTGCTCCACTAGAACTGAGAAGTACAAGCAATTATTTGCCCAGCGCAATCTGATTTCTTGACCAATGCCAAGTCCCTTCAGTCGAATGATATTTGCCCAGCCTCCAATGAGATTATAGTAATTACCTCGCCATTTCAATTTCATTGCATGAATTTCACCTGTATCATAATCTCGTGCATTTATTGACACCTGCTCTTCCTTTCTCAATTCTTCTCTTTCTTGTGGCACCCAATGCACAAGAATATGATCTTCCACGGATCTACGAGGCAATGGGAGAAAAGGATGATTAGTATCAACATCTGAGGATGTGAGGACCTTTTTTATAGGCCAGTGGTCCTGCACTAGGGGGGCCGCAACCATTCGAGTTGGGGGAACTGCAATAACCTGCTGTTCTGGAACAGAAAAGTGTAAGCATCCATTAAACCACCTTAGCTTAATTTCGTGTCCAACATCAAGTCCCTTTCCTCGTACCACTTTTCCCCATTTGCCAATGAGATTATAATAGCTCCCACGCCACTTCAATTTCATCACATACACATCACCAGTATCATCATCTTGGGCATTCAAGCCCACTTGGCCATTGGTACTTAGATCTTCCTGCTGTTGAGGTGTCATATACACAAGAACATGAGTTTCAACTTGTTGCCGGGACAATGTCAAGAACGGATGAGTAATGTCAACATCAGAGAGGGTGAGTGCCTTCTTAATAGGCCACTGATCCTGCATCTGAGCAGCATCATTGTAATATGTTGTCCTCTTCATTCCTAATTCCACAAAATAAGAACCACGAGATTTACTACATCTAAATGACAATATCACTGGTACTGAACAAGATGAGGAAATTCATTCATTTTAAAAATAGGCAACTCAATATATGCATCAGGGATACCAGCGGAGGTTACAAGTTCAATGAATCCATGCAATCAACCACATAGCAGTCATGCTCCATGTGTGGCTCATAACATCCCATGTGAAGACCATAATATTGAACAGAATGTGTGTGGTGTCCTTCACCCAACATAGAACAAGCAGACAAATTTCACCAACTTCTTCATGAGAAACATGGATCTGGTCAAACTCCTAAATAAATCAACCATAATTACTTTTCTTGTTCTTTCTATTAAATTTTTGCCTGGAGCAAATTCCGAACACTCTCTTCAACTTAAACATGCTAATGCAATCCAACTAAAAGAGGAAAGAGTAAAACCCCCAAAATAATATCAGTTGGGTAAAAAAGGAAACCACAAGTCAGACAGCAGATGCCGGCAGACTCCTTAGTCAGTAGGACTAAAGCACTCGCACTTCCACCTTATGATCATCCCTCTGGTAAGGTGATTATCGATATTTTCCATCAATTAAATAATAAACATCCCAATTTAGAAGAACAATCGTTTCCCATTATTAATAAATCGTATATCCCAACACATAAACCAAAACCCTAGAAAATCACCGCCAAATAAGCACAAAAAAGGAAATTCGTGAAGCAAATTAAATACGTATGTACATAATATTCTAATCTACATTAGTTCGAATAAAAAAAAATTGTCATTTCTGTAAATCACTACATACTACATAGTCTAAGCAAAAAAGGAAAATAAAATAAAAAGTATAACAAAAAGAATAAGAATTTTCTTACTTTGTATGCAGAGATCAAATTTTCTACTTGATCTTGATGATTGAGAAAGAGACGCTGGATCCTTGTCCGTGGGATTATGTTAGTTTTTACTAAAAAGGAGTGGCACACTGCATATATAAACTTTTGATGGTTCGCGTGGCATTTATATATTATTGGGGGGCGAATTATGCGAAAATGGTGAAGTGAGGAAAAGAAATAAAGTAATTATATATTTTATTCTAGAGTCTATTTCAATTTTGTACAATCGAATAATTATAATTTAATCCAATTTTAATCGATAATTCCATCTAAGTCTTTCACCTAAACTGACAAAAATCAATGAAATGATAGTCGATAAATAAAATCCGTCATTTATTTAACTAAAAATTGTACATATTTCGCATTAAATACTAACTATTAGACGTGATGACGAAATTATCAATTTCTGCCAATGCGATTAAACAAATTTGTCTTCAATTGAAACTAAATTTGAATATAGCTACCCGATTGAAATCAGATAGAAGTATAGTTGGTATCAAATTAAGTAAATTGAAGTACAATTACCATATTGATACTGAAGTTAACCACTCAATGAGAAAAACAATGAAAAAGTCAACGGAGGCAGAACAAGATGTGAGATTACATGCTTTGCTAACGAGGACGAGCCTTCAGGTACCATACAATTACAAGTAGTAACACTAACCAAACAAGAAAAACAGAGTCGGGGAGTGGGGGGACGAATAAGAAAAGCTAAGATCCTGAAAGAGGGATTGGCTTCACCGCGCTTTTTATTCGCCGGAATGCCATCTTAACTCGTTCCTTAAGACCGCCGTTCTCGCTTTCGACCTCGCCACTTTCTTTATCTAGTTGAGCTACATTCCCATCCACATTGATCACCAGCTTCCCGTCTTCCCCATATTTAACGTCTCCAAACAAGGAAACAAGGAGTGCATCGACGATTTTTTCAGCTTTCTTCGTGTCTTCTTCATTATTTACTACGGGTTCAGAATCAACCACCACCTTAGGCATCTCCCTACTGACATTTAAAACCAAAGCCACAATGGAGTCGGATACCATATCACTAATCGGATCCGCTGTCCAATGCACGGAAAGATGATTTTCAGATTCCTGCTTCACTGTGACCTGACCGTGCACTAGCAAAGTGGGAACCCCTGATTCCTCGTCCGTTGATGACTCCACACTTTCATATATCTGCTTAAGCCTGTATTTTATAACAGCAAGAGCGCCGGAGTACGGGATAGTAATCCTTTGAATAATATTCCCAGTCGATAGCTGAGAGAAGACGTGAAGATCCTCAGGTGCCATAATCTGATAGGTGAAGCCCTTTTTAACAAGTAAACCACTCACAGTTTCACCAGCTGAAGGCGTTTTTTCAGCCAGCTTTCCAACAGTTTTCGCCATTTTCTGCGAGTTGAAGTACATTTCTACAGATTGGCAGTTCTTCGGGGTCATGATTTTGGTGTTGCCATCAGCAAAGACAGAAAGGAGCTTCTGTTTGAGCCTTCCCATCTCATTCGCTTCACCATGAACCAGAATGATGTTGGGAGGCATTAGCTCTTTCAGGAAAGTGCTCGTTTGAGCATAGTCTGCATGAGCCGAAAAGGAAATATAATGGACCTGCATGTTCAGGGAAGCAGTCAAGCCATTCGTGAGGGTAACTTCTTTAGGTTCATTAATAATAGTCTTAGCCAATGTCCCTTCCACAACATACCCAGGTATGACACAAGCATTTTTCCTGTCTGAGCACCATTTATCAAACAGCTGTCTCGACAGACCACTCTGAAGTCCACCAGGGGTTGCCATAACCACACATGGACCTGTGTCGTTAAATTCATCAATACTTTTCAATGGAAAGATGTGCTTGAAATCAAATGGGTTTGAACTGGCAAATTGATTCCGGATCTTCTCGTTCATGGCATTAGTGTAAGTTTGATAAACAGCCATGCACCTTTTTGCAAGTGGCGAAGCATAATATATAGGGACTTTGTGAAGATCAGGATGACTTGACCAGTATTCATCCAGGATCAGGAGAAGTTCTTGTGCACGGCCTAGGGCAAAAGCAGGAATTAGAACACGACCACCTTGAGTAACCGAAGAGTGAATGACATCAGTAAAGCGCTTCTCGCGTATATGCCGTGGCTCGTGGAGTTGAACGCCGTAAGTTGATTCAATAATGCAAACGTCCGGGGAGAACTGGGGCATCTCAGCAGCACGAAGGTGACGATCTTCTTCTCGCGAATAATCTCCAGTGTAGAGAACACGAACACCAGCAATGTCAACCATAAACATGGCAGCACCAAGGACATGACCAGCAGTATAACACCAAAAGCGGATACCATTAACTTCTACAGTCTGATGAAAATCTATAACCTGTAACAAGGAATTAGTAAATGTCAGACAACTATCAGACAGCTTAAGTTGTACAGTAATTAAAAATGTCCAAATTTCAAACAGTTGTGAAAATGATAAAGGGCCACACATGAAGGATCTCAAATACGACACCTCAATTTTATCCATGGACCGAAGAATGTCTTGTTCATCAAACAACATATCGTCAACTGAGACCTTGCTCACTTTAACATAATCTGATAACATCAGCTTGTAGATTGCTTTTGTTGCATGTGTCATAAAAACCCGTCCTTTGAACGTGGTCTGTTGAGCAAAAGAAGTAAAAATTTCAGTAAAGAAGATTGCAAATTATGGCTGAAAGGAAATTCTAAATGAAGCAAACCAACCTTCTCCAGAAAATAGGGAAGGGAAGCAGCATGGTCCAAGTGAAAGCTGCACTCATAAAGCAACTTATCAGAATAGAATACGAAACAAATTGAAAGAAGAAAAAGAATCACAAATGTTAGAAGCATCAGACTGAATAGTTAGAAACTCGTTATTATAACTTTAGATGTAAACAGAAAAGTTACAATTGCAGCTGAATATTTTAGGTTTACAAGTACAGAAAAAGTAGGGTCCACAGTCACATTACAAACACATCAAGGTTGACCTGTTACGATGGACACAAATGAGTAATTTGGTGCATCTAAAACTTAAAACACCTAATCGGTCTAAGACTAGTGTGCTTAAATAAGCCATCATCTTGCATCATGATAAAGGTAAAATCTCACATGGATTAAAATGGAAATATTAACCAACATATAAGCTCTTGGGTTACTCTTGTTAACAAGGTTAAACTTTTGAGATGGAATAGTAAGTCTCAATAGATACAATAGAAAAACATGAAGAGCATACTGAGTAATAAGAAGAACATCAATGAGTGACGGGTCGATTTCATCAAAGTAAGGCAATGCAGCCATTCCTGAGAAAGCTGGATGAATACCGCAGTCAAACTACCATTAAACAAAAGGAAATAGAATTAGCAAATAAAAAGAAGAATTGAGAAGTCAAAGAAAAAACAAATAAAACAGCATCAATTCCTTAGTCCTTGTACCATAACAATTTTCCCTTTGTAAGACATGTGAACACAGGATCGTCCCACTTCACTACCAGCCCCCAAAGGTGTTATAATAAGCTGATCCTCATCTCTCATTGCAGATCGCTTTAAGGATGATGCTGGTTGTCCTGTTGAAGCCATTGCACTTGACAACCCAATACCAAACTTTTATCAAATAATTATACTCCCTGCAGAGAGAGAGAGAGAAGAAACAATGCCCAAAAACTCATTAGCCAGATCTAAAGCTACAGTTAAAGCTTCAACAAAGTAAAGTTCAACCAAGATTGAAGAAACATAAGGAGAATGCCAAAACAAAAAAAAATCATCAATTGCAGAATAGCAATCCTTTCTTTCAATTCTTAAACTGTATTATCCTTTATATTTTTTATCTATCACATTCATTTTTTTTTGATAAATATAATCAGGGAATTTCATTAATAAAAAAGAATACACAAGGAGTGTATTATCATTTCAAACAAGAAAGGAAAAATATAAAGTTAGGCAGCCCCTCTATAGGATTACTAGTCGCTGCGTTAAACCAAGTATACAAAGTCAAAAAAAATAATTCTCTAAATTGTTCTCTAGCACGTATTTGATCTTCAAAACATCGGTTGTTCCTTTCCCTCCATACACACCAAACAATGCAACCCGGGATAAGATTCCAAACTAGCTTGCTATCCTTGTCTCGAAATTTTCTCCTCTATGCCCGCAACACATCCTCCATACGTCTAGGCATCACCCAATCTATATGTTGAGAAGCCAGAATATTATTCCACAGCCAACGGACTCCATCGCAGTGAATAAACAAGTGATCATGTGTCTCCCCATCGCTCCTACACATATAACACCACTCGGTAACATAAAAGCCTTTTTTTCGAAGATTGTCCATCGTTAATGTCTGTCCCCTCACTACCGTCCACGGTAAGAATGCCACCCGTGGGGGTAATTTGCAATGCCACACCATCCTCCAAGGGAATGAACTCTCCACAGGACCCGCAAAAGATCTAAAATAAGAGCGGACTGAAAAAATACCATTCTGTGCCATCCTCCATCGGCTACAATCATCCTCTTCTACCCGAATTTGCACTTCATACAAACCCGCTAGAAACAATGCATACTCATCCATTTCCCAATCCTGCAAACCCCTCTGAAAAGTGATATCCCAACTATCGCTCCCATTGTGGCTGGTTACAACTTCATTAACCATAGCAGAAGGCCTCAAAGTAATGCGGTGCAAAGAAGGAAACCTCAACTTTAATGGTAGATCTCCACACCAACAATCATCCCAAAATCTGATATTAGTGCCATGTCCCACCACAAAAGTCAAGCATTTCCTAAAGTCATTCCAGCCTCGTCGAATATACCTCCAAAGACTTACCCCGTAGGACCCTCGACCCTCACCTGAACACCATCCTCCCTCCATCACGCCATACTTCGCCCCAATGATTTTTCTCCAGAAACTCTCCCTCTCCAAACCAAACAGCCACAACCATTTACCCAGTAGGGCCTTATTAAACAAAGTAAGCCTCCTCAAACCAAGACCCCCCATCCTCATAGGAGAGCAAACAACTCCCCATTTCACCAAATGAAGTTTCCTCTCCTCTCCCAATCCTGCCCAAAGAAAATCCCTCTGAATCCTCTCTAATCTGTTAGCCACTGATGCAGGAATAGGAAACAATGACATAAAAGGGATGTTAGAAAGCGTAGATTTAATGAGAGTCAGACGGCCACCCTTTGAGAGATACACACGCTTCCATCCCGCTAACCTTCTTTCCACCTTCTCCACAATGGCATTCCAAATATGAGTACTTTTAAACTGCGCCCCTAGAGGGAGTCCGAGATATGTCATAGGTAGCTGCGCGACCCTACAACCCAAAATAATAGCAAGTTCCTCCACATTAGTGACCTCCTCTACTGGAATAACCTCAGATTTCCCCAAATTAACCTTCAATCCTGACACAGCTTCAAAACATAAGAGTAACCTACGCAAGTTTCTGAATTGCTCCTCCTCTGAATCACAAAAAATCAGGGTGTCATCTGCAAATAGCAAGTGAGACACTTGCAATTGACCAATCGTAAATCCCGTAAGCAGGTTCTCCCGCTTCGCTTTCTCTAGCATCTTACTAAAGGCCTCCATTACAATAACGAACAGTAATGGAGACAATGGATCTCCTTGCCTCAATCCTCTATTACTTCGAAAATAACCCTCAGGGGTACCATTGACCAAAACTGAAAACGAAACTGTAGAGATACAGAACTGAATCCACTTGCACCACTTATCCCCAAATCCACATCTCCTAAGCATATACAAAAGGAATCTCCAATTCACGTGATCATAAGCTTTCTCAATATCAAGCTTGCATAGCATCCCTGAGACCCCTATACACAGTCTTGTGTCAATGCATTCATTCGCTATCAGTACAGAATCCAAAATCTGACGGCATTTCACAAAAGCATTCCGAAACTTGGACACCACTTTCCCTATTACCTCCTTGAGTCTATTTGCCAAAACTTTTGCAATCATCTTGTACACCCCGCTGGCCAAGCTAATAAGGCGAAAATCCTTAATATCAGTCGCTCCCGGTTTCTTAGGAATCAACACAATAAATGTTGCATTGGAACATCTCAAAAACCTACCACGCTAAAAAAAGTAAGTGAAAACATCAATTATGTCATGTTGCACCACCTCCCAACATGCCTTGTAAAATGAGAACGAGAATCCGTCTGGACCTGGAGCCTTATCATCATTCATACTAAACACGACCTCCTTAATTTCGTCCTCCCCAAATGGTCTCTCCAACTAACTAGCATCCTCCTCCGTAATAGTAGAAAACTCCAATCCCTCCAACTCTGGCCTCCACTCATACTGCTCCCTATAAAGATGCTGATAGAAGTTCACCATTTGGGTCCCAATGTCCTGTGGATCCTCCAAAATAACCCCATCCACCTCTAACACTGTGACAAAATTATTTCGCATGTTAGAATTGGCAACCCTATGGAAAAACTTAGTGCATTTATCTCCCTCTTTCAACCACGTGATCCTGGACTTCTGTCGCCAAGCAATCTCCTCCATCTCTATCAGTTTCACAAGTTCTTCCCTTAATACTCCACGTCTTTCCTTCTCCTCCCTATCCAACCCCTGCCTCTCCTCTAGCTTATCCAGCTCCTCTATGTCGGACAAACATTGAACTTTACACAAGTTCACATTACCCACCACCTCCTCATTCCACCTCTTCAAATCCCTTTTTAGAGCCCTCAACTTATTGGATACACAAAACTGGGAGACCCCCGAAAATCATAAGAAGCCCACCAAGACTGTACTCGCTCTCTAAAACCTTCTACTTTTAACCACATCTTCTCAAACCTAAAAGGTTTTACTCTACTCCCTCTAGTATTCCCTGCTAACAAAATAGGAAAATGATCAGAATACACCCTCCCCAATCTCCTCTGAGTAACATCTGAGTACTTAGCCTCCTACTCTCCACTAATCAAGAACCGGTCTATACGAGATAGGACAGGTTGCTCCCGATTAGATGACCAGGTAAAGTCTCCCCCAATCATAGGCATATCGTCCAGCATATTCTCTCTAATAAAATCCGAAAAATCCTCCATAGCCCCGATAAGTCTCCCACCACTAGACCTTTCAGTTGGGAACCGCACCACGTTAAAATCACCCCCAATGCACGTTGGGAGATTCCACCAAGCCATCATACCAATCAACTCATCCCATAAGCTCCCTCTACTCTCATCTGAATTGGGGCCATAAACTCCTATAAATATCCACCTGAAACCATCCTCAATATTTCTGAACGCCAGCGACAGCGAGTATGTCCTTAGACTAACATCTTCCATATCATAAACTCTGGTGTCCCACATGATAAGCATACCTCCAGATGCCCCCGATGACCCCAAAACTTGATAACATACATGTTGTCCCCCCCATAAGCTACTAACCACAGCCCTCGAAATACATTCCAACTTTGTTTCTTGCAAACAAACCATGTTCGCCCTCCATCCCCTTAACAAATTTCGGATACCTAACATTTTCCCAGCCTCATTGAGCCCCCTCACATTCCAGCAGATAAGTTTTGGATTCATTTTAACGCTTCGCCATCCCCTCCCAATATCCCTCTCCTTACCTCGCCACCCTTAGCATCGTAGTTAACTGACCACTCAAGTCGCTTAAGCTCGCGGACACCCTTCCTTCTAGCTTTGCCTCCTTGTATATTCATCCCATGTCCCCTACTAGCCTCCAGCTCCTCAAATAATTGCATAAGTTTACCTTCGTAGCCATCACAGGACACGCCAACCAACTTACTGAAATCCTACATTTTTTGAAGGACCCAGTTTGAAGGTTGGGATTCAGCTTCAACCACACTCACCTCCGTTGTTTCCTCTACATGACCACCCTCCAAAGGGTCATACGAGAATCCCTCAATCTCCTCCTCATGGGCATCCTCCTTTACGGTTCCCCCCTCCTGGCCGCCATTCACCCATAAAACCAAAGCTTTTTCAGTCCCCACCTCTATTTCTTTTACAGCCTTAGTGTGCCTTCTGTTACCATAGCTGCCTTCCGTACCTCATCTCGCTCCTTAAAGACTGTCTCCTTCCTATTATCTACTGACCCTAAAAAATTTTCATCCACAACCAACTCCACAACTTCGATCCCATCGTCCTGTCCAGAATATACTGCTTCAGTCTGTGCTTGATACATGCAATCAGTTTTACTCACCCCTTGCTTATCTTTCATGTGAACTACATTCGGTGATACCTCCTTCGGAACTAAACTCGCCATATGATTGTCGTCAGCTAGGGGCTCATCCACACCGACCCCACACTTATGACAATAGCGTATCTTCAGACTCCCCTCCGACCTAACTCCCACAAGTCTAATTAAATCATCCAGCTCGTCTTTCAACGCCTGGACTCGGGCCCCTATGTCAGCACTGTTCAATATGTCACCCTGTGAACCTACTGCATGTCTCCCCATAGGCTTAGGCAACGAAAGATCACGTTCCTTCACCCTATGCATCAATTCCTCACACACTAACCCATTTTGATCACCTTTTTGTGTTGTCTTTGAGTTTGCCGTCACTTCTGCATAGGTCAACCCTTGTGTACTTCTTTGCTCCATCATTCGTCATTTAACCTTATCCCTCTGAACAAATGAATCGACAACATCCTTAAACGCACGTAATAATGTTACCCAGCCTACTCCGTCCACACCTTCCGGAATCATCACAACTCCTGTCCGACGCCTATCTCTGTACTGAGCTATCGTCAAGTATCTGCCGCGGCTGTTTGCACAGCGTTGTGCCAGAAAAGCTCGTGGTGACTCGGTAAACTTGGACACAAAATCCTCAAACTTCCTTGCCACTCTCAACTTGTCGACCATGTTAACCATCCAAAGTGTACCAAATCTCCCCATATAGATTGAGGTCGACAACGTCGAACCCCACTCTATAATCCTAACGGTGCCTAATTCATTAACGGACACCACAAACTCCTTTGCCTCTACTTTAAATCGCCGACTAACAACATTCGGCCAATTTTTTCTTTGATTATGCATGAACGACACATTTGACGAGAATCCAGGCCTCCTAATTGTACTGTTCACATTCTGCCGAAAAAACTGATTCTCCAGGTTTTCCGGCACCGGCGCGTGGCCCTCACGCGCCGGCGAGTGCGTCGCCGGAGTGATGCGTGCGCCCCTGCCGGCGTCGGAATGACCTGTTGAGGTCGCCGGTAGAGCGCGTCTGCCGGAAGAGTTGCCGAGTGGTGGTGAATCTGGACCTGAGGTCCAGATCGGTTCTCTGCTTCCCTGAAGTTGCCACCTTTGCTGCCGCTGCCTGATGTCGACATCTCCGTCCAGAGCCCGACGCCGGTTGCGTCTGCTCCGGGGGCGGCAGTGCTAGGGTTTCCCCCTAGGGCCGCCGCTTGTATGTGGTTATTATGTGGCGTGAGGCCGGAATGGGTGGGTTCGCCGGACGGAGCTCGTTGGTGTCGCCGGCGCCGACCGGTGTTAGGGGGGTGGGTTGATGTATGGGTGTTTGGATTTTGGGAGAAGGCTCCATCGGGCTGCTAGGGTTTTCAGTCGTTTAGAAGGATAAAAAAACTCGTATGTTCCTAAGTTAACTATATTTGAATTGTCATGATGGATAATATTCCTTAAGGTCTTTTTGGCATGGTTTTTATCTATCACATTCATGGAAGTGAAATTTCCAAATCAAGATTGAAAAGGAATCTGAGAGAAAATGCCAAACTCCAAAGGGTAAAAGGCAGGTCCCAGCTGAAAAAAGAATAAACTCTAAACTGAATATGAATGGCTAAAACTAATAATTATCTGAGTATCCTCAAACTCAAACATATTTAAAAACTTTCAGCCCTTCAAATTTTAATATCTTCCTTTCTTTCTCAGAAAACATGCAAACCCATTGCTAGAATTAATCAAGGGAATCAAACAGGGGCGGAGCCAGGATTTTATTACGGTGGGGCCAAACTTTGAAACAAAAATGCTTAATTTTATATTAACTTCTCTGCAAGATTACTATGTATAAGTTGTAGCACTTTTGCTCTTTCCTCATACTCAAGTTGAATTGGCATATAGTTCAACAATTTCACGTATTTTTTGCTTCTAACCAATATACAGTAAATGATTATTAAGAAAAAAATAATCACATTTTAGCCAATACAATTATTATCTCAAACAACAAACTTTTATAATCTTCTATCTTGACGATCAAAACAAGTAGTGCTTGTCAACATTAAAATGAAATTACACAAATTCATATTATTGTACAGGTGAAGAGGAGAGATTTGGGAATCAAATTTCAGATCATGGGGAGAGAAAGGAGGGTGGCGCATAATACAACTAAAATGTAATTGGCCTGGTTTGACTTTTGTTATGGTATAACTGAATGGCAAATTCCTTTTCCTTCCTAAACCCGATGTGTATTTTTGGTTGCGGGTGGGTATAGGGGATTAATGTAAATTATTTCTCTTCCCAAAGTCCAGTGTGGACAATTGCCAAGAGTTCGATTGAAGAAACTAAAATTAAAGTCCAGTTGAAAAATTGGCAAGTAACAACTTGTTCAAAATTTTCACTGCTGTTTCTCGAATGAGAACGATATTAACATATTTCAGTCCTCCAGATGTGTTTTTACAGTAATCCGTGAAGTTACAACCCTAAATCCCATTTCATAGCACAGAAAAGAAATAATAGAACAAATATTGATCTCAAAAGTTAAAAATTATGGTGCAACATGCACATGAAATTTTTCCACACTACGCTCAGTAAGACATTCATATTTGTGCAGTCATGAATTACTGTTAAAAAGAAAATTAACAAAAATGAAAAATGTGATGGGTATGTGAAATTATCTACTGATGGTGCAGTATATATATATATTGAAGAGCATAAATTTGTAAAAAATAAAATGGATTAATAAATTATAATAGTACTAAAGTAGAAACAGAAATGCAAAATCAATTCACTTCAGTAGAGTTGTGGGATGCAGAAGTAATAGTAAAAGAAATCTGGGACCAGAAAGGAAAAATGCCCAAATATTCTCTTTAGTATGTAAAAATTTCTTAGCCTTTGAGCATTTGTCAGGGATCTGATTAATACTTGAAATGTGAAACGATATGATAAGCAAGGATAGAATAATATTTAAAACAAAAAGGAATGCAACCAAGTGAGAAAAAATAGTTATCATAAATAAAAATTCTACAAGAGGGCACAAATGCAAGAAGAAGTGCATTTCAGAGGGCAGAAACCAAATATCCAGAAAATAATTTTTTTGTGAGAGCCAATAGAATCTCAATTTAACACTAGAACAAGAATTAGAAATACAGAGGGGACTTAACCATAACCAAGAAAAGCATTGAAAAGTGAAAACTGTTCAGCCAAACATCACTCAGAATTCTATGAGTGCAACTCTAAACAACAACAAGAGATGTTACCATGAGAGAGAGAGAAATTATAAATTTCAAGCAAAGAAAATTGGAGTCAAAGAAGAAATTAAAAATGCTCTTCTTTAGTTTAAAAAAAAAACACCGGATAGTCCCCGAAACATATATTGTAGTTGGAGTGATAATTTCCTAGTGTAAGATTCATAAAAAAAATAAATGGCGGAATGCTTGGTGTGTGATGCAGTACATCCTTTCTTATGCATTATGCATTCTCTTTCATTCTTATTTAAAAAGAAAAGAAAAGTAGGCTTACAACACTGTTGTAAACCTCCCAATGGTATCCCAAAGAAACCATTCTAAAATTTACATCAAAGGAAGCCAAAAAGCACTACTTTATTCCCAAATTGAGTTGGGATATACTGATGTCCTGGCATTTCTTTATTAATAAATGATCCAAGTAATTACCATCAATGCAATGTCTGTTATATCTTATGACCATCAACCTCATTATAGAACTCTCAGAACTAGCAGAAACATCTTATGCTCCAAGGAGGAGGGAGAATGTCTCACCGAAGATATGAAACAATATTTTCAAAGTTTCTCTGCCATGTCATCACTTTTATAGTTTTGTTCAATGCAGCTCATATTCTACTCAAAACTAATTGTATGCTAAACCCTAATTACCTAATCTCTAAGTACGTGAAAATATCACAAGATCAAATCCCTTACCCAAAGAATAAAATACACAAAAAGAATAAATATTTCAAACACTATAAATAATGGAATACGCCAATAAAATCCCACAAAAAATCAAGGAGAATTTTCATATTTCAAAACTTGAAGGAACAAAACATTTTAAGGTTTCGTCATTCATACTTACTGAATTGCAATTGATTCGCCTCAAATGTTGCGGCTGGAGCCTGGAAGCAGAAAGAAACTATGGTTCAGCGTAGAGTGGGGACTGGGGAGGAGAAGACCGGGGCGGGAACGAGCCAACGAGATAGCGGGGAAGAATCGTGAGCATGGTGATTCGGGTTTAATTTGGGTTTGGCCCATATTCATTGGGCCGAAGACAATTGGACTATGGGCCTTTCAACTAGACTGGGCTACTCGCGTCTCTGCGAGAGTTTGGACAAGTGGCTTATGGACTTTTTTTTTGGGAAAATTAGGTCCAGTACGTTTTTTTTTGTGGGTGTTTTGATTAATATCCTTAAATTCTAATTAAACATCTTAATGAAGTATTAATTACGTCCAATTTTTAGAAAAGTGACAAAAACACCTTGCATACATTAATATTTAATTGATTCAAAATTTTCCTTTTCATATGTATTACCATAAAATAGGGCTTGAATTTGTATGTTCTAATTTTCAAAAATGAACACATATGCATCTAGTTAATTGCTCCAAAGATATAGTGTAACTTTTGTTTTTGATAAAAATAACAAAATGTCATTTTTTCAAAGAAAAGTGACAGAATTCACATTGTCATTTTGTCAAACACCTTACACGCATATGATTTAATTTATTCAAAGTTATTTTTTCATATGTATTGACAAAATTTATTTACACTGTAAGGTTTAAACTAAACCTAATCATGAAATCCAAATAAAAGTGATAGAATGTCACTTTTCATATAAAAGTGACATAATTCACATTCTCATTGAGCAAATATCTTGCATGCATGAATGTAATTGATTCAAAATTTTATTTTTCATACGTATTAACATAAAACGAGGATTGAATTTGTACATTCACATTTTCAAAACGCACACATATGCATATAGTTAACTATTCCAATGAGATACTATAACTTTTTTTAGAAAAGTGATATAATGTCACTTTTTCATAGAAAAATGACAGGATTCACATTCTTATTTTGTTAAACACCTTGCACACATTAATATTTAATTGATTCAAAGTTTTTTTTTTCCATATGTATTACTATAAAATAGAGCTTGAATTAGTATGTTCAAATTTCAAAAAATGCACACATATGCATCTATTTAATTGCTCCAAGGATATAGTGCGATTTTTTTTTTTTGACAAAATGTCACTTTTTCATAGAAAAGTGACAAAATCCACACTACCATTTTGTCAAACACCTTACAAGCATCAATGATTTAATTGCTCCAAGGATATAGTGCTCGAATTTTTTTATTTTTGACAAGTGACAAAATGTCACTTTTTCATAGAAAAGTGACAAAACTCACACTATCATTTTGTCAAACACCTTACAAGTATCAATAGAAACTGAACGTTTTGGACGTAAAAAGAGATCATGATTTCCTCCTCTCCTTGAACAAACTCGACAAATCGAACTCCGACGACATCGATGATATAATAATTGAACAAAGAGTCAAAAACATAAAAAAAAAAAACCCCCCATTTTTTTTGGGTTCAAAAGAAATGAATTTGTGGATGATTTCTCGATCTTTTTCCAAAGTTTCGAAGAATGAACGAATTTGTGGATGATTTCCTCTTTCTCCTTCCAATTTTCCCTTGTTTTTTTTCCAGTTTGAAGGCTGGTTAATGAAGATGCCATAATCTTCTGTTTGAACGTATTTTCTACGTTGAATTTCACTTAATTACTATTTAATTCAAGTTTATCATGTTTTTTCAAAACAGTCCCAAAATATAGGGTATTTGTGTAATTACCCCTTTTTTTAAAAAAAAAAAGAAAGAAAGAAAAAAAGAACGGAGAATACTTAATTACCTATATTTAACTATACATTTTCAAATATGAGAAACTTGGAGATTTTCTTTCAAAAATCAGGTCATAAATAAGTAATTAAATATGTTAAGGTCACAATATCATACAATTTATAGTTACATAATAGTCACGGTCACAAAACGTCACATTCACAAATTATAAATTTTATAGGTCACAAATTATTAAATTAATCAACGCATTATTTCTCGATTACAAATTTTATAGGTCACAATTTATTAAATTAATTGATTACAAGTTATTTTTTGATCATAAATAAATAAAAAAATTGGGAGTCACGATTCCAAATTTAGTCAACAATATCACATTTTTTAGGTCACACTGTTTATTGGTCACAAATTATCTATTTTATCGATCACAATTACCCAAATAATTGATCACAAACACTCTTCATTCGACTCCACCCCACCCAACCCAATCCAACTTCACTCCACCACCGACCCCGACACCAACTGACCTCACCGCCACCATTTACAAACAACCAACAAAAATCGGCCCAAAACTCTGCCTAAACAGATTGGAGGAGAAAGAAACCAACCCCCAAAAAATAACATTTTCATGGTTGAAATTCAATCCTGTAGCACGTACCCTAGAAGCAACCACCATCGGAAAACCAATATTTTCAACCTCCTAACATTGGTGCCTCTGTCGTCGTCGTCGCAACCCCCTCTATTATTTCTTACACTTTCTTCCTCTACTCCCCCACCACCACCGCCTCTACTTCTCTCTCTCCACCACTTCATTTCTCACTGTTGTCTTTTCCAAATTCATTTTTAACCATATATTTCTTAATAAAATAATTTATACGTAAACTTAATTTTTTTTCTTACTTTTAAAAAAATATTCTCCAAAAGATTAATAGGCAAAATCTATTCTCCCGAATCCAAGCAAATTCCACACTAAGAACCCATCTACCTTCACAAAAATGGCAGGAGAAGAGTTGCATCATATGTCTAACGTCCACAACTGTTGGAAAACACGAGTAATAGACAAAATGACCTCGAGTAATCTATTTAGTTGCATAGTATAAAGCATGTTCAAGATCTGACACAGGAAGGAACAAGTTTGTGATGCGAAAGTTTTCAATTCCACCAACTAAATGAATAAAGCAGGAAAGCTATTTACCATGGCAGTACTGAGGTGAAAATACATTTTTCATTTTCGCATTCGAACCCTATAGAAAAATAAAAAATAAAAGGAAAGTTTCAGAGACAATTTCGCGGATGCCGCTCCCAGACTGCTTTACATAATTTGGAACAGTATTGAATGTGATATGATCTGTGATAGGTAATCACTTGGGAGAGTTTTTGAGTCCAAATTGAAGAAGTTTACAAGCCAAGGTTCAAGTTTCATGAAGAGCTCAGGAGCCGAAATGAGTTGGATTCAAGATTTGGAAGATTTTGGAAAGAAAACGAGCAGCGTGGACGAAAACGGGCATAACTTTAAGCTCGGTTGTCGGATTTTCGCCCATGAGTACATTCTGGAAATGTCACGAAATTATACACAATGATACAAAGCTTGTGGTACTTTTGGGCTTGCGTTCGTACAAAAACATGCCGAGAACAAGTGCATTGGAAATTGCTAATTTTTTAAAGTTTCCTAGTTTGACCAAAATACAATCTTTTGATATCTTTTGTAGTATTTAAAGCCATTTTCTATTTTAACTATATTAATTAGGTTTTAGTATAAATATGTTTATTTCTTTCATTGTAAATGAACATTTTTGACATTATGAATTAAATGAGGTTTCTCTTTTTTTTTTTTTGGTTGAACTTGTATCGAACTTATCAAATATTGTTCTATTTGTGGCGTTCAACCCTTAGAACTCATCAAATTATTAGGCACCCTTTGTGGCGTTCGCAAATCGAGATTCGTTGGTTTTGTAATCAAGATGTCATTCAAACTTCATTTTTGTTTGGTTGCTTGGTTCAATAATTTGGGGGTCGAGATTCTACCGTCTGCAACCTAAATTTGGGCTTTCCCGGCATTTTCAAATTAATTCCGTGAGTTCCACGATGATCCCGCTCCTGGGTTTACGTCATTTGGTATCAAAGTTTGGGCTCCAGATTCAGGTTCTATCTTTTCTTTTGTTTTGAGTCTTTTGTTTTTGTTCTTCGTGTCCGTCGTAGATTTTGAGTCTTTAATCTACGAAATTCCAAAAAAAGAGTCAAAAGTTATTTTTGGGCTAATCTAGTATCCAAATCAACTCACGTTTCTTTTGTCGGTATCGTGGTTGATTTTCGAGTTTACAATAAAAAACTGTTCATAGAAGTACTATTCACGTCATCAAAAAATTATTTATTTGAGAAGTTGACACTATCATATTATCTATTTAAAATTCAAAATCTATTTATATTCATTCCAATCCAAAAATTCAAGAATCACTTTCTTGAATTTAAATATTACTCATCCAATTGTCCAATTCTTTTCTTGAGTTTTCTTGATTACGCCTACGTAAAGGATGGATCATGATTGAGGATTTATTTTTCAAATTCGGTGTTTTGTGAGTAGTACAGTATGCAGTTTGGCTATTGATAAGGAGTACATGTCAGACTTGGTTAGTATCACAATAGTGGAAAATTGAGATTACCTTTGCAACAACACCATAGGCCTTATAGGATGACTTGGTTGAAGGAGTGTGGGAATGTAGATATGACCAAACGGGTTTTAGTAAATGTCACCATTGGGAGATATAGTGATGAAGTTTGGTGTGATGTGGTTCCATTAAAATATTTTCATATCTTGTTTGGGAGATTTTGGAGGTATGAGATGAATGATATTTATGATATGGAGATGAACGTGTATATGTTTCTTCAGGACAGGGTAAAAATCACTATGGCTGGGTTGACACTAGAACAATTCTTTGCAAATCGGTGGAAGGTGAGAGGTGATGCAGAATGGGAAAAATAAGAGAGGGAGATGACCACACCTAAGGAGTGGAGTTGAATTGTTGGAGGAGTCCAAAAATAGGAAAGTTGAGATGGATGATGATGAAAATGCAGTTGATGTTGGGGAGAGTGAACCAATTAAAGAGGAACATGAGCAGGCTGGTAATGCAGTTGATATTGGGGAGAGAGAACCAATTAAAGAGGAGGAGCACCAATTAAAGAGGAGGAGCATAAGCAGTCTGGTATAAAAATAGAGATGGTTCGGCAAGAGAGTGAGAAAATAAAAGAAGAATGTGTTGACCAAATTGTTGAAAATATTGTGGGGAATGAATAGTAGGGTTCCATTGTTAAGCATGATATGGTGGAGACGATGCATCATGAGTACGAGGACACATATCTCATTGTGGGGGAAGCTAACAAATTCAGCCGTGTTTTGCTTAATTCTTTTTTTTAGGTTGATCATTGTACGTGAGAGTTCATACAACAACATATATGGCTGATTGTGTTTGATAAGTACGACACATGATCAATTAAGAACAAAAAGAGAGAAATCTCATTTAATTCATAATGTCAAAAAAAGTTCTTTTTTACAATGAAATAAAATTTCCTATTTATACTAAACTTAGGAAAACGAAAATATCACTTAAAGATTACAAGAATCTTACCTAAACTAAAATTCTAACAAAATAAGGAAATTCGCGTAAAATTAAAATTCTCGGCAAATTGTTCTCGACATGTTTCTGTGCGATCTCAAGCCTAAAAGTACCATGAGCCTCATGGCCTTGTGTAGAATTTCGTGCCATTTCCAGAATGTACTCATGGGCGAAAATCTGACAACCGAACCGAAAGTTATGCTTGTTTTTGTTAACATTGCTCGTTTTCTTTCTAAATATCTTCCAAACCTTGAATTCAAATTGTTTCGGCTCCCGAGCCCTTCACGAAACTTGAACACGTGCTTGTCAACTTCTACAATTTGGACTCCAAAACTCGGCCAAGTGATTGTCTATCCTGGATCATATCATCCCCTCTTTTTTCGAAAAGGATTCGTCATGAATCTGTGCATTGTGATCGCATATGGGATAACCAGCCCGCTACACAACTCATCACTGCACCACCTGGATCAAATGGAAACTTTTTCCCTCCAGGCATATGATCAATACATGGTACCCATCTATTTTGTAGATATGGATGTATTGCAACACAAACACAATCAGCCATAGATGTTGTATGAACTCCCACGTACAATGATCAACCTGAAAGAAAGAATTAAGCAAAACACGATTGAATTTGTTAGTTTTCCCCTCAATGAGATATGGGTCCTCGTACTCATAATGTATCGTCTCTACCATATCATGCTTAACAATGGAACTCTGCTATTCATTCCCCACAATATTTTCAACAATTTGCTTAACACATTCTTCTATTATTTTCTCACTCTTTTACTTAACCATCTCTACAATTTTTATACGAGATTGCTCATACTCCTCATCTTTAATTGATTCACTCTCCCTAATATCAACTGCATTTTTCAATCCATCATCATCCATCTCAACTTTCCTATTTTTGGACTCCTCCAGCAATTCAACTCCGGTGTTATCCTTAGGTGTGGTCATCTCTTTCTCTTACTTTTCCCGTTCTGCATCACCTCTCACCTTCCATCAATCTGCAAAGAATTGTTGTAGTGTCAACCCAACCGGAGTGATTTTTACCCCTTCCTAAAGAAACTTATACCCATTCTTCTCCATATCATAAATAGCTTTCATCTCATACCTCCAAGATTTCCCAAATAAGATATGAAAAGATTTTAATAGAACTACATCACACCAAACTTCATCACTATATCTCCCAATGGTGATATTCAATAAAATCCGTTTGGTCACATCTACCTTCCCACACTCCTTCAACCAAGTCATTCTATAAGGCCAGGGTGTTGTTGCAAAGGTAATCCCAATTTTTTCACCATCGTGATACTAGTCAAGTCTGGTATGTACTCCTTATTAATAGCCAAATTGCATACCGTACTACTCACAAACATCAAGTTTGAAAAATAAATTCTCAATCATAATCCATCCTTTACGTAGGCGTAATCAAGAAGACTCAAGAAAAAAATTGGACAATTGGATGAGTGATATTTAAATTCAAGAAAGTGGTTCTTGAATTTTTGGATTAGAATAAATATAAACAAATTTTGGATTTTGGATAGATAATATGATAGTGTCATCTTCCCAAATAAATAAATAAAAAATAAAAAATTTTATGACGTGAACAGTACCTCCGCGAATAGTAAATTTTTTTTAACTCGAAATTCAACTATGAAACTAATAAAAAAAGGGGGAATTAATTTGGATGCTAAATTAGTCCCAAAACAACTTTTGACTCTTTTTTTAAAATATTCTGGGTCAAAAACTCAAAATTTACGACGGACACGAAGAACAAAAACAAAATACTCAAAACAAAAGAAAAGATAGAACCTGAATTTGGAGCCCAAATTCTGATACCAAATGACGCGAACCCGAGTGTCACGGGCTGCAACTTTGCTTAAGCCCCGTATTGTAAATAGTTTATTTAATTCATAAAATAGTTAGAAAATAAAAAAGAAAAAATATGATTCTAGAGCCAAATGATATCTACTCCCGTCATTTGAGTTTTTATTCCGAAGTCTATTATAGGGGGTATTGGTCTTTCAAACATTTTCAAACTTACTAGTGTTTTCCCCCTACACTAGCCATTGTAATTTCCTGCTTTCGTCTATTATAATTTTCAGCTTTCTAGCAATCAATGAAGATGTTATTTTCATTGTGTTCAATTTCATGTTGCAAGCTTTTTTAAAATTGTAATCAAATTCACTTTCGTCCCGACGCGACCGAGAAAAGGCGGAAGGTAGTCTAGCGGAGCAAACTACTACCGCACGGTATCCCTTTCTGTGTTAAGAAGAAAGGTAATCCGTGAAAGTTGGTATCAGAGCTGCGGCTCGAGATCTCGTTAAGAAAGCTATGGAAATTGACCCAAATTCCTCGAACACCACGGAGATGGTAGATGTTCAAAAGAGGAACACCCGATAGTGTTTGGAGGTGCTTGAGGTGACAAACACTAGGTTGTGTTTTGCCATGGAGAACCTTAGGGATAAGGCCGAGGCGGCACAGACGAAAAATCGGAAATTACGTATCCAACTAGATGAATGCCAAGAGGCATGCGTAGCTATGACTGATGTTATTGCTATCATACCTGAGTTGCAGGATGAGATGGGAGCGTTGAGAACTCAGTTACTAGTTCTTCAACGATCGATTAGCAACGGACAAGCCATCACACATAAGCCGGTGCATAGGCTCAGAATTCCAGAACCGTGTACCTACGGAGGTGCACGCGATGCTAAAGAAGTTGAGAACTTCTTGTTCGATATGGAACAATACTTTCTTTCGGCTTCGATCAAGGATGAAGCGAGAAATATCAAAACAGCTACCATGTATCTAGGTGGAGATGCAAAGCTATGGTGGCGAACAAAGTACGTGGATATTTAGGCCAACGGGGTCCGAATTGATTCTTGGGATCTTCTCAAGGAAGATATCAGATCTCAGTTTTTCCCAGAGAATGTGGAATACGAGGCACGTCGGGCCTTATGAGAACTGAAACACACAAGCTCTATCAGGGAGTATGTGAAGGCCTTCTCGGGGCATATGCTGAATATCAGAGATATGTCAGAGAAGGATAAGCTATTTACCTTCATGGAAAGGGTTAAAACCGTGGATGCGCACGGAACTTCAGAGACAGAAGGTCACTGATTTGAGCGCGGCTATGGGAGCTGTCGAATGTGCAAGTGACTATCAACCCGAATCGAGAAATGATCGACCTTCGGGAAATAGTCAATCTGTTGAAGGTGGAAGGAGACCTTACAGACCCAGCTCGAACTCAAATGGGGGAGAGAGTTACTCTCAGAATAGGGGGAGGACCCTATCAAGGCAACCGTCAGAGTAACTCGCAGGGAAACTATCAAAACAGCCGTCAAGGAAACTATAACGGCAGTTCTAGTAATGACTGGAATCATGGAAAGGCGAAGGAGGGCAGATCTGATGTCGCTCTTAGATTGAAATGCTTTCTATGTGAAGGACCTCGTCGGGTGGCGGAGTGTCCTCAGAAACGGATAGTGAATGCATACTGTCAACTAACAACTGGGGGCTCAAGTTCGAAGCAAAATACCCCACAAGCTAGCTGTCGTGGTGACGCCGACTCCGAAGGGGACAAGGATGTAGTGAGTGCATTCTCGCATTGGTGCAATACACTAACGCACCGAGTTACTAAAATTGACGTCGATCCCTCGAAAGAGCCGAAGATGGAAGAATCGAAGGCTCGCACTTGCAAGGCGAAAGGCCTAATGTACATTGATGTGAGGATCAATGGAAAGCCAATCAAGGCTATGGTGGACACCGGTGCCACACACAACTACCTCGCAAGTTCCAAAGTAGAGCGGCTCGAACTTGTTCTGGAGAGAGGTAAGGAGAAAGTCAAAGCAATCAACTCCGCTGCTCAACCAATAGCGGGAATAGCAAAATCTGTACCGATCAAAGTAGGTCCCTTCGAAGGAAAGACAAATTTGTCGGTAGTTCAGATGGATGATTTCAAGCTGATTCTCGGATTAGAATATCTTCGGGATACAAAGACAGCAGTGTTGCGGCATTCTGACTCACTAATAATGATGGGTAGCAAACCATTCATTATTCCCACGCAGGTTGGGAAAACTGGCGAGAAATGCGTCTCAGCCATGCAATACAATAAGGGTTTCAAGAGGAATGAACATTCATTCTTGTGTTCTCTTCGAATAGAGGATATCGAAGAAACAACTGGCTCTATTCCAACGCCTATCACAAGGCCTAAGGAAGTTGAAGACATCATGCCAGATGAATTACAAAGAAAATTGCCAACGAGGAGGGCAATTGATCATGGGATTGGACTTGTTTCGGGTGCCAAATCTCCCAACAAGACTCCATACCATACAGCTCAACTGGAGCTTGAAGAGCTTCGGAAGAAAGAGGGAGAAGTGTTGGGAAGTGGGACTATTGTGGAGTACACTTTCGCACTACTACAACGTGCTTACTACTGGCCTCAAAGGCGGGACGACATTGCAAGTTATGAGGAAACTTCTCTTGTTCGTCAGCTAGATATGGCAGATCATCAGGAAAATGCAGGCTTACTGGAGCCTCCTTCCATCCCGAATGGATCCGTCGAGAGTGGATTGATGGACTACATTGGTAGATTGTCAAGAGATGGAGACTTTGACACTATCATCGTCGGGATGGACCATTTATCTAAAGATTCAACTTTCAGTACAGCGCCCAAGTACGTATTAGCTGAAGAGACATCTCAACTTTTCTTCAAGCCTATTGTCAAATACTGGGGACCGCCTATCGTCAATGATTGGGCTTCTCGATTTATTGGCATATTTTGGACCGAGTTGTTCAAACTTCTTGGTTCAACTTTGAGCATGAATTCTAGTATTCACCGAAAATCAGACGGACAAACAGAGCAGTTCAATTCTATGCTGGGAGACTATTTTCAGCACTTTACCTCTGCTTCGCATGAAATTCAGGTGAAACATTTGGATGTGGCTCAAATATTTTTCAATGTTCAAAGGAGCTCTTCTCCCAATAAGAGTCATTTTGAAATTTCAACTGGCCAACAACCGTTACTCATCCATACTGTAGACACCGATCAGAAACAGTACAAGAAGTCTGCAGATTTGAAGCAACCAGTGCTTAAAGTGAAACGATCAGAAACAAAGATTGTCGAAAAGATTCTTGGCTACCAAACTACTTGAGCTTCTATGATATATCTTCAAGAGTACTTGGTCAAATGGAGCGGATGCAACAGCGAGAAGACGACACAATGGCTTCGAGGACATCGCCAAAACAAATGGAGGAGAATGTCACGGGCTGTAGCTTTGCTTAAGCCCCGTGTTGTAAATAGTTTATTTAATTCATAAAATAGTTAGAAAATAGAAAAGAAAAAGTATGATTCTAGTCCCGTCATTTAGGTTTTTGTTCCGAAGTCTATTATAGGGGGTATTGATATTTCAAACATTTTCAAGCTTACTAGTATTTTCCCCTTACACTAGCCATTGTAATTTCCTCCTTTCGTCTATTGTAATTTTCAACTTTCTAGCAATTAATGAAAATGTTATTTCCATTGTGTTCAATTTCATGTTGCAAGCTTTCTTAAAATTGTAATCAAATTTACTTTCGTCCCGATACGACCGAGAAAAGGCGGAAGGTAGTCTAGCGGAGCAGACTACTGCCGCAGGTGTCCCTTTCTGTGGTAAGAAGAAAGGTAACCCGTGAAACCGAGAGTGGAATCAGCGTGGAACTCACGAAATTAATTTGAAAACGTAAGGAAAGCCCAAATTCAGGTTATAGATGGTAGAGTTTCAACCCGCAAATTATTGAACCAAGCAACCAAACAAAAACGAAGTTTGAATAATCTCTTAATTAGAAAACTAACGAACCTCGATTTGCGAACGACACAAATGGTGCATAATCCATTGATATGTTCTAAGGGTTGAACGCCACAAATATAACAATATTTGATAAATTCGGTACATGTTCAATCAAGAACAAAAAAGAGAGAAATCTCATTTAATTCATAATATCAAAAAGGTTCAGTTACAATAAAAGAAATAAACATATTTATACTAAAACCTAATTAATGTAGTTAAAACAGAAAATAACTCTAAATATTGCAAAGGATATCAAAAGATTGTATTTTAGTCAAACTAGGAAACTCTAAAAAATTAGCAATTTTTCGTCAACTTGTTCTCGGCATGTTTCTGTACGAACGCAAGCCCAAAAGTACCATAAGCACTTGTTCTCAGCATGTTTCTATACGAACGCAAGCTCAAAAGTATCATATGCCCGCATAGCATTGTGCATAATTTCATGAAATTTTCAGAATGTACTCAAAGGCGAAAATCCGACAATCGAGCTGAAAGTTATGCCTGTTTTCGTCCACGCTACTCGTGTTCTTTCCAAATATCTTTCAAACCTTGAATCCAACTCATTTCGGCTCTCAAGCCCTTCACAAACTTGAATATTAGTTTGTCAATTTCTTCAATTTGGACTCCAAAACTAGCTCAAGTGATTGCCTATCTCGGATCATATCAGAATGGACTTAGCTAATCACAATCAACAGCTTGCCATTGTTCTTGTCCTAAAGTGAATCAGAGCGAAGGCTAATTCTTTCATCTCCCCTACAAAAATCAACAAAAAATGTCACCAAATGTTTTTTTTTGTGTGAAAAGGGATTACGAGATAATGCACGCTTGTTGCTAATTGATAATAAGATGTACGAGTTCAAAACGAGAATACCAAATCAGAGCAGAATTAAGAAATTTTACCAAGCCAACCCTCCACCCTCAAACCCCAGCAGGTATGCCAAGAAAATGAAGTGTCGGTATAGAGAATGAAATTTATCCAGTCAAAATGACAAATGGTTGTGTGAGAATCACGTCTTGCTAACATCGCAAGCTCTTTTCTGCATTATGTTTGCATATACTCTGGTTTCTGCACTGTTTCCATCTCTACAAGTCAGACTAAGATATCTTCTATCTAAATAACAAACTTCAACCACACCACATAAGACAACTAAACAAACACTACGCACATCTTGATGGTTAACAATGTCTGACCATGCAGACTCAGTAGAGTAAAAAGAACTTTGGCATCAATTAGAAGGATGGCTAGAAAAATAACGTCTAGAATCCCAATAGTGAATGAAAACTGGTTCGAGCACAAAACCGTCGTGGTATTGCGTTGACTGTGGAGAAGAATAAATGTGCGCGTATGAATGCAGGTGCAATCAATGTGGGTATACACAAGACAGAAAGTGGTGTTTCCAACATCAAATGTGTTAAAAGTGCAAAAGTAGGATTGCTTTATATAAGCACACGTTTGACAGTGAGTGTGTAAAACGTCCCAACATTTCATTTTTTTGCATTTTCGCCCTTATTTCAACGTTTCAGTGTGGAAAACATCATTTTCACTATTTTTCAGTGTAAAATGACCAATATACCCTCAAATTTAAATAAAACAAAGAAAATGAAATGAAAAATAAAAAAATAAATTGTAATTATACTCCCAAACTTTTTAAAAAGTGCAAGTCCAAAAGTTTTATTAAAATGTTTAAGCACAAAACGTCCCTACGTTTGACACTTAATACGAAAAATGTCCCTACGTTTCAAACATGTTTGTATTTACCCAATAGCACAAAACGTCCATATGTTTGACACTTATTGCATAAAACGTCCTTACGTTTCATTTCTTTTTACATTTTCGTCCTTATTTCAACGTTTCATTGCAAAAAAACGTCATTTTCACTATTTTTCAATGTAAAATGACCAATATATCTTCATATTTTTAAAATGACCAACACACAATTGAAGGAGGCAAAGTAATCTTAATTTAAGAAATTAAAGGAAGGCAAGAACAATATCAAGGAAGAAGGTTGAAGATCTATCCAAAAACTAGTTTTTTCTATTCTCTTCTTTATGTTGTTTATTTTGAATTGTATAGATTTCATGTTTCTTATCATGAACTAAACTATTCTTCTAGAGTTTGATTGTAACCAAAACTTGATAGTATGATTTTATTTTATTTAAGTTATTTCTATGAAATTTTCAATACCGTTTGTTTGTGTTATGATTTTAATGCTTTCAATTAATTGACAACTAATTGAATGAGTAAATGTTAGTCAATTTCGGCACTTGAGAGAGAAGAATTTAGGTAGGATCATAAGATTAATACAACATAAATTGTATAGATTTCGAGAGAAAGTATAATATCTATGAAGTTTACCCTATAAAAGAATCGTGAACTTAATAATTTCTAAATTTTAATTGGAAATAGAGATATTAGAATTAATTTCTAGGATTAATTTTTATTTGGCACTCGAGAGAGGGGGTAGAATTATGTTAGGGTTCTTGATTATAAACATGAAAAATTGATTAGAGATAACTAAGTTTTTGATAATCATATTTGATAGTTAGGTGAAATCATAACCCTAAACTTACTCACTCGATTACTTTTCTAGCTTGCATTTATTTGTTGAATTCGTCACCATCTTAGTTTAAAAAACACTGATTATAAAATTCATTCATCTAGATAAAATAGATGGTAGATAATTATAATACTTAGTATAAAATCAAATATTAATCCATGTGGGTTCGACACTCTTACTACAATACTATATTACAAAACTTGATACTATACACTTGCAGTATAATTCACGTTATAGAAAACATGTGACACTTGATTAGTAACAATGCAATTTGGTGATTTGTTTACACCAGGTTGGGCGGAAGATGGAGGCCTCTGCTTGCTCTTATATCTAGGTGGATAACCATGCAGCTTGTAGCATTTATCCATGGAATGACCAGCATAACCACAATAGGTGCACATGGGCCTCTCCTTTCTTTGCAACTTATTATGCATTTTCTCATCATTATTCCTTTTGATATCATTTCCGGCATAAAATACCATAAAGTCACATGCTATACCAATGGTATTAGAGATTGCACTAACATTCCTTTTGTGTTCTTCTTGAGATACAAGAAAAAAAAACCTTGTTAATAGGAGGTATAAGATCCATGAGTAATAGTTGACCTCTGACTTGAGCAAATGAGTCATTTAAACCTATCAAAAATGACATCACATACTTTGTTTGGTAATGATAAGCTAATCTCTTAGATTCACCAGAGTTGCACCTTCCACATGAACACACTGGTCTGTAATTGATTAGTTCTTCCCAAATTGTCTTCACTTTTGTAAAGTACATACTCACTGAGGATCGTCCTTGATTATGATTCATCAATTCACGCCTTAATTGGAAGTCCATTCCGCTACTAATACCTCTCCTTCAGATCAACCCATATATCATGAGCAGATTATGAGTAAATGCCACTAGCAGAGATTTCCTTAGAAACTGAGTTAAGTATCCATGAAATGACAATGTTATTATTTCAGATCCATTGATTGAGAAGATCGTCACTACCTTGAGGATGAATTATGGATCCATCTATGAGTCCTATCTTATTTTTCAAGGACAATGCAATTACCATTGCTCGATTCTATGAAGCATAATTGTCACCGATTGAGGCATGTGAAACAAGAATGAGCCCTAGATTATTTGAGTGATTAATGAAATATAGACTAGATCCATCATCAATGGTTGAATTGCTCATTGATAGGTGAAAATTATTCTAATCATGTGCATTTACTGCTGATGCCATTATGAATCATTAAGTCGTTTGAATGAAGAAAGAGAAAGGATAAATTGATGATTCAATTGAGAAGAGATAGAGAAGAAGAAATGCAGACGAAAAATCAATGATGATGATGATGATTCAATTGAGAAGAGATTGAGAAGAAGAATTGCAGATGAAAGAAGCGAAAATTTGCTATGATACCATATTGAACATATTGAAAATGAAACGAATCGAATTTTAGTCAATCAACAAAAATCAGAAATCAATATATTTACATTGCATTTAAATAGAGAAAAGAAAAGAATCCAACTAACTTAACTAACTAACTAATATTCCCAATGTCTTCCGATTAGTTCCAGCTAAGTCTAGCTTTCTTATGCTTCCAGCTCCAGCTCCAGCTCCATCTGTATAATCTGTTACTAATGTATGCAATTTTTCCGATCGGAGACAAGTATAGGAATTATTTGATGAAAAGGATATCAAAAACACCAAATGGAGTTTTGGTCCTCCAAATTATGATGTTGTAAATAAGCTCTTTGAAGAAGGGCGAATTAATGTGTGCAATTTTCAACCTTTAATTTTGACCATTTGGCGTAGATGGGAATGATTTCGATCATTTACGACAGCAACGACACGACCGACGAAGGATGGAGGTGTCAGCAGCGATGGTGGCAAGTGGGGATGGCAGAGATGGGTTTGCTCATTTTCCCCTTTTTGGTGTAGGGGTAGGTGGGGGTAGATGAGGTTGGGAAGAAGATGAAGTCTTGTTTTTTTGTTTTTTTAAATTTAAATATTACAATTGGTTGTTAGTAAAAATGTAAATTTACCAATTTAACCTTTTAAAAATCGGTCAAAATTCACTATTTTGGTTAACTAATAGTCAAATGGAAGGAAATCATCCATTGGGATTTCATGTGCGAATTTTTGAAAGATTTGGTGTGAATGACACAAATAAAATGTTTGAGTTAAGTCTGCAACAAAACGAAAGATTTGGTACTATGACTATAATTCTCCCTTGATTTTTAAAAGTGTAAATGATAGATTAACAAAATTGCTAACATTTTTTTATATATTTAATGTGAACCTTGATAGCTTATGAATTTAACATAATTGAAGAGTTTAATAACAAGTAAAACATTTAATTGAAAACGATTCTTGGTATATAATTTTCGTGGTCGAGTAGGTCGCATATACACTTTTCCCCCCGTTTGATCTCCATTTTTTAAACTCATTTTTATTGACTCATTTCATATGACTCAGAACTTTTGTCACGATGTGTTTGATGCACAATTTTTAGGAGAGAGTGCATTTTTTTTTGTGATGTGATGATATATATGTGGTTAAAAAAATAGGAAAAATTATTGACGAGATGAAAAATATTATTTTATTGAAAAATGTGTGGTTGAAAATGAGTAGAAGAATGAGAATATGGCTCAAACAGGGGGTCAATTTTTCAATTACATATTTAATCAACTTTTATTAAAATGTGCTAAAAATCAAAATGTGATTTTGGAAAATGTGTAGTTAAAAATGAAAATTGTCAAAATGAGATTTTAATCAACTTTTAGGCTCTTATAAACAGCGTTACCTGAAAATTGTCAAAATGTATCGGTCGAAAAAATGTAACAAGCATGCCCTAAGCGTGGGGAGGATGAGAGGAAATGAATCCCAAACGGAACGAGTTGACAAATTTATTTTATTTTTCTGTATTTTAAAAGGGTAAATAGTACAGAATGTCCATACCTTTCAATGTCATTGTATAAAATGTCCCTAAATTTTATTTTTTTGACATTTTCACCCATACCTTCTACCTTTTATTGCTCAAATTATCATTTTCAACCATTTTCCAATAAAACGATGATTTTACCCTTCTATTCAAATTAAACAAAAAGAAAAGAAAAGAAAAGAAAAAATACAATTAATTGCAATCAAAGTCCTAGATTTTTCAAAATATTACAGATAAGTCCGAAATTCTCTACCGCCCCCACTTTCGCAAACCTACCAAGTCGCCACCTATAGATCCACATAACACCACCTTCTAGCCACCACGCTCACCGTACTCCACCACCACTAGCCTCGCTTCACTCTCCCCAACATCATCTCCCACGATATTGGCCACAAAATCTGTCGAAAACAGCCACATTTGTAGCCTAAAATACCAAACTACCTATACAACCCTTCAGGCAACCCTACTTTCGGTGCCACCCATTGTCACGCACCACCACCAACAGTTACCCCTCACCTCGACAAATCTATACATGACCTCACATCAATCAAACATGCCTCAAATCACTCTACTGTAATCTAGAAATTCGACAGTGGTGACGTCCATTTTGCCAAACTTTTCTCCTTCAATTCACGCATCTCACAACACTAAATTCCCGAATTAACATCAATTGAACTATCAACAAACCCAAACGACAATGTGTATGAATATAATTGAACAAATTATTCCCCTAACCGTTTCAATTTATGGTCCAAAACTCTCCACGGGCACGATGCACAGAGAAATCTGTCTAACCAAAGTTGGTGGGTCCTAAGTGTTCCAATCTTCAAATTCGTGTCAGGGAGGATGGTGGGGGAGTGAAGCTAGGTTGGTGGTGGTGTGGTGGCCGAAATGTGGTGCTATGTAGATTATATAGGTGGTGGCTTAGAAGATTGTGAAAGTGGTGGTGGTAGAAAATTTATGATTTCTTTGTAATTTTTTAAAAATTTAAGGACTTAGTTGCGGTTGGTTATTCATTTTTTTTGTTTTATTTGAATATGAGGGTAAAATAGTCTTTTATTGAAAAAAATGGTTGAAAATGATATTTTACGCAATGAAATGTGGAAGGTAGAGGTGAAAATGTCAAAAAATAAAAGGTATGGTTGTGAAAGTGGTGGTGGTAGAAAATTTATGATTTCTTTGTAATTTTTTAAAAACTTAAGGACTATAGTTGTTGTTGGTTATTCGTTTTTTTATTTGAATATGAGGGTAAAATAGTCTTTTATTGAAAAAAATGGTTGAAAATGATATTTTACGCAATGAAATGTGGAAGGTATGGGTGAAAATGTCAAAAAAAAAATGTATGAACGTTTTGCACAATAATTTTGAAAGGTAGGAATGTTCTGGTGCAGATTACCATATGAGTTGGTTTTGTTGCATGACAAGCAAACTACTGAAAATCTGATGACCTCATCAAGCTTCACCAATTAGACTTCTACATATTACAAGAATTCTTGGGCCTTTCCTTCATCTTTCTCGACAAAAACTTCTCCCTTTTTCTTGGATATACTATTTAACGAGGCGTTTCTGCTTTCTCGTCTCTAAGTGAGAAGGATTTCATCTCCAAGGAAAGGAAATAAATACATATATTTTTAATTACCTAAAATTAAAATATTATTGAATAATAAAGTTGTTAATTTAGCAGTGTTAATTAAGTAGAAAAGTGGCTTGGAAATGCTTTCATCATGAGTATATCAATGGTGCATTTAAATTATGCCCATGTTTGGTGTAAAATATATGGTATGGAATTTATTTTCAACCTTCACACTCTTGACATGCTTATCGTATAAAACTTTAATTGTTGCTTTTCTGAATCTGCACAGAATTATTTTTGGAACTTAATAATTTTCATACCTATAAATGAATATTTGTTATTATTATAATACATCCTTTTGCAATTGAAATTCCCTCATTGTCATTGGTTCTTAAATTATTGAAAAGGTACTTCTTTAAATTAACAGGTTACGGGCCTTGAATAAAGGTGATCTTTCAGGGGATGACTCAAAAGTTTTCTTTACCATCTTCGTCTATTATGCATGTGAAAGTTTCGGACTGGCAAAAGAAATTGAGATCTCACCAATACCAATGCACATGCAGCTGGCCTTTTTTCCTTTTATTAATATTATAGAAAATTACAAACCCAATGGAAGATTCCACGATTCATCACCCATGTGTAAATGTATGTATTGAATTCAAGAAAGCATGCGTAATATTTTTTATAGTTGCAGTGAAAGCACTTTCCCAGTTCCCCATTTCCTGGACCTTCAAGAAAATCCCACATATTTTCTTGAAACAGGAGCCCATTTGTATTTTGTGCAGTGAGAAAATGGCGGAGATAAGGGAAGGGAGGTCTTTAGAGGAAACTCCAACATGGTCTGTTGCTACAGTCACTACAGTAATGGTTTTCGTATGTTTATCTGTTGAAAGATCCATTTACCGATTTGGAAAGGTGAGTTAAACGAGTCAGTGAGTTAGGCTCTTGAACTGAATTATTTTTGTCCCTTATTGCAGTTTTTTTCATTGTGTTTGTGCTTGTGATTCAGTGGTTGAAGAAGACAAAAAGGAAAGCTCTTTATGCTTCTCTGGAGAAGATTAAGGAAGGTACAAAATTCGATGCATAACGTACTATCCACTGAATTTATTAACTTGCTTATTTGTATTGCCTTGTTTGCATAAATAGGTTTGAGGGGTTTAGTTGATTTGGTTGTTATCTCATTTGCTTATCACAGTGAAAAAACTTCACTTGTCAAAAAAACAATTTATCTTTTCTTTTATAATCTATTGTTTTGTTTTGAGGCAGAGTTGATGCTGCTTGGGCTTATTTCATTGTTACTGGGGCAATGGGCAAGGTGGATTTCTCAAATTTGTGTGAATTCCTCCCTTTTCAACAGTAAATTCTTCATTTGTTCGGAAGATGACTATGGTGTGATGAAGAGAATGTTGTCCACTGAAGGTTCTAACTTTTCAAATAAAACCGATATTCCTCCAAAAGGAATTAACTATGCAGCATCTCATGCGTGCGGTGAGGTACTCAATGCATTTTACAGGGTTTTACTGTAAGGGCTTCTTACTTGAGTATATATTCGTAATTTCAGGGGCGTGAACCTTTTGTTTCCGCTGAAGGTCTTGAACAACTTCACCGCTTCTTGTTTGTTCTTGGATGTACTCATGTTCTGTATAGTTGTTTAACCGTGGCGTTATCTATGAGCAAGGTACAGTTTTTGTATTCATTTGCTAAAGATTACACTTGAAGTTTGTTTATTCAACAATGAGATTCGGGCAATTATTTGTCAAATGCATGTGGTTGTAGATATACAGCTGGAGGAAGTGGGAAACTCAAGTAATGTTTGTGGCTGATGGGAATGCCCAAGGTGAGTGAAATCATTATTACAATTTTGAAATTTTCTTCAAATATTGAAGTGCGCGTTTTTAGAAATATAATTGTCGTTGTTGAAGAACTGGTCTTGTACTTTTTATGAACTGGAGATCACGCCTAACGGCCTAACCCTCTTCGTTTTCTGTACTTTTGTTTCTAGATTAATGAATTTCAATCTTATTTAAGAAAAAATGGTTAAACTCGTTTCTCTAGGGTCCCTCTATTATTTATTCCTCACATTTGCTAAGTAATTTTGTTGAAAACAAAATTGAAATGATATACATAGGGATTAGTAACTTAAACTTTTAGATCAGATCAAGAGATCAAGTGGTCCAAAATGGTATCATAGCACACAAAGATTTTAGATGAGATTTGAATGATATGCATTTAGCCTTTCCAATGGCTTAAACTTTTAGATCAGGAGATTTAAAGAAATTTAAGTTGATTGCTTTTATGCACAAACTTGCACATTTAGTTCTCAATGCACTACACTCCTTAACTATGATTGGTTCCTGATTTTGTTTTATCACAGCAAAGAACAGAGTGATGAGGCGGCAATCAACCTTTGCTTTGCATCATGCATCACATCCGTGGAGTAGGAATCGTGTTCTCATCTGGATGGTAATAGTTCTTCCTATTATTATGATTATATCATTAACAACAAAAATATTATTATGAGAATGGTCTATATTGGTTTAAACAAACACGAGAAGAATTAAGCGAAGTATTTTCTTGGTGAAAAGTTACTCCCATGATTTTTATTTTCCCAAAATTTTGTTTTGGAGAAATTTAATACCAACTCGACTCTCTCTCCATTTCTTGTTTTGTCCTTTCTTCCCTTTGTGTTGTCTACTTGATTTTTCACATTGGAGTTGGAAGAGCTGCACGGTAATAATAATCTTCTTTGGCCTTATCGAGCTTATTCATTGTTTCAATCATCAGTATGTCCTAACTATTTTTTCCGTCCAACCCTCTTGATGGATTATCATTTGCTGAAGTTTATTTTGCGGCCTCCTTTACAGCTTTGCTTCTTAAAACAATTTAGGCATTCAGTACGGAAGTCAGATTATTTGGCATTGCGATTGGGTTTCATCACTGTGGGTATTCATCTTTGAAACTGTATATTCTGTTATTGCTATACAACTAAGTACTGGAAAACAATCCACAATAAAACTGCAATTCCAAATGAAATGGTTCCATTGGAAATTGCAGAATCACAAATTGCCACTGTCCTATAATTTTCATAAATATATGGTGCGCAGTATGGAAGATGAATTCTATGGAATTGTCGGGATCAGGTAATGCAATTTTTTTTAGCACAGATGCTATAGATTTTCTGTTTTAAATTGTGAGCGCCGTAGTTTAAACAAACCTAGCAATGCATTGAACATAGTCAATATAAAAGTTATTTGTGCACATTGATAGGTTTGTTTAAAGTATGTTCGTCGCATTTAAAACAGTATAGAAGTTTGAATTTCACTATTTTTTGGATTATGCAGCTGGCCGCTTTGGGGTTATGCCATACTATGCATCTTCATAAACATTCATGGTAACAATTTATATCACAACAAGAATGCAAACTATTGGAACGCTGGTTCCGAACCTGAATATTTCTTGCTCTGCAGGTCTTAATATTTACTTTTGGCTGTCATTTATACCCGCCATTGTAAGTCTTTCCAAGTTTCCTTGTCGTTACTGAGACAACCTTAATTCCATTGTTTTAAGTTTCTGATGTTCATCATTCAATACGATGAAGCTTGTCATGTTGGTGGGGACGAAACTCCAGCATGTTGTCTCCTTGTTAGCACTTGAAATTGTTGAACCACAAGGGCCTTCTATCGGAGCTCAAGTAAAGCCACGTGATGATCTATTCTGGTTCGGGAAACCTGAAATATTATTGCGATTGATTCAATTCATATCATTTCAGGTGATATGCATATACGCGCTTGTTCCAACATCAAGGTCTCTTATACTCATTTGTTTAATTCTTTGTTCTTATAAAACCTGTTACTTTATGCAGAATGCTTTTGAGATGGCAACATTTATCTGGTTCTTGGTAAAAAGAACCTTCTCTTTCTTTTCCTTCATTTGCCATTGTTTTCTGATTCTTTGCCATGTAAATCTCATGTGCCAGGGGACCTCAAATTTTCAGTTTCAGTTCCTGATAAAAAGGTTATCTCCGCAATAAACTACCTGGAACTAAACAGTTCAAAAGTAATTACTAGGAGAATCTACTGTTGGAAAAGGGATGTAATGACCTGGCCCGTGCCCAAGCTGTTCACTTATACGTGCGTCAGCTTTGAGCACAATTGATACCAAAATTCAATTTTAAGTGTTTTATAAGGTAGATGTTATGGGTCCGAATTCTAGAAAATGCGATAGAAATCTTGGAGGACGGCATGTATAAGTTAACGGTTTGGGCCCAACTCGATACCGTATCAAAGAAGAAAAATAAGCTAAATCCACGTAGCCCACGTTTGAGTCCCATTTCACACGTAAACCTAAAATTTTTTCCTACATTTTAATCACACATTCTTCAAAAAAATCACTATTACAAAATCTATTTCCCAAAAAAGGGGACTCCAACATAGCCTCAATTGTAATGCATGTTTGTCCATTATTGCGTATCAAACAACAATCATTGACTACGCAGGACTTTTCTACTCATAACGATAGTAACATGAATTAACAGATATTTTTGTGAATTTGAAAATCGCTGTTGCTTTGCCTTCATTTTACATGAATTTAGCATGTAAAGTGTGCTTCATTTTCATGTGTAGTGGGGATTCAAGCATCGCTTATGTTTGATGGAAAATCATGCAATGATCATCATTCGACTGACTTGTGGGTACGTTTTTTAACCTTCCCAGATACAAACAGAACACTATTTTTATTGTGATAAGACTGTGTTAATCCAAACGCGAGGACATCTTAAACCCTGATTTTGAATCAAAAGGTCGTATAGTTGGAGTCCTTCCAAATGTAGACATTTACAAAGGAACAGTCGCTTAAAGAAAACTTTGTAGGAGAAACAACATATTCTGTTGGATCATAACATGTAGGCTACTTTGATAGTTTGAATTTTCCATGGAAAATGAAATTTTTTTTTCTCTTTTCACCCTTAAAATGCTGTTTGATAGGTTAAATTTGGCATGAAAAAAATTTTCTCATCCACCCTCCCACCGCCTTTTTCCTTCTTTTTAGGGAATTCATTTTTCCACCTTTTTGGTGGGGAAAATGAATTCCAGCTTTGGCCCTTTTTTTAATTTTTTTGACAATGGTAACAAATTTCATAATCAATTGTAAAAAAAAAAATTCATTTTAATAGACAATTTTCATGTAAAATGAAGCCAAATGAATATTAAATTTTGATGAAAAAATAGTTTTCGAGAAAACTTTTTTTTTTTTTTTTTAATGGTAACAAATTTCATAACTAATTGAAAAAAAAAAAAATCACTTTAATGAACAATTTCTATATAAAACCCCTGTTTGATATACATTAAAATTTTTATTTTCATTATTCTACTCATTTTCAACCACACATTCTTTAATAAAATAATATTTTTTATCACATTAATAACTTTTTTTTTTCAACCACACATTCTTCATCAATCTACTATTCCAAACTGTATTCTTTTAAAATAATGTGCCTAAACACATTTAAAATAAAGTCAAACGTGAACAAAAAGATTCAAACTTTTAAAATTTTTCAGGTGAAAAATTATATCAATCAAATACATTTAATTAACAATTCCCTGGAAAACAAATTCTAGGTAATTATTTTCTTTGGAATTCATTTTATTTTCACCTTTGCAATTAAATGGACCGTAGAGAAAATTGTACTATTGACTAAATAGAACGTTGGACCCCCAATCTTTCAAAAAAGTCGCACATTCATTCTGATGGAAATCGTCTAAATCTCCGTAAAATTGTCACGTGATCCTTGCAACTATATGAAAACTAAATTATGCTTTACAATTTGGGCTGATGTGTAAATTTTTGAAGTGACCCATGTTTTTCACGAAGGTCACGTGGCAGTGAAGATTTGAAATTTTGAATAGTATCCGTCGATGGGGTTAAACGTGCATCTATAAAAAAAGGTTGATGACTATCTTGTTATTAGACAAGAAGTTGGGGAACAATGCTGCTATTTAACCGCAACCATTCATAAAAGGACTCCTGGATTCTTTTTAATTTTTATTACATGCAGGGTTCTTGTTCAATTCTGGTGTAGCTATAGCACTGTCCCTCTTAATGTAATCATCACGCAGGTTAGCAACTAGTGCAATTTTTTATGGATCATTTAATAATATAGCTTTGAGTAGTAGCTGAATATTGAAAAAATCTATCTAAATCGCGTCACTATTTTCCTTCTCGTCCTCTGATATTAGATGGGATCACGCTGTAAGAAAGCCTTGATTGCAGAAAGTGTTCGAGAGTCGCTACACGGTTGGTGTAAGAGAGTAAAGGAAAGGTCCAAAACTACTAATTCAGTTACCACAAGGTCCACGTGTTCTCTTGAATCAACAATAGACGAGGTGGACGAGATTGTTACAGTTGCATCTGGTACTTTATCTCCGTGTTCTTCCTCAAACTCATTAACTGACCTTGAAACGAACGAGTTACCAAATGGACATCAAGATTGCATTGTTGAAGATTCAATTCCAACTGAACATGAATTTTCCTTCAGAGATATGCAATGTTCGTCCGAACAACCGGCCAATGTTGAAGATGACGAAGTGAATGGCGTAGACGAGGACAAGACAGAGACACTTCTTGAGTTGTTTCAGAAGACATGAATCCGTCATATATGTCTTATTTCCATCTTACATCAGTGTACGTAGAACATTTAACATTAACCTTAGTGGATTCAAAAATTTATGTCAGAATGCTACGGCGTTCATCTTTGCAATCTGGGACTCAAGTCAGCTTCGTAAGACTGTTAATCCAAGTTCAAATTATAAAGAAAAAATATTTTCGTGCTCTATCTCAGTTCCGTTAACAATTCTTTTGTAATTTGCAAAACATTTTTTTTTTTTTTGAAAAAAATAAAAATTACGATCAATGAATTTCATCCCTCCCCCAAAGGAGGCTCGAACACTATGGTAATCAATCTGGTAAACTTTACCCCTACTACTGAATGAGATAATTTGGCTTTGCAACTCGATATTTCAAATAGCTGTATTGTCCTATCACAATTCGTTTATCCAAATGACAAGCTACTAGCAGAACAAAATGAACAAAAGAAAATTTCCAATTCAATATCCGTTATAAAGATGTGAGAAATAACTACATGAATCTAAAACATCGTGCTAGCCTTTTCAATTATAAAAACAATCACTGGATTCTAACTTACGCAAGTAGACTATGGTCTTACAACCCGGAAAACGGGGAAAATTTTCTGGGCTTCACTACAAATACGATTCACCCGTCATCCTCAAACCCCGCAAGCATTTGTCAGGGACCCAATATATGCTTCTCTTGAATTCGTATCAAATGATGTGAAGAAGCTACAATGCTTAAAAAACTAGTCACATTTGATGTTTCGGTAAATCCTCCTTACAAACAGATTAGAGCCCAAGAAACCTACAGCACCTGAAAATCAATGAGACAACCCTGGTAAGAAGAATTTCATGAATGGCATGCTTATAACTTCTGATTAATACCTATTGTCTAGGAAACAAAATCAACGAACAAATTCATATTCATAAGTGGCTGGTTAATAAGTTTATTGGGGCAGAAGAAAGGCAGCGAAAGAAAAGCTTATATGAATAAACTGATTGCACTTTCATACTCACCACAAAGAATCCCTAAGCCAAGACAAAACATCAGTGTGTACCCAAAGTAAAAGCTAGTCTGGAAGAACCCGGACATCTTTGTCTTTGCGTAGTAGTAATATATCGAGTACAAGTAAACATAGACGGTTGTCGAGGCCGCAGAAAAGAACGAAGTCCATTGCCAGTGATAATTCTCAGCATTTAGAAGGAAATATGTTGCCACAATTGTCACACAGACCGTAACAATAATCAGAATCAGGAAAACCAGAAGCAGAAAGCCATATACGTAGTAGACCTGCCAACATGACACAACAGCAAGGAGAATTTAACCAAACAAACAAAGTATGAACTTAACTGATTTCCCTTTCAGATTTATATATTATCGGTGTAAGCCCATTTCTTCCATTTTTATTTTTTATTTTTTTGGTTTTCATCTCAGATAAATTCATTTAAATCCTTCATTACCTTGTAGTTCCAGAATGAAGTGAAAACAAAATACATCTCAATGAATATGCTGCCAAAGGGAAGCAATCCTCCCATCATAGAGATAACCGATGGTGTCAGGTACCACTTCTTCTCAGGTATCGGTCGTGGAATGGTCTTTACACGGCACGGATTGTTGGGAGCACCACTCCAGTTTCTTCCAATAACTGTACCGAGAAGTGCCAATGGGAAAGAGATAAATGCCCAGATGACAAAGACCACGACCATCGTGCCGAAGGGTATGGCTGCTAGAGACCCATAGAATATGGCAATTGTGTTCAGAATGAAGCCGATCCCAAAGCATAGGAAAGGGAAAAGTGAAGCAGTGAGGATCATTGATTTAACCCAATTTTTACCTGCAACAAAGATGGGCAATTAGCATAAATAGTGCAGAGGAAACAACACGAGAATTAAGCAAAGCATAAATATGACAATTGGCAAAAAAAGATGAGTCCCATAAAACAGGTGAAGGTGGGCACAAGCTGCACATACCACCATGGCGTGCATACATTCCACCACTGACATTGCCTGAGATGAATGATGTGAAAGCATAACATATTATGAAAGTTGTGACAATAGCTCCTCTCCTGAACAATGTGAAAACCAAAACCATAATAGTTAACATCACAAATCTCGTGGCCGACACAAATGAGATGGTGTAAACCCAAATAAATTTCTAGATCTGCCTACTGAAACAATTATCCTTAATCTTGCATGTCATATCCATAAATGTCAACCAAAATTATAGAACAACATGAATTTACTCACTAGAAGATGGGCTAAGGGAAAAGAAGTGAACTTTTAATGAGTTGTGAGGAACTAGGAATAACTGCTTACAAATTTCAAGTATTTCAGCAAAGAGTTGCATTTTTCACATACCCGATATACAACATTCCAACAATAGCATATAAGACAACAAGGAGGACTAGCAATGCTAATTGTGCGCCAGTGCCAACAAGAGCAGAGAGTAAAACTAAACTCCGGGGAGGCCGAAACACGTCTCCATGAACAAGTTTCCAACCAGACTCTTCACTGACATCTCTCTCCTAAAGATTTAAGTTTAAATGACCATTAGCAAATACGGTTAAGAGATCATCACATGTTTGATGATAAGATCATTACCAGGGCTTCTAGATCATCATCATCACGAGCGTATTTAGCATAATCGTTTCGTAAAGTGCGCATCAATATCATCGACACCAGCCCAGTAAGGAATATAACCATCATGAAGGAATTGAAAATTGAGAACCAATGAATCTGCAAGATGCAGAAGGTAAGTCATGACATAATACCTGATAATGAACAATTAATATAAGACAGTAAAAGGCCACCAGTTCCATTTGTGCCCTGGAGATAATTGCATCCATTTAAGCAACAAATCAAATATATATATAAAAAAAGAAAAAGAAAAATCATAGCAGAAGGGCTGAGGTTCTTATGAAATGCCAAAAGATATAGAAACCAGCTAAAGCACTCTTAACATCAGTTTAGAACCTCCATTGAATTCTATTTTCTTAATGATATCAAATGAGAATGTAAATATTTACCTGATGCTCAAAAAATGGGTGGTCCAGGTAAACATCAAAACGACGTGCAAAAGAGATGTCTGTAGGAATCCATTTCACTGAATATGTCATGTCCAACGTTGTTCCCACTTCCAACAGTTTTGGGCTGTCTTGGGTAAGGTTGACATGAATGATCTACATGACAAAGAAGTTAGCAGCAATAGAACTAAACTAAAACAAAGAAATAACAGACAACCCTGAACAGCCACAGACTCTGTCTTTGTTGTATTTCACAGTGATGCTCTTATGCGTGTAGAGCACAAGCTTGTTGTCACCATTCCTGTCGGGATGCATCTCACCAACAAAACCTGCAAAAACAATGTATCATTTCAAAACATAGGCTGGCATAGAGTAATATATCTGTGACAATAGTTCGAGGAAGGCATACCCCATAAAGGCAGATCATCTGAACTTGTAGTCAGCACACCAGAAAGAAACAAAGATGAGATCAGGAATTAGATAACTTATATACAATGGAATCCTGAAAGCAAATTAAAAGAACCTGAAAGCAACGACAAGCAAACATACTAACAGTTACCTCCTAGCTCATGCATGTGCGCGTCTTGTTAAGTCAAAACCAATTTTTAAGAGATAAAAGGTCAAATATCAGCAACTGCCATTCAGTCATAATGATCAACAAGCCGGCAGAGAAGCACAAAGAATTCAACCACTTCATTAGTCTAGGATAAAGTTAACTAAGGATCTCTACATGATTTTGGTGAAGTTATCTAATAATAAACCAGTAAAATATGAGAATTGTCTTGCCAACCTATGGCGCTTAAAAGTCCAATGCAAAAATCATGAGCTTTTTGTAAGTCAATGTGGATGGAATTCTAGGACTCATTTTGAAAAGAATGTTAAAAGAAGGGAACTTTGGTGAGTTCTGAATTTTAACTTCCCCAAAATTCTAGCAAGAAATTATCTTCAATTCCAAAGCACTTCTCAAAAGTCAAAGCAAGCTCAAAAAATATTCAAAACAATATGCAAGCATTTCTTCTAAAGTTGGTTTCTGTAAAGTCCATCCATGTGATAACTAGTGAAGTCCTCCAATTACTACGGAAAAAGAAAACTGAGATCCAATTCATAACTTTTCAGAGGTTTGCATAATATCTTCCAAAAATTATCGTACGCTGAATAAAATAAATAATTAAACCAGATAAAATCCTCAGTACAAGCTTTTGCTTGCATTTGTGAACATAAAAAATTCATAATCTAGAAGCAAAATTGAGACTTCACACAAAACTTAATGGTTTTGATCACATAAAATTAATTGCACCTGATGAGAAAAGGCAGTACAGGTTATAATATCATGGTTTACATATCAGTTATACAAAATTTCTTATTTCTAAGAGACGTAACTTTATACATCATCACAAAAAAGATAAATGGAAGAATAATCATGTAACATACCCATGAAGAATTCAAACCAGTAATTATTCTCGATGGCATCCTTAAATTGTTTGACTTTTGCTTCATCAAGCTCAAGCTCACAAATGCTAGTCTTGTCCACAGGTTCTGCCAAAAAGAAAAATAATGAATGTCATCGTAGAGAAACACAACACTAGGCATGAGTTCAGAGATCCACATACACGTACTTTGGAATTTTATGTCAATCAGACTATCAATAAGCTCATTTCCACCCAATACCTCACCAAGACCGCCCCATTTGTGAGCAGCATTAAACGATGAATGACAAAAGGGAAGGCTATAGTAATTGTATGTTTCTTGTGGGTTATTGTATGGCCCTACTTTATTCACCCACAAGGTGACTGGCTCATCAGGTTGATACTGCAAGAGAAAGGAAAAGGGTGTGTTAGAAAGAACTTTTAGCTAATAAAGTATTGAAACTTTTTCAATGTGGGTTAAGCACACTGCAATAGGAAATTTCAACAACAGATGGAAATACAACCGTCCCAAAGATTATTTTTGCAAGAAGAAGAACATGTTACACAGCGTTGCTAATAAGTATGCATTGGAAAAAAAATCTCCTAGTTTTGTAGAAATATGTCAACACAGACCGAACATTGGAAAAGGTCCCTTTTGTGTTTTCTTTATGAGTAAGATTGAAACAGAGCCTTATTTTTCTCTCATGGATGTAGCTGCAACGTGTAGACCTTAAGTAGCTCCCTTAACAAGCACGATGAGATTATAGTAGAATAGGTTATAAGAGGGATAGGCAGACCAAAATAACTTGCCTAATGCGGTCGCCAAGGATTTGATTGCAATGGATTGGACAGCAAATGTATTCATGGATTGAAAAAGTATATTGGGAATAGGCTTAGTTTATTATTATTGTTGGAAAACACTTGCTGCATAATTCATTGTTAAATTTTCTTTTGATGTCCAAAGATCAAATGATCGTCAAACCATTTTAGATACGTTGAGATAATTACCTCTTCAAAATATCTACCATCTGAAAAATTAAACCCATTGATGTGTTACATTTATGAAATTAAACTGCCGTCAACTCGACATTCGTGTCGAATCTTGATTTGGGATTCCATTTTGTCACATTGGGGAAGAAATCTTACTCCAATGGTACTGTACAACCAAGAACCTCAGTAGAAGTTAAGCAAGTGGTTGAGATATTCCTAGTTTTCAGCTAATATTTTGGAATTTAAACGTGGCTCATTCTATATTTCTCTTGAAGCAGCATTTCTGTTTTACGAGAAATGCCACTAAATCTTTGCATATATCTCCCGTCGAAAGTATACGGCACCAGACAGTCCAGATGGACTAGCACTCTGTTAACATCCGCCTTTATGCGTTCCACAAGCTAGAGCACATTCTGATAGTCATTCATACCGCCATCTCCTAGTGACACTCCCCGTGCCAAATCCTTAATTCCCACCCCCCCCCCCCCCCCACCACACAAAAATAAATAAATAAAATGAAATGAAGTAAAATTCTTCCAAGAAAAATTGAAGAAAAAAAAAATAAGAAATTCATACTTGCACCTTCCCACGCAAATAAATAAGTAAGTAAATAAATAAATAATAATAATAATATGTAAATGCTATGATAGGGTTTGAAGAAAGAAAGCGCGAAATATTTGTAAATACTTGAAAATTGTGATCTACCCTGTAATGGTGGCCATAATATAATTTTCAATTAAGGAACCATCATTTACATTGGATGAGCTACAAATCGAATCGTCCGCAGAAAGTTACTCACGGCCGTTAGTCACTCAGTACTAATACTAAACAATAAACTTCACGATTAAAATATCTTGAATCAGATCTGAAGAATTGTTAAAGAGAGGCCGCCTAAAAATAGGGATTTTTTTTTTTTTTTTTATTTATGAAACAGATCGAGAGTGTAAATTACCTTGTGATCGGACTCGGAGGCGAGCGCAGGCGAGAAGAAGAGGATAAAGGCGGCGAGAAGAGATATTCGGGCTGCAGATCTCATTTCATCGGGTGTGTGGACCAACGTCGACGATACGAATCTAAAGGTGAAATGCAAGTGTCAGGTGGATCGCATCAAGGTTGGTGTTATATGTATGATTTGATTGTATCTGGTCGTTCACCTGAGGGCTTCAATAATGTATCAGTACCGCATATTTGGCCACGGTTATAAAGGTTCACTATCTGTAAACCTGGGTGTTGAGTGAATCTATCAGGGCATTTCGACAGGGATTAATCCATGTGTACATCACAGATGTTCACGTGAGTAGGGTGGAGCCCACAATACTAATTTATGTGTACATCATAGATGTCCACATAATGTAAGTGTGGGGGGTCCCTACGTGTACATCTATGTATATGTAGCATGTCTCTTTCAATAGTCGGAATCGTTACACTTCAATTATTTTGTAAATAAAATTAGTTGAATTCATATAATTAGTGGAATCAGACTTGAAGCATCGGTCCCTGTTCGAATTCTCCTAACGTTTTTTGTTAAAATCATGAGCTAACAATACAAGTTATCTTTCTATTATATAATCGGAAAAAAAAAACAACATAAAATAAAATATACCATTGAATACATATTTCAACACTTTCTTGATTCACTTCAAATATATCACCAAAAATATAATAATTTGGCATAACATTCAGTTCCGATATTGGCTCCCCACAAGACACTTCAATAAGAGCTTATGGACGAATAATGTGTAAAGTGCGTTCAAGAGTGGCTGCGAAGAAAGTGATATAATTCAACTATGGGAAAAATTCATAGGTCAGGGATTATCTTTTGTGAAATAAAAAATCAGGCCCCAAGATTTAAATTTACAAAACTCAGGTTTTTCATGAATTAATTAATTATATTTTACAATTAATATATTAAATTAAATATTTAACTGTAATATAATATTTATATAATTGACCCACTCCACCTCCACCACCACAACCACCACCTCCACTGCTCCAGCGACCACTCCGGTGACCGATGATTGTTCTCCGGGCGCACTTAATTTCGACGACTATTTTCCGGCGATCGTTGACCGCCGCTTAATTTCGGTAATTACTCTGATTCCAATGTCACATATATCTTATTAAATAATTAAAAATTTAATTTTCGGTCACAACTTATCAAATTAATTGGTAACATAATATTTTGAGGTGTCAATTGAAAAACATTATAGGTCACAAATATTTAATTGGTCATAAATTAAGAAAAGTTGTTGGTCACAGATTTCCAAATTTGTTGGTCACAGATTATATTTTGAGTCACATATTAACAAATTTTAAGGTCACAGTTAAATAGTTAACCACATAAAACTATATAGTTGGTCACATACACTCAAACACATGTCCCCCAATCTCACTACACCACAAAAACTTGGTCATAGATCGATATAGTTGGTCACATATACCCAAACACCCAGTCCCTCAATCCCAAAACACCGACAACTACTTGGTCACAGATCAACCAAATAGTTGGTCACAGAAACTCTTCTTCCCATCCACCCGACGCCTCCGTGACCTCCATCGCCCCAACCACCGACCAACAATAACACTATCGACAACCAACAACGGCCACACACAGAGATTCGGCCGTTACAGCCACACACACAGAGTCCACAGATCGCCATACCACAATCGAGAAACCACCACAAAATCACAACCTGAAAATCGCTGCACTACCACCACAACAACCAATCGGCCTCCAACACCTCGACAACCATCTCTATTTCTATCTATACCACGCCACAACCACCACCAGCCCGACCACCACCTCACCATTTTTATTTTTAAAAAATCATAACAATGTACAAATCACTAACAACAAGATCCGAGAATGGAGAAAACCCCAAAATCACAACAAATCAAAAACGTCCCTACGCGTAGAATGAAGATCTGTGAGGTAGCAGCGTCGCTACGCGTTACAGGCAGCAGCGACACTGCTGCCGTTCAGCGGGGGAGGGGGAGCAACAGGCTGCAGCATCATCTCGCTGCTACGATTCGCAGCAGGAGGGGGGAGGGGAAGTGAGAGGAAGGATGGAAGGAGAGGGGCAACAGCGATAGCAGCGGCGCTGCTACCATTGAGCAACGTTGCTGTGACGCTGTTGCGATTCGCAGCAGGGGAGGGGGGAGGGGAAGAGGGGATGGCGGTGGAGGCGCCGATGAGATAGGGGAGAGAAATGAAATGAAATTGATTAGGGTTTAGATAGGGTTTTATAGTTAAAATAAATTTGGCAGATTAGGTAGTAGGGTGGGTATATAGATTAATTTAATTTAAAATATTATTATTAATATTAATTGTAAAATTAAAACTTGATTTTTGATTAAATAAAGTCAAAACCTGATTTTTAAAAAGGTCAAACTTATTATCTGATTTTATGTAATTACCACATAACAAATTTACAAGGTCCAACCAGTAGGAAGTTTGCAAAGCCCACTAAGTATTCTAATCAATCGAATTCATCCATTTGAATAGTTGAATGTGGTAATTACATAAAACCAGACATTAAGTTTGGCCTTTTTTAAAAATCAGGTTTTGACTTTATTTAATCAAAAATTAGATTTTAATTTTACAATTAATATTAATAATAATATTTTAAATTAAAGTAATCTATATACACACCTTACTACCTACCCCACCAAATTTATTTTAACTATAAAATCACATCCAAACCCTAATCCATTTCATTTCATTTCTTTCCCCTATCTCACCGGCGCCTCCACTGCCACCACTCGCCGTCGTCGTCGTCGCTGCCACCAGGGCCAACCCCTCTTTCCCTTCCCCTTCCTCTGTAGCGGTAGCAGCGGCCCTCCCTCCTTCCTCTCTCTTTCCCTGCTGGGAATCGCAGCAGCAGCGGCAGCTGCTGCCGCTCCCCCTCCCCTCCCCTGCTGAATAGTAGTAGCATCGCTGCTGCCTCACATATCTTCATTCTACACGTAGGGACGTTTTTGATTTGTTGTGATTTTGGGTTTTTCTTCATTCTCAAATCTTATTGTTAGTGATTTGCACATTGTTATGGTTTTTTGAAAATGAAAATGGTGAGGTGGTGGTTGTGGCGTGGTATAGATAGAAATAGAGATGGTTGTCGAGGTGTTGGAGGCTGAGTGGTTCTCGCGGTGGTGGGGCAGTGATTTTTAGGTTGTAATTTTGCGGTGGTTTCTCAGTTGTGGTGTGGCGGATCGTGAACTCTGTGTGTGGCCGTGGCGGTCGGATCTCTGTGTGTGGCTGTTGTTGGTTGTCGATAGTGTTATTGTTGGTCGGGGCGATGGAGGTCGCGACGGCGTAAGGTGGATGGGACGAAGAGTTTTTATGACCAAGTAGTTGGTGGTGTTTTGGGATTGGAGGACGGGGTGTCTGGGTGTATGTGACCAACTATATCAATCTGTGACCAATTTTTTTTGGTGTAGTGAGATTGGGGGACATGTGTTTGGATATATGTGACCAACTATATAGTTTTCTCTAATTAACTATTTAACTGTGACCTTAAAATTTGTTAATCTGTGACTCAAAATATAATCTGTTATCAATAAATTTGGAAATATGTGACCAACAACTTTTCTTAATTTGTGACCAATTAAAAATCTGTGACCTATAAAATTTTTCAATTGTGACCTCAAAATAATCTGTGATCAATTAATTTGATAAGTTGTGATTGAAAATTAAATTTTTAATTATTTAATAAGATATCTGTGACCTTAGAATCAGAACAATTACTGAAATTAAGCGACGGCCAACGATCACCGGAAAATAGTCACCGAAATTAAGTGCGGTCGGAGAACAGTCACCGACCGCCAGAGTAGTCGCTGGAGCAGTGGAGGTGGTGGGGGTGGGGGTGGGGTGGGTCAATTATATAAATATTACATTACAGTTAAATATTTAATTTAATAGATTAATTGTAAAATATAATTAATTAATTCATGAAAAACTTGAGTTTTGTAAATTTAAACATTGGGGCTTGATTTTTTATTTCGTGAAAGATAATCCCTGACCTATGAATTTTCCCATTTGCTATTTGATGGGTGGGGTCATTGAGTGAAAATAATAGATTGGAGTTTTTTTTTTAGAAATTGAAATTAATTTCATAATAGGGTACTCAAGTTCTAATTCAAGAAGTAAGAATCGATCCACACCCGACGACTCTTGATTTCGGTTCTAAGTTGTTTTTGTTTTTTTTTTTATCGAATCGAAACCTCTGGTTCTTATTCAGTTTTGATTCAAAAGGTCTGATTCCGATTAAAATGTTTGCCTCTACTTATAAGCTAATAAGTAGATTTTAGGACTCGTAATGGACACTCCATATTTCTTTTCACAACAAACACATTTTATGCATGTTTGGCAAAGCTTAGTGTCTATATGAAAAGAATATATAAAAGTTTAATTTATAAATAGATAGAAATGAGTGATGGTAAGAAAAGAAATTATAAATGGTTTATAAATATACAAAATGAGTGGTTGTAAGTTTCTTTTAGCTACAATTTTAAAAGTATCTTTGAAGTTTGTCACAATCCCCGTGCTTGTGGATAATACGATTATATAGATAATAAGTGGATAAATAAGTCATAAATCTCATGAAATTATAAATAAAAAATATATTTGTTCAATCTAAATTATAATTTAAACTTTACCAAAGATACTCTTAGACATAAATTTAAAGGTAAGTAGAATATTGTTTTGGGATAGACGGCTTTTATGTGGAGACATTCTATTTTGACGATATCAAATTTTGGTTCCTATTCGATGAGTTCGTGTCTTCTAAGATATTTTGATATAACTTACCTCTTGTTTGGTTTTGCTAAAAGTTAATTTTTTAGTTACTTTTGATAAAAATTAATGAAATATATTGTTGTAAAATTGATAAAAGTTGCGAGTCACGTGGAATATATAGTTAAAATCAATTATTAACTTTGACTTAAATTTTTATATATATTTTCAGTTAAACCAAAATAGGGACTTAGTATAGATAGTTTTCTAAATTGGACGAGTGTCAAGGAAAGTCTAGACATCGACTTTTTGTTCCCTCGCTAAATCATTGATGTTTTGACAAAATCTCAATTACCGTAATTCTCCGACAAACTTGTTTTCTTCCATCAATAAAGCTGAGTGTACAGAAAATAATTCTACAGAGGTTTTACCTACACTCACAATGACTGGCCCCCATGCGGGACCCATGTAATAAAAAAATTGGCAAAAAAAATCACACCCCCTCTATTGTGAGGTATCGGTGTGAACCCCCACCCTGTACCCCAAGCTTGATTCTGTAAATTTCCTCGTGGAGTAATGAAATGAGGAAATAAAAAACAAGAATAATTGTGATGAGTGCGAGAAAGACACCTATAAGAGTAATTAAGATTACAAGGTACATTTACATATTCAACGCGATGATCATGATATTTCTTAATTTCTTTGAAATGTCTATAATTCCTTTCAATGCAACAATGGTGTGGATGAATTGTTATATATCCTCTCCATGCATTTCCTCATTTCACCTTCACATTTTTTCTCTCTCTCTCTCTCTGTATGTAATACTTCCATCCAGAGGCTAGTGTGTGCTGTTGAGTGTGCACCAACTTTTATTTATAACTCTTCTTTTCATTCAGTCATTCACTTTCACTTTCAATAAATTCAGCTTTCTCTCGTTTAAATTCCATGGCGGCTGAACCAAGAGGTAATAGGGGTAGGGGCAGACCTGTAATTCTCGTGATGTACGCGGCGTGTATGCGAAACCATGCTGTACAACTTGGCAGCTATGCGGTTGACGGCTGTGGGGAGTTTTTACCAACCGGAATCGACGGAACTCCCGAAGCATTCCTGTGCGCCGCGTGTAACTGCCACCGGAACTTCCACCGGAGGGTTGAGATGGAGATTCCTCCATCACCACCCCGCCGCCGAGCACCCAGAGCTGCCCGCCGAGCCAATCTAGCAGCGGATTTTCCTCCTCCACCGACAACACCGCCGCAAGCCGGCTGGAATTGAATTATCCACCTCCAGAGACCAGCATTGAGTGATTCGATCTCCGAGAATTTGTAGAGAAATGCTGTTGTTGGTGAGAATTTTAGAATTAGATCTGGAAAGAAAAAAAAAATCAAATAAATCCGTTAGGGTTTCTTGTTATCTAAAAAGAATGCATGTAAAAATTTCCCTTTCGCTAATATTTTGAGTTCTTCCATAGCAGCGTTTTTCAGTTCTTTCTCTATATACATTTGTTCCTGAAATATTAATAAAAAAATATATTAAAGAGCTAATTAAAATCAAAATTCCATTTTTTTTCTTCAACAATGAAATTCAATTGACGATGAAGAGATTTGTGAGTTCGAATATTGCATCAATGTTGGTATGAGAAGATTAGCATCGATGGGGCTACGTAACATTACCCTATCTATATATAAACGCTTTAATAATTGCCAAAATTATTACCAATAAGTCTATCCAGCTTTTTAATAAAAATTCAATTATTGGTTTAAAAAAGAAATTAATCTTTTTCTTGATCAAATATAGATTAAAACGTTCAAAATCTATGCTAAATTTGTGTTGGTAGACACAACTAAACATTTTAATTCAAGATAATATGGCATTAGTTACAACTTACAAATCAATTTACTTATATTTTAGCAAGGGTGCATTTTTTTTTTTATTTCTTTTCTTTTTTACTACTAACACTAGATCGTATGATTTAGGATGTGTTTGAGCCACCTTATTTTGAAAAAATGTATTTTGGAATAGTAGATTGATGGATAATGTGTGGTTGAAAAAAAAAAGGAAAACTTATTGATATGATGTAAAATATTATTTTACTGAAAAATGTATAGTTGAAAATGAATAGAAGAATGAGAATAAAAATTTTAATGTGGCTCAAACATGGGCTTAATATGAAATCCTAAACAAAACGACAAACCAAAGAATTTCATAATTGTTTTTGTAGGTAGCCTTCGTTACTCACTATAGGTACTGTTTTTCAATAATTGAAGATCTAATTGTCGATCGATATGATATCTAAAAACAATGATTGGAAGCATGTCACGTGTCTGATTAACCTCTTCTTCGACCATCGTGAGCAACGAATGTCGTCAAGAATTTGTCGCTTGTGCCAAAGTGCTGACTTTGATTCTGATAAATGCGATTGATGACATCACATGACTACTCCGAAGACTTCATTGAAGATCTTTGCCACCTTGTGACTAAGTAGGAAGAGAGTCAACTTCATGGCTCGACTACGAGGAGCAGATATAGAGGGCACTACTTCTTGGCATATTTCTTTTGCTTTTTCCCCATGATCCTCCATTTGGGAAGAATTTCTAAATACTATAAAGAGATAGAAATGAGTAATGAAGATAATATTTATGATTTTATTGAATTGTGTGATTAAAAACAAAATTTAACCATTTATAAATTATTTATACATTTACCATAGACTATTAGCTAGCCTTCTAAATTTGTACCTTAATTATATTTTCTTGTTTAATTATAGGATATATAATACAATGTTGTAGTAGCCTTAATCCATAAACCAAACATAAATATCTACAATGTATGCATTATAAGTCGGTAATATCATAAGGAAAAAAATATATTTTAACTTATGTGTTAGCATCTTTTAAAATATAAAAATATAGAAAAAAATTAATTAATTCGTGACACCAACGAGAACCTATCGGTGACTAAAGCACCTTGTATGATTCCCGAAGGTATTATAGATGACATTGTCATCGGTAATCATGAAAAAAGTTTGTTGGTTATATCACCAATAGTACTATCACCATAGATAATTCCGACCAAACCACTAATATGTATTGATTTCAATGTGATTCACCGACGCTCATGTCGTTTGCGATTTCAACTACGTCACTGAGAATTTTCGTCGTTAATCACTGACGTAAGTTATGTCAATGATTAATAATAGTATTGATATTGGTAATAGTGTTCGTCTCCACAAGCATTGATCATAGTTGCAAATTAATGGTTGTTGCTCCAAGCTTTCTTCCAGGAAACATAAACAGAATTATGTGATGACGAGCATTGGCGGAACCAGGGTAGGGCCTAGTGGGGCACGCGCTCCCTCTAACTTTTGAGAAGATTTTTTTTTTTTTTTTTTTTAAAATAAAGTCATGTTTGGTATTGATTGAAATATAAATTTTAATCTAAATCAAAGTTAACAATTAATTTTATTAACATATATCATGGAATCTTTAAATATATAACTTTTATCAAAATTTACTAAAAATTTGACTTTAATCTCCACCAAACAGGGGCAAAATCACAATAAATTTTAAAGCTAATTTTAAAAATTCTCTGATCGTACGCTAATCGATTTTACAAATTGTTTATATTATCTCAAAACTTATTTCGAGAACTATATTATGGACATATCGAATAGTCTAAACAGATATCGAAAATAGTTAAAAATACGTTAAACGTGAGTTTTGAAGAAAGACGACCAACTCGAATATTTTTTTTAAAAAATTCAATTATTTCATTAATATTTATTATTTTTATGATACAAATTTTTTAATATAATTTTCATCATTTTATTAGGAAATTTTATATGGAATTTGACAAAAAAATTTGAATTTTTTACATTCGAAAAAGTCATATTCTATGTAAATGGTCGAGTGCAAAATTACATGAGTATAAGTTTTTGGACCTAAATTTTCGATTGTATAATTTCCCCCAACTTTTTTTCGAGTTTAATTGTGCCCTCCTAAGTTTCAAGTCTTGCGTCCGCCCTGATGGCGATGAAGTAGATCTAGAGGTGGTTGCTCCAAGCTTTCATCTAGAAACAAAAATAGAATAATGTGATGACGAGGAAGTAGTAGATCTAGATGCTAGTGTTCTGACTCCTTCTTAGGCAAGCCACTAGTTGTACTCCAATTGGAACCATTTGACATGCATGCGTCGTGGTTACAAATATGTGACGTTATCCAGATTAGCACGATGTATAGGAGTTTATTTTCATAAGAATGTCCCTTTATAAATAGTATTGTTTGTGATTTTTCTTTGATTTTGTAATTTTCTATAGTAAATTTGGTTAGTGTAATGATCCTCTCTTTCTTTGGGCAATTTTTTCCACTCTTTCCTTAAAAAAATTGATTAATATGAAGTGGTATCTTGGAATGTGATATATTTTCATTATTTTCAAAATATATTTCTCTCTCTTCTTTTCCATAACACATTCTTAAATAAAATAAAATTATATGCAAACATAAAATTTTTCATTTTTTAATCACATATTCTCCATCAATCTACAATCTTAAAATGCATTCTTAGATTATAAAGTGTCTCAAACGGACTCATAGTCCTAGTTTGATCCTTATTTTTGCTAAAATACATTTTTCTGTATCTTATTTTTTATTTAGCAATTCTTCAATAAAAATAATATTACACGTAAATTTAAAACTTTTTATTTTTATTTTTTAACCACATATTCTCTATCAATCTACTATTTCAAAATACATTCCACACAAAGAAAAATTGGGTTCAAACAAAAGTACATTAAATTAAGATATTATATTGCCCTTGTTTGATTCCTATTTTTTCCAAAATACATTTTTATCTCTCATCTTTTCAACTACACATTCTTCAATAAAATAATATTACACGCAAATTCAAATATTTTCGTTATTTTTTGAAAACCCATTCTCCATCAATCAAAATACATTCTTACACACTGTTTGATGTACATTATTCTCTTAAGAATGCATTTTAAATAGTGATGATGAAAAAATAAGAAAAAATTTTGAATTTGCGTTTAACATTATTTTATTAAGAATGTGTGATTGAAAATAAGAGAGAGAAAAATATATTTTCAGAAGAATGATCAGTATCAAATATGGTGCTAAACTTTTAATGGGTCTCAATATTTTTTTATTTCGTTTTTATCGTTAATCTTCAATTAGTTAGAACATCTTGTCGTGTCCAAATATTTTGTTAGCTTGCTTTGAAACGAGGGATAAATATTTCGTTAATATTTTGTATTTTTCTTCCTTATTTTAAAATATGATCTATAAATATATTCATGTTGTCCTAGTTATTTTCCTGGACAAAACCATTACTAAGGAGAATATGTGTTAATTAATGAAAAATCAAAGATAAAAAATCCGACAATAAAAGTACGTGCCGCCAAAAATTGTGATATGAATATATTTACCCAACTTCTGCATGATAGTGACACATTGCCCTCATATTGTATTAACTAATGCTAAGTATGACCACTTAAAGGTATTCTACCACAACTTATACTAAATAACATTATTCTATTATGTTTGTCGAGAACGAAGTGTATTTTTTTCCCATTTAATAAAGTGAACTGGACTGATGTCCATATTGCGTATGAAATTCCTTTTATTCTCCCGTTCTAAGAATAAATAGAATTGTACAGATATTACAAATTTAATAGTGTATTAAATATATCACCAGCGCAAGGATATGAATAATTATGGTTTATAATTAATGTCAATCCTTATGAGTGTGACAACAGCAAGAGAATTGCCGCCTCGATGGTTTTGTGAATACTCCGTTTCTGTAATATCTACTTCTGACTCGATCTTCATTTCAGTATCAATCCCAGCAGTGGTTTACATTCATATAAACAGGTATTTACATACATCTATAATTCTACACAAAGCAATAATGAATTCCAGCTCTTATAAAATGAGATTGTGAAGTGAAAATCTTGTAAAGGGAGAAACTCCCAATGTGTAGAAACGGAAGATCTTGATAGGAAGAGGGAAAAAATTGCCTCCTGTTGATGATGTCTGCCCAATTTGTTTTGATAGGTTCACCATTCCATGCAGAACTAATTGCGGTCATTGGTATTGTGGTAAGTTTTTGTTATCACTTGCATTTCTTTTTATTCCAAGACTGATGTAGTTTTTATTTTCAAGTGTATATGATGAGTGACAATGGTGTGATTAGCGATGTTTGAGTAGCTTAAATGTAGCAATAAATTAGTGATTTTTGACCGTTATCGATGGTTTAGTCATGGTGCCACAAAAAAAAGTTACTTTTGCATATGTTTAGATAATTTACTGGAAGTGTGACAACGAGACTTTCAAACATGTTTAACTAATTTTTTTGATAGTGCTTTATTTTGCTGGAAGAGCTTTTAGAGATAATTGATCTCACATAGCTTCACAAATTGTTCTTCTACAAGAAGCAGAAGTCCTATCAAACATGCCTAATGATGTTCTCTTTCCCTTGTTTTGATTGTCTATAAGCATGTAGTTTTTTGTTTGTGACATTTACTTATTGATTTATTCCTGAGGTTTTCTAGAAAATAATGTGTAGGCAACAAAATGAATAATTGAATAGAACAATTTTCAAGAAATCAAACTATCATAGAGTATTTCCTCTAGTGCTCGTGCCCGCTTGTTAGAAAGAATTGGATGGTATTAAGAAAGAAAAAGAAAATAAAAACTTCGTTAGTTATACAGTCCAGTCTTGTTGAATTTTGTTCTTGATATTCATACGAACTGCTAGTGTATTTTTCAATGCAATAAAGAAACTCAGCAAGCTGCAAGCCGAACTTTATTTATTTCTTCAAACTTTGACTTGTAGTATTTAGATTTTCAGTTTTGCGGTTTAGCTTCTTGATTTTTTGCCTAGAGGTGATTACAATGCCATTTTTATTTGTAGGTTCTGCTACCTTTGCCCCACACCGCGAAACGCCCTCTGCCCCACACCACCCTTCGTCCATATTCATCCTCTCCTCGAATCTACGGTTCCTAGTCAAACCCACGCTACATCTCTTACCCATATAAAATACTCAAACCCTCTACCTTTCGGGAGTGGTCGAGTTGATGAAGCAGGTGAACGCGAAGAAGGTCACTAGTTCGAATCCTCAATCAACACTTTCTTGATCAAGTCCGTCGCATCGGGTTTGCCTAGTGTGATTTATCTCTCATGTGTGGTTTGCAGACTACTGCACATGGAGCGAAGTTTACTCAGTGCAAACTCACGGCAGCGGCGGCGATTTCCTACGGCGAAAAAAAAAAAACCCTTCCCACGCAATTTGGTCCTACTGTTCCCGAATATTTGCACCTCTGAAGTCCTTTTAGTTTCAAATTCAGAATTCATTGCTTCAAATTTTTTCAATGGGAGTTTCACCATTCTAGATCGCATTTACAGTCGCTTGTGACGCCCGATTTAGTAACTGTTGGTGGATGCAGATCGGCCACTAAGATGCTTGAGTGAATCCTTTTAACACAGCATCTGCAGCAATTTTGGACGATCTTGGTAATTAATTAAATTATATTTGATTTTTGCCAGATATTTGAAAATACGATTAGATCATTGTTACTAACTGAACCCAAAACATACAATTGGGTAATAAGCCCACACTACCACAGGTGATTTGATTATCTGATATATAGGTGCATATTTAGCAACGTATGACTCTATTGGCTGTTTCTTGTATATTTTATTACATAATATAATCTGGATTTTCAATTATAAACAGTTTGTCATTATCTCTTATCACTTCAATAGAGTCAATTTCTGCTCCTTCTCCATCAACCACCAATGCGTCTGTAGCATCAAACCCAAACTTGTTACCTGCCACAAAGAATCAAATATCAAATTGTGAAAAACTCTACTCAATTGAACGCAAAATAAGTTGTTACCTGCAATGTTCTTGAGCTCTACGAGGGACTTTGGCAACCTAATCAACCTCCCTGGCTCAGTGCAATGTGATTCTCCACGTGCCATGGGGTGGCCTTTATATATACTAACTCTAGGAACACACAGTCCCTGAAAACTTTCTCCACCGCGATCCTTCTCATTTTCACGCCTTCTAAGAACATCTTCATCCAGTGCTTCAGGAATTGATATACGGTGTCCTATCTCACGCTTGTGCAGTATGTCATTCAAATTTACTGGAGGAATCTTGTTTTTAACTGTATCATTGGCCTCAGCCCCGTTCATCAGAAGAAGTCTCGTCATGTCAACGTGATTTTCCTCAATCGCAACTTGGATAGCAGTCAATCCATGACGATCCTTTGAGTCGACATGTAATCCGTGTTTTAGGAGTTCATTTGCCACTGTCAAATCATTTCTTCTTGCAGCCATGCATAAAAGGTCACCAGCAATGTAGGAATCAGAAATGGAAGCCCAGCGATACAAAATCATGAATATTGAATGGTGCTTTTTTGCAACGGCTTCCCATAGCGCCGTGTTACCATTCATATCTGCCATCAATTATGTTATTCATCATATTTCAATGCGAAAAAACCCGTCAAGAAAATGTTAAATAATTATACATTATATACATATGCATAGAGATCAGAGGATGACATTTTACCTTTCAAGTGTATGTTACATGCATGCTTGAGGAGCGTCACTACACACTCTTCATGCCCTTTAGATGCTGCTATTTGCTGAGGTGTTCAACAAGACACGTTAGGATGACAATGGTGTCAAGTACAATAACAAAGAAAGCAGGTATGTTTGGCTAAGCTAAGTTAATTATAAGTAAACTTTTGTTCCCAAACATGTTTAAAAATTTACTTTTTTGTACATGCGCTATTTTTTTTTCCCCTTCTCTTTCCTATTATTATGTATGTTTGTTTTGTTCTATTAAGATCTTAACCATGCATTTCTTGATTTAATGAGTTGAAAATTGAAATTAGTCTGGCCATTCTTTCACAATACTTTAGGAAACAAAACCCAAAGATAAATCATGATTCAATTTACTAGCAGAATTTAGCGTACCAATGGGGTTCTTCCTTTAGAGTCTCCGATATCAGGATCCAGCCCAGCCTTTAGAAGCTCATTAAGAAAAGCAGCATTGCCTGTACTGGCAACTGTGAGCAAGTTTATTGACATGTCTGGGTCACCATCTTCTTCCCCGCCTTCAAGAAATAAATCCCCTAGGCACAAATCTTTCAGCTTTTTGTGATGCTGCAACCACCACATTTTAGCATCCAACCATTAGTTAGATTCATCATAAGAAACTAGGTTGATTCCCAGTCAAGTGGATAAGTGAAAAACATAATTAATCCCTACACAGTTCAGCACAACACACAAACGAACAGATTGTTTGAAGAATTCTATTATCCTAGCACCACGACAGAACAAAACCTTTGATAGTAAAGCCAAGTACCTAATGACCAACCTGAAGGAAATTTTTAATCATGGTAACATTATCTTCCTGTCTGGTCTTCATAGCTTCTATCAGACTGCTTGTTTTCAGCCTCAGCAATTGTGAAAGTGTCTTTGTACGATATGTATAGATTTGAGGTCTCGAACAAAATGCTACAACTTCTCCAAACATGTCCTCTGATTTGAATGTCCAAATGACTCTTTCTTTGTCCTTGTCACAGTCAATCATTTCAACTTCACCGGATACAATTATGTATACATCATCTGGTGCTTCATTGTGCATTATAACATCCTCTCTTGGAGGGATATATTCAGCTTTCACATCTGCAACCTGATCATTTTAAACAGATTTTACATGCAATCAAAATCTCGCATGCTAATTTAGGCATGAGATTTTTCTTTCAACTAAATATATATTGCTTACCAGGAGCAATAGAATTTCCCTAGAGACACCCTTAAAGAGATAAACCTTCTCGACTGTAGGCAGAAACAAATGCTGCCGGATACTTTTACATAGTGTTTTTGGTAGCTGTTCAATGAGTTGCTGCTGGTTCAAGCTCTCAGCCTTAAACCTAAGACACATATAAGCCAATATCTGGTCTTTCAACCTAGGAGGCAACCTGTTACGGGACACAAAACTCGATGCAGCTTCAATGCTACTTCTCTACAAGAAAATACAACAATAAAATCACTTTCTTTCCATGTATTTTGTCACCTACTTTCCATCAGATAGAAAAAAGGACTTACGAATTCCATTGTACGGCGAGTGCCCTCAACAACCAAGTTTGTCATGTTACCAATAATATAAGCAGTTAGGCCAAGATTGAAAAGCATGTAGAAAATTATGAACACCATTTCTAAGGTATTCACTGCATGTAGATCACCATATCCAACTGTAGTCATGGTAGTGACGGACCAATACAGGGCTGAAATATATCTTATCCGAAGGCTCGTCTCTTTGAAATTCGGAATAGCAGATCCAATCCATGTCTTTCCTTCGTGTGGATATTTGACAGCTAAAAAGTAGTATAGGCATCCAGCACAATGCGCTAGGAACAACGTTACCTGGAAACGTAAGTACAAAATGTTGGATCGTGTAGGTCTAATCATACCATATATATATCCTCTCGATCTCATTTTTAAGGGCTTGTTGCCCGTAAAACTCATACTGATAACACGATAAATTCCCAATCTTACAAATACTTATTTTGATATTGAAGATGATTTTGATAACAAATACTTACAAATAAAAGCCTGGCACATCTGACCCAAAAATAGCTGACTCTGATATCTTTTTCAATCCTGCAATGCCATTTGAATCTCAAAATCTTAATATCGCATTCCAACTTCTTTACCAATTCATCAAGGCCTTAGCCATAGTCACATAGCTTGATGACATGTTTTTCGATCTTTTTAGAACTTTGTATTCTACTTGAAGAAATGTGATATTATTAAGTTAGTATGGGTGAAATACTAACCTTGTAAAGAAGCTCTTGACGCGGCGAAGACGCCAAAATCTGAGCATTCCTAGAACTGAGTAGGAGACACCAGCTTGATGTCTCCCAGTAAACAAGAAAGCTACTGTTTCAAATGGGATTGTTGAAGCCACATCCATTAGAAACCAGGTTGAGAGGTACCTGTTTACCCAAAAAATTACAAACCAAATTTATCCAAGGTCTAAATTCTGTTTGCACCGTAATGTACAGTGAATTAATACATGTAAAACGGATATATTTGATAAGTGCGTTTTGCGCACTTAATTATGCGACAAAACATGATTAATTGTTGATATAAATGCTTGAATACGGCTTAATCCAATATGAATTGTGTTTGTAGGTTTACTTTGATGGAAATAATGAAATATGCGCGAAAAAGGCGAAAATGACCAAAATGAAAGGAAATGAAAGTTCGGGGACTAAATCGCAATTATTCATAAGTTGACCCGAACTTTGAACCGAGCATGGAACCTCGCTGAAGATCTAATTGTCAATATTATGGATGACTAGAAGAAGATGGAAGAGGAAGAAAAGCCAAAAGTGGAATGAAAAGAAGATTGGGGACCAATTTGCACTAGAAGCGAAAATTCATCCATGCTATAGCATGAGATTATACCTTGCTATAGCCCAGACCTCAACAGAGATTTTCAGGAAGGATTTACTTTGCCCATGCTACAGCATAGAAATATACCTTGCTACAGCAAGGGGTATTCTGGGCGAGAAATTCTTAAGTTTCCTTATCCAACTACAACTCTTATGATAATGATTCTAGGGCAACTATAAAAGCCTAAACTCGTCCTAGACTAGGTTTTGATGCATTCTTAAAGAGAAAAACACCATTAAAGAGCAAGGAAAAAGGCGAGAACAAGGAACAAGGGTTTCACTTCAAGATTCAAGATTCAAGCTTTAAACCCTAATTCTTTGGTGATGTCTTCTCTTGATTATTTTTATTATTCTTTAACTTTAGTCATGCTAGGCTAGACTTTTTATGTACTAGGTGAACGATGAACCTCGTATTGTGAACTTTTAATTTCTATTTTGCAATTTGATATTTAAACACGTTTGATGGATGTTGAATGATTTATATACACTTTCTTGTCTCTACAATTATATGCGCAATAGTTGTATGAGTTTGGGTGATTTATTTTATGCATTCGAAAGAAGGGAAATAGATTCTACAAGGTATAAATCATCGTAAGGTCCGATAGGGGATAGAAATATACCGCTATACTTTATGTGAATCTCTAAGTGTTTACAAAACGGCATGCATTCTTGTATATTGCATTTGTCATAGAAATATAGTCAAATGGTATGCTAGAATATGTTCAATTCTACTGGAAAGAGATTATTGAATAAGTTAGAAACATTGATTCTTCAACCAATTCATCGTGTTGTCAAATTGTGAAATAGGAGTTAAAAGTGAACTTGATTGGTGATTCGGGATCCTAGTACGCTTTTTCATACATCAATTTCTTCAACTTTTGCATTTAACCATCGCTCTTGCATTTATTCCTAATTTTATTTCAATTTCCATGTTAGTCATAGTTTAATCATAAAATCTAGAACAATCATCCACACCTTAATAGATTCGGTTAAGGTCGAGATAATAATAATCACGTTAAATCAATCCTCGTGGGAACGATACTCGAAATTCTAGGATTTTCACTTTATTACTTGTCAACGAACCGTGCACTTGCGGTGATTTAAATTCGAAACATATTTTCGTGAACAATATTTACAGAGAGACGACAGTGAATTCTATTAATAACGGGCACTTTTGATCCTTTATAATAACTTGATGAATTTATTAGACTGCTTTGGAGTGAATTGTCCAAATAGTCACTGAACTTTACGCCATACTTCGAAGTGGTAACTGAACTTTCAAAATCACTCAAATCATCATTGAACTTTGTAAAAGGTTTCCACAAGATTACTGAACTTTAAAAATCACCACATTCATTACTAAACTTTACAAAAGGTAATAACAAGTAAAAATGCAATTGATAAACAAGTAATAACATTATAACCATAAAATCAACCCATAAATAATGTCATAAAATTTAATTAAAAGGGTTAAAAATTTTACAAATTCGATTTTTCACTTTATTATTATTATTATTATTGAACTTACGTTAAATGTATTAAAAAAGAAATTAAAAACACTACAGTTGTTCAAATCAATAACACCCTTCAAAGAGAAACAAGAATTCTACATTTTTCTTTAATTTGATCAATGCCATGGTGACTCTTCATATGTTCGTTTCTATGTCAATATCACTCACCTTTGATAAATATATAAATGATTTCCAAAATATTATTCACGATTCCGTATCACTTTTTAGTATTATTTTTAATCAATTTTTTATTTTTTTTTATTTTTCAAGCCAACCATTTAAATTTAAACGCAATAATTAATCATTCACCACTCTAGTCTACAATCAAATATTAAAAAAAAGACAAAAACTATTAACAAAACAGAAATCAGGATCAGAAATGGATATGGGCTGGGAGACTTCAAGCCCAGTTCCCCCTCCATTCACCCCTGGATCGAATCTATTAAGACCTTTTTGGGCTCCATTTTAATAGAAATTTAGGGAAAAAAACGAGTTCTAAAATAATGATTTTTATTTATTTTTTTTATTTTTTGTTAAGAATGCGTGGTTAAAAAATAAGAATTTTTTTTTTTTTTTTCAATTTATGTATATTATTATTTTAAGGGAGAAAGTATAGTTGAAAATGAATTTTGAAAAAGCGAGTTTTCGAAAAAACTGGGACGAAACATATGCTAGATTTTTACAAAATAACTAATGGTTGATTTATTTTCTAACAAGGGGCCAATACTCGAAAATTTGAAGCAAGGCATGCTTTTACGAGGACCACAACTATTTGGATGATTTTGTCCTTATAGATGTTTTACAACTAAAAATACATGCAGGGGCGGATTTATGGTGGGGACAGTGAGGTCACCTGCCCCCACAATAAATCTGAAAATTCAATATTTTGTCCAATTTTTTTTTTCTAAGATTTTTCAAAAAAATTCTTGTAATTTTCAATTTTTGTCCCCACAATTAAAATTTGATGTGATTTATCTCCACAAATCTTATTTTCTAGCTCCGCCCCTGAGTACATCGTGGGGACCGATTCTCTACTCAAATAATGGGTTGAGAATCAAAAATATGATTTAGCCCCGTTTGAAAGCTTTTTGAGATTATAAGCTAGTTAACCATGAAAAGTGTGGTTAAAAGTTGGAGTCCAATGAGATGTGTGGTTAAAAATGTAATTTCATCAACTTAAAATTTAGAAAAATATATATTTTTTTAGTTTTTAAAATCGGAAAAAAAAAAAAAAAAAATAGACGTTCGGTCACTCTGCTATAAGTCATGTCTCTAAGCTCCTGTTTGGTTTTGCTACAAATAGATTTTTATTTTTTTAGTGTATTTTGATAAAAATTTATGATTAATGTATGATTGAAAATTGATAAAATTGTATATTCTATAAAATTTGTGGTTGAAAATAAATTTTAAAAAATACAGTTAAACGTGGGCCAAGTGTCCCAAATTATGCACATACTTATTAAATTATTTAATAGAGTTGGACGATATAATAAATATATTCCCTATATGACATGCCAGTATTTGTCCTCTAGGTGGAACCTAAGGCTACCATCAATCATCACAAACATTTATGTACCATATTGGAGTAGTGGCCATGGGGTCTTTGCCATTAATATTCTTTAACAAATATGGTCCATATGTTACCGATATCTACATTCTAGGATCATCTCGAACTTTTTAATGATTCCTTTTTCCTCTTTACTTTTTAATGATTCCTTTTTACCAATTGGTCAAAACGGTTCTGCATTATTTCATAGAATGATAGAATTTTGACTATGTAAGAATCGAATAATAAATTCTTTACAAATTAAATAAAATGAGAAAATCATTAACTTTGATGATAAATTCTTTCTTTGATCGCCTAATCATAAGCATAAAAGGTTGCTGTAATTAAATATTTGCTTAATGAATGTTCTACTGTCATTCTAACAGAACAACGTTCTATGAATTACAGAATGGAGGGACGAGAAAATATTCATAATTTGTTCAAAAAAAGAAAAGTAATTATGAAGAAGAAATATTCTGACCTCGTAGCAATTTTTCTTGAATCGATGACAAGAAGTTGAGTTCTTGAATCAATGTGGGCAACAAAAAATGTTAAGACAATATCAACTGCAAAGAATATGTCCACGATAATGTCTGCAATGTATAGCTCTTTCTTTGGACTCGAATCAAGAAATGCAATCTCAAAAGGGCAAACCCATACTGAGTAAGCTACCAAAATCACCATTAGGGTTTCCCAACATCTGCAACACCAACACACTCATTCAAATATTCTTACAAAATATAATAGAAGTGTGTGTGTGTGTATATATATATATAGTATATGCATGCATGGATGTAGAGACAGACCTGTATCTTGAATCCATGGGAGAGATGATTCTTCCTTTTGAGTCATTTTGGGTTTGGTTAGAACCTGAAGAACCCAATGGTGGGATTATGAGTTTCGACAGACTTCGAAAACTGAGATCCCTTCCTGAACCACTGTTAATAAATACTTGTTCTTCATCAGTAATCTCAGATTTCTTCAGTTGGGCACTTGAAGAGTAAATACTATTGCCATCAGATGGAAATTTCATTTCTACGATCACCAGAAAAAAATAATAAATGAAAAAAGGGTCAAGAAATCAGGGGTTCTAAGAAATGAAATGTTGTACTGAAACTACAAGAAAGTAGAGAAACAAGGGGATGGAGATAACTCACAAGTGATTTTGATATTATTGTTGTGCTCAAGTAGGTAGCTAGCTCAAAGGGTCATTGTTAAATAATTGTGGTGTGAAAATAATGGTGAGGTGAGGTCACTGAGGTGGGGTGGGGTGGGGTGGGTGATAATGAGGCAAGTGGGAGCATCTGGGATAGAATAATGACCAAAATCTTGGCTATTATGTATACATGCATGGGCAGCTAACATTATTGTGGTGGATGTGAATTGCTTGTGCTATATTTTTGTCCAAAAAATTTAGAATAATTAAAGATGCCACTCTTTAGTGGCGCGAGATAATTCAACATAATAAGTGCGTCGTCACAATATCACTATCTATTTATAAAAAGTAAATACAGATTACATGTAAAACAAAAGAGAAATATAAATAAATAGATTTATGTGCTCTTTGATAACTTGAGGTCAATGTTATGAATGAAAACAATGATGAACTTGTTTCTTTAATGAGGAAATAGACTGAAATATCAATATTTTATTCTCAAGTATTTGCCACCTAACCTTCTTAAAAAAGTTCAAAAAAGACTCTAATTTTTTAAAATTAAAGTTATTCATAAGTAGCTCGTTACTTAGCCCTATTCGATTTTATTGAAAAATAAAATATTTAGTAGATTTTAACAAAAGTTGATGAAATGTGTGACTATAATGTGTTTCAGTCCTGACAATCGTGCCTGATACTGAAGTGTTTACATTAGGAAAGTTGATAAAAATTGTGATTTTCATGAAATGTGTGGCTAAATTTAATTGTTGACCTTAACTTAATTTTTTTTAGTTAAATCAAATATGAAATTAATATTATAAATAACTATTTTAACTAAAATATATTCTTGAATGGGTTAATTTCACAAATGGTCACTGAAGTTACCTGAAAATTTCAAAATGGTCATTGAAGTTTGAAATTTCTTTCAAAACAGTCACTGAATTTTCAGATTTTTTGGCCAAGTTTAAGGCAATTTTTCGGCAACTTCCGACCACCAAAATCGTCGATTTCGGATACCGTTGGAAAGCCCACGATGTCCTCTTCAATTACCATCACAAATCTCTCCAAAAATCCAAGTGAATCGGCCGAAATAAACCCACGAAGTTGGCAACCGAAAATCTGCCCAGATTTTCAGATTTTTTGGGCAAGTTTGAGGCAATATTTTGGCAACTTCCGACCACTAAAACTGTCAATTTCAGATACCGTTGGAAAGTCCACAATGTCTTCTTCAATTACCACCAAAAATCTCCCCAAAACTCCAAGTGATTTGGCAGGAATAAACCCACGAAATCAGCTACCCAAACTGGGCAAAAAAGTCCGAAAATCTGCCAAGTTTGGGTAGCTGACTTCGTGGGTTTATTCCAGCCGAATCACTTGGAGTTTTGGGGAGATTTTTTGTGGTAATTGAAGATGACATCGTGGGCTTTCCAACGGTATCCGAAATCGACAGTTTTAGTGGTCGGAAGTTGCCGAAAAATTGTCTCAAACTTGCCCAAAAAATTTGAAAATCTGAGCAGATTTTCACAATTTTCGGTTGCTGACTGATAAATGTAGTTTCTACACTTATTCGAGATCATAAATGATGATATTTTACTGTTCTTTGGATAAAATACTGCTTAATTTGTATTATATTTTATTGCATAGGTAAAACTCAATGTTTGATGAAGAATTGAAGAAAAGAATGCAAAGATAGCAGAAAAAGGGTCCATTGTATCAAATACAAAGTTCGGGGGCTGAAATGAAAATATTCAAAAGTTACGTCGAACCTCGCGATGAATATTTGAGAGTGTTAGACATCAATTGGATGAGGAAAGAAGCCAAAGGAATGAAATATAGTCCAAGTATTATCACATATCAACTTCCAGCCGAAAAAGTTATGCTTCGAATTTTCAGGCTCACATTGAGACGCAATTTTGGCTTAGAAATCGTTCGAATTGGAAAATTGATATTTCTATAATAATTGTAGATCTTTGAATTAGCTTTCTAACGCAACTTGAATCAGCTCAATCGGATATGTGTAGAGAAATTTATGGTCAAACTACCGGAAGCTGTTCAGAGACAAACCTGCGCGCTCGCGCAGGAAATTCATGGCGCGCGCGCACGACCTTATTTCCCCCAACCCGAGAGTCAGTTGGTTCTACGGCGCGCGGGTAACACTTATAATGGTGTGCGCGCACAGGCCTTTTCCGTAGAAGAATCTTTAGTTTCTTTTCGCGATTCAAACTCTTTTGAAAACCAAATTGAACGGGATTTTGACCTATTTTCTGGCTCTTATAAATAGAAAACGAGGGATACACATGAGGGAACCTCTCTAGACCTAAAAATATCTATATTATACATATTTTGGAGGCGAAGAACATGGCCAACAACGTGGAATCAACGCGAATTGCATAGGATATTAAATATTTTTCATCCGGATTCAAGATTCATATCAAGAATGTGGAAAATTTCCAATTCTTCATTATTTCTTCTTTCCGGGTGATGATTTTCCAATTGTTCCTTTGTAATTTAATTTTAAATATGTTAGGCTAGTTTTTCATTGTATTGAATGAATGTTTGAACCCTATTTTCATTTATTTTAATTCAAGATATCAATTTATGATTTTTGTGTTATTAGTTGATTGATTTTACATACCCATTGCACTACTTATTGCTTGATCATCAATTAAGTAGTTAGTTACTTGTTGTAGTGTAGGAATACTCACAATAAGTCTAGAACGCGGTAAAATCAACATGTGTAGTTAGAATTAGGAATAATCTATTTCATGCATGTAATCTTATTGATAATCTAAATCAAATGCATGACTTTTATATGAATTCGGACTAGGAATAGGATCGTCTCGTGTTAGTCATAGGTTGGTATATCTTGGGAAAGAACATTTAACATATTAACTTTATCGATTGTCAAAAATGGATGAATGGACAAGATTAATTATTGAGAATTGAAATAGATGGAAATAGGGGGATTCATGATTCCAATACAAATATTCACGTATTATATAAATACTTTATTTGTTTTGTTAGTTTAGGATTAGTATAGAAATCATACAAACCATTTATTTTGATATGACCATAATTCGAATTTAATAGTAGCTATTAAACTACATATTAGACCTTATTCCTCGTGGGAACGATACTCTTAACTCACAAATCTTATTACTTGTATAACGATCTCGTACGCTTGCGGGTTTCACGCGAACACCGATTTCGTGGGTTTATTCCGGCCGATTCACTTGGAGTTTTGGGGAGATTTCTGGTAATACTTGAAGAGGACATCGTGGGCTTTCCAACGGTATTCGAAATCGACGATTTTGGTGGTCGGAAGTTGCCGAAAATTGCCTCAAACTTAGCCAAAAAATCTGAAAATTTAGTGACAATTTTGAAATAAATTTCAAACTTCAGTGACCGTTTTGAAATTTTCAGGTAACTTCAGTGACCATTTGTGAAATTAACCCATTCTTGAATTCATTCAGAAGTTTAATGAAACTCGAACAAACATTATAATCTCACATTCATTCACTTGAGTGATAGTTTTGATTAACTGATAGAATTACGAAATATATAACAACACATTCTTCACATACCCAACAATTTTATAAACAAAATTTCCTTTCCGAATTTTAATTTACTTTAAAAAATAACTTTTAAGTACAATATATCTTTCCACACGTGGAGAGAATATAGTATAGCAAACGACAGGGTCATACATAAAGTATCATGATTGCCATTCATGTGACGTTATCATAACCTAGATCATGCTTGGATGGAGAAGAGACGTGTTTGGTGTACATAATATATGTACATAAGAGTATCCATAACCTTTGCATGAGGTGGGATCCACATTTTTGCGGGTCCCACCTTATCTGGGGGTTATGAACACCCCTATATACATTTATTATGTACATCAAGATTTTTTCATACAATTTTTCTTCAAAATCCTACAAATTCAGATATGTTTCATATTGTTAATTCAATTTCAATTTATTTTCGAATTTGATTTGACTATTCCGACCAGATAAGAGACCTGATACTTGACATTAAGTCGATAACATTTTTGCTGTCGAATAAATTATGTGTGGATCGTTAGTTGGATCTCAATCTCCAACATTATAGAGTCATAGACCCACACACTTAATTATACCTGAGCCATTAGACTGTTCACTTGGTCCACTGGAAGACAGCATAAAGTTGATATTATGGAAAAATCATGTCAAAATCTTGGATTGATAAAACTTTATTTCATAAACATTTTTTCCAGAAATAAAAAAAATCAATTATTTTTAAATTGAAGAAAATGATAAATTTGAAATTATTCGTACAATCTCTAAGTTATCTTTCAAAAACATGTTTAGTATTCAATATTATTAATGTCGGACCAATAATAATAGCCCTGATGAATGCATTATTATTTGGTAGGTGAAAAGCGTACACTTGCATTTGTAGGTTTGTTAAATATGCCTTTCCTATCATTATCTTCCAAAAAATAAACGTAAAAAACGAGACACTGTATTTTTTGTACTCGATGTAACATCAACGAATCACGAGCATTTGCAATAAGAAATCAACGCGACATGTCGACATTGACAAGCACTAACAATAATTGCATGACGACTGTGCATCTCGTTATGATTTTTTGAGTAGATTTAGCGACTAAATTCAATAGGAATTTTTATGATTGGGTGTATATTCCATTATGATTTCGTCCTAACAAAGAAATGTTTCATTAGATTGAGATTTCTCTCCTAATTCTTTTGGGACTACATGGAATTTCACATTACAGGGTAGGCACCATTTCTATTTACTTTGTTTAAAAGAACCCAGAAATTTATATATAAAATAAAATAATAGAATATAAACAATAGGACTTTAGATGGATTCTACAACAAACAAAATGATAAAACAAGGAACAGAATCCTGTGTGTAAATCCAAATTTGAAAAACAAAGTTTTAATATTTAATACTAGACAGATGAGAATTCAGACGAAACAAGACATTGTTAAGAACTAAATTTGCACATATGGACAACATCAGCCTTTGTATTTGTTTGTAATGACCCGAGCTTCGTGTCCGGATGTTCTCTTACGTATTATCCGTTTTGGAAGGATATCTACCTTCTCACCCCTCGTGATTTTATTTATTTATTTATTTATTATTATTATTTTTTTACTTTTTTTAAGGGCCGAGTGTTAAGAGAGGGTTCAAGGCAAAATTTCACTAAAAACAACGGGTTTTCCAAAATGATGCAATGTTAAAAAGCATATAAATATAGTTTCAAAGGTTGTTTCACCAACCTTATGCCAAGAAAGGTTCTCTACCAAATCCTGTACTCGGCTTTCCCTGGCAAAAAATAGCTTCTCCAAGATTTTTTCTTGTTGAATTTCTAATGAGATCAGCGCATGAATGTGGGAGGGGAGCATACCCGAGGCTTGTTAAGCACGGGTTAAAACTCCAACTGCTTCATAGGTTACTACACTTACAATTCTGCTTTTGATTCCTCATCTTCTGATGAAAAGTCACCAATTTTGTCTTTCGTTTGGAGAGGAGGTGCTGCTTGTTCTTGCGGTTCAACATTTTCACCTAAAATTTTAGCAGTGAATTGTCTAGCTTCTAAATCAAGATCCGGCCACTCTGCAACTATTCTTTTAGCTCCCTGAACACAGAAATGTCATGGAAAGATAAAGCTATGATGACGGGACAAAGGGACAAAAAAGAAGCGAAATTCATGAAATTAATTATCACCTGAAGCTTGGGTTCCTTTGTCATGGGATTGTTGCAGAGATCTATCGTCTTTGCCTTGGACTTTGTCGCGTTACCACACCAAGACTCACACCACAGCCATTCTTGGGGAAGAGAGAAGATGGGTACCATATGTTGAGCATAGTTTGGTAGATCCTGAAAAAACCATGCATTACATTAAAGGAAGAAAAGGGAGAGATTCTACTGTTGATGGGATTAATGCTTTCGATCATCTGGCAAAAATATTGGCCCGAAGTGGAATTTAGACAGAGAGACATCCCAAACATGCTCTATATGTAACGTGGAATAGTAGGCAAATGAATTTCAGATGTGCACAAAATAAACATAGAACCGTTAAAATATATTAACTTACCTGATCAAGATTAGAAAGACTGTTTGGATCTTTGCTTAAGGTTTCATAGAAAACTCTTAGTTGATCTCCTGCTGCTGTTTCCCGGAATTTGACCAGATCAACGACATATAAAGCACTACAGAAGCACACAATGTTATCAGGCGGGCTGTTATCATTAATGAGAAATACCAAAATTAGCAAAATATGTTCAATAAAAAGCTGCAGTTACCTAATATGATATGGTCTTCCTCGTAGATGGTCATTCCAGAAACCCTGTTACAGAATGTTAATTTTTTTTGTTAATTTTGCATAAATGGGATAATTGTTAAATTAGTCGAATTCAGGTGTATCTACTTGTTTCCAAAATCTGTAGCCGTCCATTTCTTTGTTGTTGTCGCAGAATGGAGTATAAGCAAGAGGCCGGCCTCTTAAATCCATGTCATAGAGTTCTCCCATGTCTGTCCTCACAATCTGGTCTGCATCAACAAATATAACCTGCAGGTGTCAAACTTATTACATTAGACATTCCATATAATCCAATATTAAGACAAAATGCTGATCAAGCGGCATAGTGTTTTTATGCTAGAACAAAGTAAAATACCTTTTCCAAGGCAAGAGGAAAAATGACATCAAGAAACAGGATTTTATAAGCCCAAATGATTCGCTGCTTCTCTTTTTGTTTATGTAACCATGTAGGCCACTTATAGGTAATTAATTCGTACTCAAAACCATATTCACAAGCCATACGAGGGATTACATCCTGGAGATAGAAACACAAACAACAAAAAACAGATGACCTAAACAATGCAAAGATATTCAGCATGAAATGGCAAAGCAGAACTGGTGCAGCCAATAAAATGATGATTGTTAGAACAGAACCTTGAACTGAGGAGAGAGGTAGTTCTTTATAAACCAAAACTTGACAGGCCGATGCGTGTTCTTCAGAACACTTAAAATCATAATTTTTAGAAAGCGCTCATACCTGCCAAATACAATTCATGAAGTGGTTAAAAAAGATATATAAGTGCACAGAAGTAACATATAAACAGAAAAGAGGTCCGTCAGACAGTTCAAAGTATAATTTTCACCCTGGAAAGGAAAAAGGAGAAGTGAAAAAAGAGGATGACTGTGTCCTTATTCATGACAATATAAAAAGAATGATTCAGAGCTTCTGAATCAGCATTTTAATCTCTAGTTACTTGTTTACTGATACTCAGGAAATAAAGGATTAAAGGGAGGAGGAAAATGTTGACCAGTTAAAACCCTTGACAAATCAAAATAATGATAGCCAGCCAGAGTAATTTTAACTTCTCACAGATTCAAGACCTAACATTCAGTCATGTCTGACATTATTAGAGGACCATGCCACAGCCTGATAAAAGATATGAATTCTTGGTTCTCCACCAATACTCAAAAAATGTTTTGAGAAGTTTAGAACAAATGTTGGTACAGTGAAGGAGGAAACTAGGAGAGGATTATTACAGATGAGAAACTTACAAGTGTCCAGATGCAACAGAAAATATGTTAATAGTTTTGCCATGACGGCCAACACTCCCATTCTCCTAGAGAACATGACAAGAAGATGGTTAATTTAAAGAATAACTTTCTTTTAATTTCTACTAAAAGTTGACACGCGAGTTAATAAGATAATGTGCCAAGTACATGTGAGCCCATCTCTCAAGTGCATCTGTGTATGCATCATGAAGTAATGGCGGGAAAAGAGTCATCACCGTGGAAGTGCTTTCACCCTTCTTCGACTGATCTTTCCCTCCAATAAATCCAGAAGCCCACTTGAGAAAATTTGAATTCCAGCCATTTTGATTCCCCTGGACGTTTATTATATAAAACACTTAAGTACAAACAATGTAAAGTCAATGAGATAATCTCTTTCATATGGATTACGTAAGGTG